>OZ018395.1:32489075-32857839 GCA_963969525.1 Ontholestes murinus | reverse complement strand
GTACAGCTTTAAAGAAGTGATTCCATTTAGTGGATTCGCTGGATATAGATACAGTAAGAAATTATTATATAATATAGACATATTTTTTTAGAAACGTAAAATATTTCTTTATGGTGATCGGAAATAATAAATATACAGCATAGAAATTTACTGGCCCTCATAAGTAAAAGATCACCAAGAAATCGTCGCTCAATTTTTATTAAAATTTCAGATAATATGTAAATAATCCACACTAAGAAATGATTAAAACTTTAACAAATAATCATGGTAACTTTTTCTTTAATTTCAATAATGAGTTGCCACGATTTCTGGAGCACTCAGTGACTCACCTAGGCATACTAGAAATCAAATTGTCAATGTCAGCCCGAGGGATTGCAGCCCAAGCTCCTTGAATTCGCATCCTAATATCAGGTAAAGTGAGTGGGGGTGGTTGAACATGGCCCAGTCTTCTGCCAATTGTATCCCACGCATGTTCAATAGATGATAGGTCTGGAGAACGAGAAGGCCCTGGAAGTAAATCAACATTAGCTAGTTCTAGGAATTTATAGTAACCCTAGCTGTATGCGGCTTTGCATGATCCTGTTGGGGTTATCCAACCTTCTCAGATAGGGCATTAATGTTGGTTCTAGAACTGTGTTAAAGTAGCGATATGCGTTTAATGTTCCTGGAATGAACACAAGAGGAGACTTAATTCCATAACAGGTCGCCCCCCATACCATCACTCCGAGTATAAGAGCGTTCCACTGCAAACTATAAATTTCGTCGATTTCATTGGCGACGTCTAACCATTTTACGACCATCGTGGACGCACAAACAAAATCTCGATTCATCGCTAAAGATAACCTGCCTCCATTGATCGACCCATTGTAGTCTCTCATTGCACTATTCCTAACGGCACCTCTTATGGCGAGGAGTTAAGGGCAAACAAAGAAAAGGACGGTACGACTTGAGACCGGTAAACTGATCGAACGGAGTTTCCTTGGTTCAACTATCTCCAGATGACTCCAATGGCTGTTGTTGAAAATCGATCCCAGACAGCGACGAGCCGAAGAGCTCGATCTTTACGTTCTGTAGTGTTTTTAGGGCTCTCAGGTCGTAATCTCCGCCAATTCGTTAGGCAATATTATGAATTGACAAACCTGCTTTTCTGAGCCCAATTACTTTTCAAAATCGCTTAACGAGCGCTGCCAAACTCGGGGCATCTTTTCATTTCAATGGGGAAACAACTAACTCATTTGCACGATAAAATTGTAATGTCACTGTTCAGTTAATTAAAAAAATAACAATAAAATTTCATTCATTTTTTATACTCCAAGGTAAATTTATCAAAAAGTTACTATGATTTTGGTTGAAATTTTAATCATTTCTTAGTGTAGATTATTTATGTATTATCTGAAATTTTCATAAAAATTTACTTATGGCGTTCAGTATATATCTATTAGTAGTAATATAAAAATGTAACTTGATATCCAAAATAGAGAGAGAGAGAGAGAGAGATAAAAAGAAAAAACGATTTTTAGGTATATTTTATTGTTTACAAATATATATTTTTAAACATTGTATTGTTACGTGATATGTAAAACATTATATAATGCATGGAGGTCATGAGATATAAAACTTATTTAAAAGGATTTCACTGAATTGAAAAATTCACTATGTTTTTACCATAAATAATTATTAAGTGTAAGAATGGATTATTTCGTAGTAACGATCATTTCCATTTTCTTCATTAAAAGGGTTTCATTAAAAAACTTTTTAAATTTTTTAATGTACAAAGAATGGTACGGATTTTGATAATCTTATAATGAGAGTTCCTTTGAAATATTGAGGAGTAGATTTAGAATATTTTAAATCAGCGGAGATTTTTGATAACATTAATATGGTACAGATAAATGATGCTATAGAAATTTAACAAAGACTATTCCACTCCTATTGCATCTAGCCAATGAAAAGGAGGCATGTGTTATTTTTTAGCCAATCACGTCAATTTATAAGTGAATAAACAGCAAGTTGCTGTTTATTCACCTGAATAACCCGAAGTTAGCTATTTCCCGATAAATAAATTTAATTAGCCTTGATAAAAATAAAGAAAATTGTTGTTTCTACGAATGTCAGTTGCAAGTAGGTTATAAAATCAAAATGTTTGGTAACATTTCATCATCCATAATAAATGCGACGGTGGCAAGTTCCGTACCAAAAAATAAAACTAAAACAAGATTCTGTGTTAAATTAAAATAAAAACTACCAGTTGTTAGCAAAACTTCAATGGAAACTCTTGCCGCGATTATGATAACTGGGCGTATAATATGAAGAAGGTAAATGCAAATGATTATAAGGGAGGTGTTATTTAATCAATGTCGAATTTTTCGACCAAAATACTGCAGGAGATATATCATAAAAATTTTAATATAAATATTGAACCATTCACCGATATTCGTTTCAAGTCGTGGAATAGTCTTTCCAAATACCATTCGTGATGACAATTAAATCGGAATAAATTTTGTTTTTAGCGCATTCAAGTTTGTTGCTTATTCGCGATTTTTATTCGAGCAACTGATAGAAAAAATCACTCGCCTGGCGGCTCGTGATTTTTTCGTGACAGTTGCTCTCATTAAAATCGCTAAGCAACAAACTTTTATGCAAAAACAAAATTTATTCGAGTAAATTGCCATCACTTATGGTATTACTTGTGAACAAATTTGTAGTAAATGAATTAATTATTGGCAAAAATTTTAGACATAAAGTATGGTTAATGGGATGGGCCGTTATCAATTATTTCAATTTGCCGATCCAGTGATCTCGACGCTAAGGGCCATCCCTTGCAGTAATCTATCCACGTCCATACTGCGAACAATTCAGCTGCAAATTGGAATCTTCCATTCTTTGGCCCTACTTTGAGAACTATCCACCTCGAGTGTCTCTGAACGTCTCCCTCTCCGTCTTCACCCTCCAGTTTTTAATCCTGTTCCTCATACACAGATTTGTCAGGGTTAGATCTATAATTGAGGTCGACTGGCCTCTGACAAATGTGTCCTCTTTCTCAGTATTTACCATTTCGGGATACACTTAGCACTTAGCCAGGATCTCTTCGCTGCGGTCCGATCTAGTTTTATCCCATGAATGGTCCACAATGTCTCCTGGTCCATTTCTCAAGTGTGGTCAACCACACTTTTCGGTTGGATAAGCCGTACCAAGCCATGATTGCCCAACGGCCATCGATCTCCACCTATGCCATCCCTTTCCCGGGACTATCAGATGCCGTTACGCTTGCAGCCACATCTCCTCTCATCTTGATGGTTACATCACTTTATATCATGTGCCCCCGTTCTTTTGGTCGGCACAGCTAATTTTTCACCATTATCCCTCGAGCAGCGCAATTCTTGCTGCCAAGGAAGTGATCCGCTGGTTGCCCGTTTTGTTCACAATGCAGGCTCGCCTTATTCATGTGCCTGCTCTTGCTACATCTCTTATAGGAACCTCTCCTATATATTCCTTTGCAATCAACCGCCAAATGCCCAATTCTTCAGTATCTTCGATATGTTTGAGGCTTGACAGGCCACTCCCGTATCTAGCATATTGTTAGTTCCATCCGTATAGTTTTCATTTTAAACATATTTTGTACATGTTCTTTGGCCCTCAATGAGGGCAATTCTGTAGTCCAACTTGTAGCTCCTAATATATGCCACCCTAGTGGCGCAGGACTCTGATGTCAAGTTCATTACTCTCATCATCCCCAATGAGGCCCTCCATTAGAGCAGTATGGTCAGACCCTCGGGTGATCTCAACTACCATATTTCCCGTCTTGCTCCTCTTGGCTGCTTGCCTTGCCTCGCCGCCGCTATCTGCAAACTCTGCCTACCCTTGCTTGGTCGTCGTCTATGTTCCTTTTCCGGTTAAGTGAATTTTTTAGTGAATCCATGTAGGTCCCACCAGTGAGCTTGGAAGTACAGGTTGACCATGTCAGAGCCAGCATACTGTGATAAGGCTTATGAAAATGAGATGCGCCAGGTGCCCCATGAATATTAGGTAATCTGGAATTTGATATTGCACTTGTACACTGCACATTAAATATTTTGGGTAAAAGTGAGCAAAGTGTTATCAGAACATATAGGGACTAACTAACTACTTTCTTTACCATTCTTTGTCCATAGTGGGCTACCGCAGGAATCGATAAACGGCCCCTTCTTGTATATAATATATTCGTCGGCTTTAACAAAATATTTAAAATTCTGTTCTTCACAATATTATGCAGATGGCACTGAAGGCACGTGTAATGAGGCAAATGAACAACTTATATAAAGTTTTTTATAATTATTCTTCATTTCTAAATCCGCGTAAGTCATTTACCACACTTTTTGGAAGAAAAAGAAACGAGAGAACTTGCGACGGTTTCTTAATTCTTTACTTCTTTATAGAACACCTAGCGATTGTTTTAACTGTCCGCCCAAATTTTAATACATTACATCACCTCATGTATCTTCATGAGACCGCAACACTGACAAAATCTGGGAGCTGGTTTATATCCTCCAAAGTGTTGTAATAATGGTTTGAAAATTATCTCTTAACACATTTTATTTGCGATTTACCAATTTTTAATTATTAATATTATTATTTCAATAGTGCAATCCTGCTTAGGCAACGAAAATAGTTTTTTGTAATCTTGATTATCTTTTATTGATCTTTCATTGTCTCTAATATAAAAATAATATTTCAGATTTAGAAGTGGTTGAATTTATAAAACTGCTACATGGGAGGTGTTTTAAGCTTACACCTAAAAACATCACTTCACTCGAATATCATAGCGGGTTCATGCTTTATTTGACGAACAGAAGTAAAAAAGATCCTATGAGTAACACTCCTCCTGGCCACCACATACATATACATGAACCCTGCGAAATGATTACAGGTAAGAGTAGTATAAGTTTTAATTTTATCATGTAAATCAAAATGTATGATTGATTGTGAAAGTCAATTAATGGTGCTTTAGAGTGACGGAGGCGATCCTTCAAAGTAACAAGCTCATTTACACACACACACATAAATACACAAATGACACATGGTAGATGGACCACGTGGTCTTGGCTATCGACCACTACTACTATTACTACTATTTTATATTGACATAACATGAATGCATAAAAAAAAACAATTACATTCAGGTACCAGGGTAACGGTTTGAGCGACAGGGATATGCCTTCGTTGATATCCGCTAGGGCGTGCGCGGTTGATTTTTTGCGGAGCCTAGGAGCCCTCACACACCCCCTCCCTAGTGATGGAGTCACCCTTGAAAATGTACTGTACGTTTTACTTGCCTTCCGTACTGCGCCCTGAGGGGTGTCTCGGTGTTCGTTTTGGCTATCGCGCGAGTTTGACTCCATCTGCTGTGATTGTGATGGCCACACCGTGTTTTTTAATTACCATCTTGTTATTATTTCGTTCGATAATGCCCGCATTATCTATTTCCTGACAAACACGTGTGACGCAGTTTTCAAGTCTTTGAATATAAACGGCTTGGTTTTGTGGTTTGACGTTTGGGTTGGTTTTACGCTCTCGGGTTGCATACGTGTCGTATTCGGTTTGTCCGGATTACTCGTTAACAATTCATTATGAAGTAGTAGTGACTCTGCATAAAGCATTTCTGCTACTGTTGCCCCTATGTCTTCTTTCCAGGCAGTTATGATTCCTAGCAGGAAAACCGATAGAGTTTCAGTCCATTGGTCGTTTTGTGGCAGGTTAGTGCTGACTTTAGGTGTCTGTGGAAGCTCTCTACTAATCCATTCACCTGTGGATGGTACGTGGCCATTCGATGGCTTGAGAATACTGCAATCTCCACTAGTTTTTTTTAAACAATTCCGATTTGAACTGGCGTCCCTGGTCCGTTGTTACCCTCAATGGAGTACCGAATATTGATATCCAGTGATTACAAAAATAATCTTGCTACCGAACTGGCCTCAGGCTACCTGGTGAAGCGGTCGATATATGTAAGGATGTATTTTTTCCATATGATTTGGAAAGGGAGGCGACGATATCGATATGCACATGCACGAATTTCGGAAACGATATTTGGAATTTCTCTACTTCGGGCGTGTAATGCCGTGAAATTTTTGATTGTTGACACGCATACATTGAGTGCTCCAGGTCTTGCAATCTGCTTGCATCTTGGGTCACACGAATTTTTGTGCTGATTCCCTGTTGCCGGGATGTGATAGCTGGTGTAGTCTGTCAAATGTTAATTTCTTAAACTTTGTCGTCACCAATGGCTAAGCTGTATTTGTCGGTACGTCGCAGTAAATCGCTGTGTCGTATTCCGGGAAATGTATCTTGCTTATCTGGCTTGTGTCTTTCCTGTCCATGACGTGTTTGAGTTCAGGGTCCGACTCCTGATCGGTCCCTAGGACTGCGAAGTCTGTGCTTGCGGTTATTTGCTCGAGTCTGCTAAGCACTTCGGAGACTATGTTTTCCTTTCCTTTGATGTGCTAAATGTCCGTGGAAAACTGTTCGATGTAGTCAAGGTATGGGAATTGCCTTGGCAAACATTTTTATGGCTTCTGTGCGAATGCAAATATCAATGGTTTACGGTCTGTAAAGATCATGAAAGTTCACTTCTTTAGAAGGGGTTGGTATTCCCTGATCGTCGCGTAAATTGTCAATAACTCTCTATCGTAAACGGCATATTTCTGCTCGGCCGGGGATAGCTTCTTGAATATAAACGTTAGGGGTTTCCATATTCCATCCTGTTGCTAAATCACGCCCCCTAGCTGCCTGTGTCTGACGCTCTAGATGTGCAAGAAGTGTTGCCTCTGTGATCTGGTGCTTGCACTGATAGTAGATTATCATCCCGAGCATTTGCCGTAAATTTCTTGCTGTCACTTGAATCCTTAGATACAGTAGCCACTTTGTTGTTGAGTGGAAATATTGTGGTGTTAGGAAATATCCTCCCTAATTAATTAATCAGGTGCTGAAAATGAAAGTGCTGACAACTATTATATACTGACATAACATGAATACATAAAAAAACAATTACAGGCGGGCACCTGGGTAACGGTTTGTGCGACGGGGATATGCCTTCGTTGATACCGGCTATGAGAAATGCGGATGATTTTTCGTGGGACCTATGAGTCCCTACAGTGACTACAGTTTCAACCTTTATAAGGTCATTATTAAACGTATTATGAATAAATAATAATAATAAGCTTTCATGGTATTTGGGTTAAAACAATTGGTTAATATTAATTATTAAGTTTAATTGATACTTGGTTTGTAGAACAAGCTACATATGAAACTAGTTGTCTTATGGGTTGCTATATTATTGTTGTGGGTTGGAATTCATTTATAAAAATTTTGCTTGATCCAAATTACTAAGTATTTTTTTTAAATTTTATTTTCAATTGATTTTATGCTATTGTTTATAGGAAAGAGATAAATCATAACATAAATATATTTTTTACTACATATAAATTATAAAGCTCCTTTTTTCTTATCTATGAGCTTTTTGTTGAATAAGAATTTATAATTTGACATTGTGAACTCTGCCCGTGCTTCTTTCGTCCAAAATTTTAAGTATGATTTTTGTAATAAATTAGTTTTTATGTGTATTCTGTTAATGAAAGAAGACCAAAGTACTGAATAAATAAATAATAATTAATATTGAGAGTAATAAATCTCCATGAGCATTTCTCATAGAGATTTATTACTCTCAATATTAATTATTATTATTAACACTGCACTAGATATTTAAATATCGAATTTGTATAAATAAATAAATAATAAGAGTTATTAGGAGTAATTTTATAGAAAACACAGTTCTGGAACTGTAAAAGGTATCTGTTAAATTTATTACCCTGCGATAAAATATTGATGAATGCGTTTAATCTTATTATTAAAAGCACTTACACATCCTCTTACGTGATCGTCTAGGAGATCTAATTCGACTGGGTGAAGGTAAAACCACCTTAAAGTATGTTATAATGGCATATCTTTTCAGAAATTACTGTTTTTTTCGGCTCGGAGTTTTTCTAATTTCTGCTTTTGGATACTCGATTTCTCGTATGTAATCTTGCTCACTTTTTCTCGAAGATTCCAGACCCTTCGCAAGAAAACTTCTATAGTAGAGTTATAAACAAAACAAACGTTCCATTTAACGATATAAAAACAACTATCCTTAAGTTCCTTGCTCCCCACATATTGATGTTACATCTTCCACTGAATCAGAGATTGCTTTGAATAAATGCAAAAATTCACAATTAGCAAAATCAAAAATTACCCAAATTTTAAAACAAACACCATCAGTTTCAAATTACGATAGTAAGTCAATTAGTAAAATAAAGAAAAAAGTAAAAGATAATAATTTAATCATAACTAAGACCGATAAAGGCAATTCAATAGTAATTTTAGAAAAAAAAACTACACACAAAAAATCAATGATTTTATTACAGCATCAAACATCACAGAAATCAACAAAGATCCCACAAGTCAATTTATTACACAATTAAAATCTATAATTAAATAAACAAATTCTTTAATTAATGACAGTGAAAAACGTAAACTTTTCCCAATCCCCTCACCACCTAGACTGTACGGTTTTATCAAAATTCATAAAGAAAATGAACCCGTCCCGTCGTTTCATATACGAACACACCAGGAAGAAAGTTAGCCATAGAAATCAATACTATTTTCAAAACAATCACCTAATTCAGAGATCCGTAAAGTTAGATACAAACTGTAAAATAGTTTCATTTCATGTGTCAAATATGTTTTCCAAAATACTAACAAAAGACTGCATAAAACTTATTATAGACCACTTGGATAAAAATAATGTTAATCCCGTAGTTAAGAAAGAATTTCTAGCCATCATTCACGTCATACTTAATCATAACTATTTCACTTTCAATAATACTTTTTATTCACACTGGCAATGGGCTCGCCGTTAAGCCCATTACTAGCCGAAATTTTTATGGAAAACCTAACAACAAATACTCAATTCTCCTTTAGGGAAAAACATATCAACTGGTGGTTCAGATATGTGGACGACATCCTTGCATATTTCAAAGGAACAGATAGACAAATTAAACAATTTCTTAATTGAATAAACTTTATCCATCTATCAATCAATTTTACAGTAGAATCAGAAACAAATAATTGAATATATTTTCTCGATCTCTCAATTCATAAAATAAATAACCAATTAAATTTTAATATTTATAGAAAATCTACATATACCGATGTAATGCGCGGATCTCGCGACTTTATTCAAAATTACTAATACCAGAAACTTACAGAAAAACGGTTGTGACAGTGACATTTACATTTTTCAATACATACATGATAATACACAAAACAATGAAAAAACGTGAAATCGGCGTAAACATCCCGCCCCCCATTGAATGCCAAGCATTCAATTAAACAATATTCTCCACACTATCACTTGTATCAAGGGTGGTCAGTTTCAGAGAAGGGCGCACATACGAGCCGGAATTGGTGCGAACAGTCGCGCTCCGAATTACTCCGTCCGGTCCTGGATGAACAGCCTCGACACGTCCCAGTTTCCATAACAGCGGTGGTGTGCTATCCTCCTTGATAACAACGAGTCGTCCAGGTTCGATGTTGGCGGTGTTTTTCTGCCACTTGGTCCTTTTGTGGAGCTCGGACAGGTACTCCCGTTGCCAACGACTCCAGATATGTTGGCGTAGCTTTTCCACGAACTGCCACCGAGACAGCCTGTTTGCCGGAACGTCGCTTATATCCTGGTTAAGCGGTGCGGTGATTGCTTTACCAATGAGAAAATGTCCAGGGGTTAATGCAGCTAAGTCGTTCGGATCCTCAGACAGCTGGCACAAAGGACGTGAGTTCAATTCAGCCTCTATTTGCGTTACGAGAGTATGTAGCTCGGTGTAAGTCAGAAGAGCATTCCTGACAACTCGATGTAATGATGTTTTACACTTTTGACCGCGGCCTCCCACAGGCCTCCGAAGTGAGGAGCGTGCGGCGGTATAAAAGTCCATTTAATATTTTGGGTTGTGAGTGCGGTCCTTATCTCGTCTTCAGCATCCCGAAGAAAAATTCCTAATTCCCTCAGGTGGTTTCGGGCGCCGATGAAGTTGGTAGCGTTGTCGGAAAAAATCTCAGCGACGCATCCTCGGCGCGATATAAGTCTATGGAAGGCTGCGAGGAATGCTTCCGTGGTGAGATCCGCGACCACTTCAATATGCGCGGCTTTTGTTGCGAAACACACGAATACGCAGATATACGCCTTCGTAGTTCTTTTAGACCGACGAGAACCATCCTTAATAATAAAAGGCCCGCAGTAATCAACGCCGCATTTTAGAAATGGGCGAAATTGCTGTGTTCGGTATAAAGGTAGGGCTCCCATGATCGGAGCGTCGAATCGGGGCCGAGCGCGGACACACCGAATACATTTCCGAACCACTTAACGTGTCACGCTTCTGCCGTTTAGTGGCCAGTATTTAGTTCTGACGGCGGCGAGGGTTCCCTGAGTTCCTGTATGTAATTGCACATTATGAATGTCCCTTATAATTAGCTTCGTTAGCTGGTGGTTGCCTGGTAATACGATCGGGCACTGACGAGATAAAGGCATGCTCGATTCCACTAACCGCCCGCCCACTCGTAAAATTCCATCGGTGTCGATAAATGGATTTAAGCAGGTAAGGCGGCTTGACTTTCGCACTGTCCCACCCTTGGTTAACGAGTCCAGTTCATTTGTGAAGGAGCATCGCTGCAGGTGGCGGATTATAGTGTTGGTTGCCGCCTCTAACTCCTCGGTGGTGAATGGGCCACTTCTCTTCATAGCAGGGCGTCTTAGGGCATCCTTAAACCGCAGAATGTACGCCATTGCTCGTACTGTTTTATGGAAGGATGAGCAGATTGGAATTACGTCCTCAATTTCAATCGAAATAATTCCACATTTGACTTCCGGCTGTTCAGCAGTTGGCACAAATGTGACAGGGGCTTGTTCACTCAACAGGAAGGCGGGTCCATTCCACCACAACGTTGAATGGTTTAAATCCGACGGAGATAATCTGCGGTTAATGAGATCGGCGGGATTTTCATGTGTCGCGACGTGGTACCAATCGGAAACGTCACTCAATGTCTGAATTTCGCCTACGCGATTGGCCACGAACGTTTTGAATTTTCGCGGTTCGGACTTAATCCATGAAAGCACGATGGTAGAATCTGAATAATAATAATGTCTCACAAATTTAGTGTCTAAGGTTGAACACGCGATCACACAACTCGGCTAGTAATACAGCGGCGCAAAGTTCGAGACGGGGAATGGTGGTTGACTTTACCGGTGCAACCCGAGATTTCGCACACAACAAGCGGGAAGAGGTTTTTCGTCCATATCTAACAGATACTATGTAGACACATGCTCCATATGAATTCTCGCTGGCGTCGGCGAATCCATGAAGCTCGAATGATTCAGCGCCTACCTGAACTACATTTCTGGGAATAGGGAGGTCCCTCACCAGTTGCAGCTCATTAGCATACCGTGTCCACCTGTCGAGGTACAGGGCAGGTAAAGGATCGTCCCATCCGCACTTCATCCTCCATAAATCTTGGATTAAGATTTTTGCGGTGATGATTAGCGGGCCGATTAATCCTAGCGGATCGTAGATGCGGGAAATCTCACTTAGAATTGTCCGTTTAGTGAATACGCGCGCGGAAATTTCACTGCACTTATAACTTAGACAGTCATTATGAGTGTTCCATACGGTTCCGAGGGTGGTCACACAGTTATTGAGCCCGCGAGTCAGCACTGTTACAGAGTCATTAATGTTCGTGCGGAAGCACTCAAACACGGCGGGGTTATTGCTAGCCCACTTTTTAAGTTCGAATCCGAAGAGTGGAAACTTCGTCAGGAATAACAGTCAATTCTTCAATCGAATTCCCACCTGTTATTAGATCATCAACGTAAAAGTCTCTTAAGCACACTTCGCTGCCGACCGGAAAATTACTGCTCTCAATTTTCGCGAGTTCGCGCACTGCTTTAATCGCCAGATATGCTGCGGGAGCGGTTCCATATGTGACCGTGGCCAACTCATATGACACTAGGTTGTCTTCTGGATGTCCACGCCACCAAATCCGCTGGTACTTCCGGTCCTGTTGCCGAACGCTAACCTGACGGTACATCTTGGTGATATCCGCGGTGATCACATATGTTTTCGTCCCCATACGCAGCATTATGGAGAACAGGTCATCTTGGAGGGTGGGGCCAACCATTAACATGTCGTTCAATGATGTTGTTTGACGGCGCGGATGCATTAAAAACTACTCTGAGCTTCGTCGTTAGGCTATCTTCCTTGATTACGCAGTGGTGAGGCATGTAGTAGCCGTTTGTTACATCCCCGCTTGTTGGATGCATGTGTCCCAATTCCTTGTATTCGCGCATAAATTCACGGTATGATTCGTAAACTTCCGGCTGTTTAGCTAGCCTTCTTTCCAGCGCGAAAAATCTATGTTTCGCCGATACACTGGATTCTGCTAACCCTTTTGCATCGGTTTTAAAGGGCAGGGCCACCTCAAACCGACCACAAGGCATTCTCGTACTTGTCTTTTCAAAATGTTTCTCACATTAACGATCCTCGTATGTACTTGTTGTATGCTTGAAATTCTCGATTTCCCAGAATCGCGACACTAGTTCGTTGAGGCCCACGAAACCTACCGTCGCACAGTGGGTGCGCTCCGAATTACTCCGTCCGGTCCTGGATGAACAGCCTCGACACGTCCCAGTTTCCATAACAGCGGTGGTGTGCTATCCTCCTTGATAACAACGAGTCGTCCAGGTTCGATGTTGGCGGTGTTTTTCTGCCACTTGGTCCTTTTGTGGAGCTCGGACAGGTACTCCCGTTGCCAACGACTCCAGATATGTTGGCGTAGCTTTTCCACGAACTGCCACCGAGACAGCCTGTTTGCCGGAACGTCGCTTATATCCTGGTTAAGCGGTGCGGTGATTGCTTTACCAATGAGAAAATGTCCAGGGGTTAATGCAGCTAAGTCGTTCGGATCCTCAGACAGCTGGCACAAAGGACGTGAGTTCAATTCAGCCTCTATTTGCGTTACGAGAGTATGTAGCTCGGTGTAAGTCAGAAGAGCATTCCTGACAACTCGATGTAATGATGTTTTACACTTTTGACCGCGGCCTCCCACAGGCCTCCGAAGTGAGGAGCGTGCGGCGGTATAAAAGTCCATTTAATATTTTGGGTTGTGAGTGCGGTCCTTATCTCGTCTTCAGCATCCCGAAGAAAAATTCCTAATTCCCTCAGGTGGTTTCGGGCGCCGATGAAGTTGGTAGCGTTGTCGGAAAAAATCTCAGCGACGCATCCTCGGCGCGATATAAGTCTATGGAAGGCTGCGAGGAATGCTTCCGTGGTGAGATCCGCGACCACTTCAATATGCGCGGCTTTTGTTGCGAAACACACGAATACGCAGATATACGCCTTCGTAGTTCTTTTAGACCGACGAGAACCATCCTTAATAATAAAAGGCCCGCAGTAATCAACGCCGCATTTTAGAAATGGGCGAAATTGCTGTGTTCGGTATAAAGGTAGGGCTCCCATGATCGGAGCGTCGAATCGGGGCCGAGCGCGGACACACCGAATACATTTCCGAACCACTTAACGTGTCACGCTTCTGCCGTTCAGTGGCCAGTATTTAGTTCTGACGGCGGCGAGGGTTCCCTGAGTTCCTGTATGTAATTGCACATTATGAAAGTCCCTTATAATAACCGACCACAAGGCATTCTCGTACTTGTCTTTTCAAAATGTTTCTCACATTAACGATCCTCGTATGTACTTGTTGTATGCTTGAAATTCTCGATTTCCCAGAATCGCGACACTAGTTCGTTGAGGCCCACGAAACCTACCGTCGCACAGTGGGTGGTTTGCACCTGCGGTAACTGACCTGCAACTATCCAGCCGAAGTGAGTACTTATTAGCGTCAATGGACCCATGGGGAGGTGACGCCCGTTTACGATGTCGTAATAAAGGCCTGCCCCGATGAGCAGGTCAATTTCTTGCGGTTTGTGGAATGACGGATCGGCAAGTTGAATCTCCGCGGGGGGCGTTAATCCCCGGATATCCATTTTATGATTCGGAATTTTATCCGTTATTTTGTGCATTATTAACGCGTTCATTGGTGTATTGTAATCGGACACACGTGATTGCACAACAAATGTTCCCATTTCTTTAATGTCGGTTCTTGAGCCTCCGACTCCGACGATGGGCGTTGACAAGGAGCGCCTTGTCAAATCAATTTTCGCAGCACATTTTTCCGTAATTATGTTCGCCTGCGACCCGGAATCCAGCAAAGCACGCACCTGTATTATTTTTCCTCGCTGGTTTCTTATGTTAATCACGCAAGTTGACAGTAGCACAGATGATGGATGATTCAAGAGTGTTGAAAGTGACGCGGCCTCACTACTGCAGGGTTCATTGTTACTCGACGTAGGCGGCGTCGCGGCTTTGTGTAGTAACGTATGATACGATTTGTTGCATTCACGGCAGTTTCCGGATTTGCATGATTTTGCAGAGTGGTTGCTCCCCAGGCAGTTGAAACACAGATGTTTTTGTTTCACCGTTTCAATCCGCTGTTCTACCGATTTTCCTTGAAACACGCGGCACTTGTATCGCACATGTGAACCGTCACAAAACACGCACTTTTCTTCGGTCGATTTAACAGTCAGCGACTTGACTTTCGGAAACTGCACCAATGTTGTACGCGCACTATCCATCGCTTCCAGTTGCTTGCATTTTTTTTCAAGAAATTCCTGCATTTCTGAATACGTCGGTGTTTTAGAGCAGGTTTCACCTTCCCACTCCTTCTGCAGCTCCGGGTTTAGCTTCTCGGCGATGATTTCCACCAGTAAATCGTCCCAGGCATGCGTCGGTCGATTGATAGCCTTAAGCGATGCGAGGTTTAGCGCAACGACGTCGATTAAATGCCGAAGGCTCGTGTGGCTCTCCTTTTTGACCGTCGGCAGGTGAATTAGCGATCACACATGTTTTTTGATTACAAACCGTTCGTTTTGGTAGCGACTCACTAACTCTTCCCAGGCAAGTTGATACGCGTCGCTTGACATTTGCACGGATTTGATCATTAACGCGGCTTCTCTCTTGAGCGAACTACGCAAGTAGTGGAATTTCTGTGCGTTTCCAAGCGTCGTGTTGTCGTGGATGAGGTTCTTGAAAGCGTCACTGAATCCTTGCCACTCGTCGTAGTTTCCGCTGAACGTAGGTAACTCGATTACCGGTAGTCGCACTTGGGGTTCATGTCTTGACGGCGAAGACGCGCTGTTGGCCTGAGTCGCCGCTTGCAATTTAGCAATTATTTTGTCTACCTCACACTCGATTGTGAAATAGTCGTCGTCAAATGTTTCTTGGTCTGTCATGGAGTCGATGTCGTTATCGAAAAGTTCCATCAAAATTTGATTTAGATCTTTTCGGGCTGGAACAAGGTCGTTCCAGAGCTTCAAAATAATTTGCTCATCATTTTCGGGATCCGCAAGCCGTTTCTGGAGCCTTTCCTTTTTTTGATGATATTCTTCATCTGCCATTGCAGTTTCTTTACAATTGCAGCAGACATGTTGACTTACTGAGATGTGTTGCACAAAGTAAGAAAGCTCGGTTAAAATTGTTCGTTTGTGTAAGGCCGACAACCAACTTGCGCACTCACGAGACACAAAAACGGCAAGTTGTTGGAATTGTTGCACGCGTAAACGACACGAATATTAGACCACCTTTTGCTCGGTAGCAAAATGGTTCACGAGAGAAATTCACTGGGTTTGTTAATTTGCACTATGTTCGTAATTAACTGTAACTTATCCGGTTCGAAGGACCATGTAATGCGCGGATCTCGCGACTTTATTCAAAATTACTAATACCAGAAAATTACAGAAAAACGGTTGTGACAGTGATATTTACATTTTTCAATACATACATGATAATACACAAAACAATGAAAAAACGTGAAATCGGCGTAAACAACCGACTCCATTATTCCAAATCATTCCCGACACCCTCAAAAACATAAATTGGCCAGTTTCAGCTCAATAGATAGAGCCCTCAACCTTTCTTTAAGTTCTCAAGCCTTTACCAACGAAATCCGCACAATTAAAAACATAGCAATTAATAATGGATACAAAGAAGAGACAATTAGTAAATTAATTTACAAATCCAAAATTAAGCGTCTCAGTAAATACTTTTATGCTGAAACAGAACCAGACAAAAAGCATTCAAAGCAATCACCTATTTCGGAATGGTAAGAACAAAAATTAAAAAAAGTCCTTGAAAAACGTAAATATTTGTTTCAAGCCCTATAGTAAATTAAGTTCAACCATTTTTAATTGTAAAACTGAAATTGATATTATGAATAAATCCGGAATTTATTATTATTTATTATTGTAAAAAAATAATATGTTTTATTTTTCTACATAGTCTCCGGTTTTATATACACATTTTTTCCAGCGAAGGGGAAGTTTCTTGGAGCCATTATCGATTAATATAGTTGGTCGTCGCTCACAAATGATTCCACATCTTGGTCACTGTGAAAACGGCATTCTCCCAATTCGTCTAATTTTTCTCGAGTCAAAGCAGCTGGGTGGGCCCGAGCGTTGTCATGAAGGAAAATCCCACTACGGAAGGGCATACCTCGTCTTTTCTGTCAATAAGCCAGTTTGACTTTATCAAGGAGCTTGCAATAATATTCAGCATTAACTATACGTCGCTCATGAAGGAAATCATTTGGTATTCTATACCAAAAAAAACTGTTGCAAGAACTTTTCCCGTAGACAGACGAGTTTGTTTAGATCTGGGGTGTAATGATGCACCCACGTCTCATCACAAGTGACAATGTGACCTAAAAATGGGAGGACGCCGTTTTTACAGTGACCAAGATGTGTATCCTTTGTCAGCAATTGGGTGTAGACACGACCAACTACATTCATTTTTTTTAAATAAATAATATATACATACCTAAACTAAATTTCCGTTTATATGATATTTGATTCAGTCTCTTATATGGAATTTCACAAGTAACAGCTTTCTTAATCGAATATTTTTGTATTAATTAGATTTTTGATTTTCCGGCGTTTATTTTTAAACTGTGGTCGCCACACTTTTATTATTGTTGAAGTATTATACAACAATTAACGTATTGTTCTAACTCTTCATTTTGATTATAACGTATCAACATTTTACTGCACGAATGGTGCAATATCAAAATCTTGTTTTAATTTTGGGAGCAATATATGTAGTTCGTAAACTACAATTTTGTATCAGAAATCTGAAATAAAATTCATATTTGTAGAGCAGTTATTTGTGATCTTTAGGATTTAACAATGTATTGCCAAATAATGGCTTTAGTTTTGGGAAGTCATATAGTTCATTTAACTCAAATAGAAATCTGAAATAAAATGTTCATTTGTAAAGCAGTTATTTGTCTTCTATTACTAATTACCTTTTAGAATTTAATGATCAAAAGGATAGCTTCATGGAGTACATATATTTAGAAACTGGAGATGAAATGACATATAATATGAGGACCCATGAGTATAGTCAGTTACCTAGTAAAGACAACAATTGTTCGATGGAAAATAATTACAGCAGATCAACGGTAAGATATTTTGAAGTTATTTAAACATTACTCTCGTAATAAGAAGTTCAGTAATTTTTAAATAACAACTCGTTTAAATTAGAAAGCTCAAGTTTAAAATCCATTTAATTTATTAAATAATTTATAGAATATAATTTTCGCTTTTAGTTTGGTAGATGATTCTTGCATCAATATTTATTTACTGTAATACTATAGATCTCCATATGAGATGGTTGTTATTTATTTTTATTTTTTTAATATTAAAGTAAAAGCACTTTTATAATTTTTAGAATTTTGAAAGTGTTAAAATTTTGAAACGGTTAAAAACTATAGATCACCATTATTGAAAGTTTCCTAATATTTTGTTATTTTATAGTACAAATTTACAATTAATTTCTAATACTGAAGAGAAAATATAATAATTACTATTTTTATAACTGATTAGTATTATTTTGATGAGGTGTATATATTTTTGGTTTATTTCTTATTAGTGCAAGGAAATATGTCTTCAAAAAGTTATTACGGAAGAAATAGGATGCAGCACTCCATGGATGGAGAATCCAAACGTTCCACGATGTAGAAGTTACGAGGACATGAAAGCAATAATTGCTTATTATAATGAATACAGGTATAATACATTTTATTATTATCTATTTATTTATAAATGTTTATAATTTTCTTAAATACTTCAAAGACTTCAAGAGACTCTTAATTTAATAATTGTCTTACATACATACACCTCTATTTGGTGTAAAACATAATCTTATTATTATTTATACTTCATTTAAAATCAAATTGATCATAGATTTAAGATCTTAGGTATACTAAAATTTGTGATACTTTGTTTAATTATTATCAATTTTTGAAATTAGGAGATGTAAAACTCTTGTTCCATTACTTTATTTTCAGATAACTGACACAAGTTTTACTTCTCAGTTTTAACTTTTATAATGATCCGCAAGGACCGAAACACGTGTCAGTTATCTGAAAATAAGGTAATGGAACATATCAAGAGTTTTACTTCTCCTAATTTGAAAATTTGGTTCCATCAAGAGGGTAGCAGAACAAGTATCGATTATATCAATTTTTCATATATGCGTACAATTAAGTTTATATTTAAATGATAAATAATATTATTTATGAATTTTAGCAAATCAAAATTTGATCAAATTTGTCACTGCCCACGTTCTTGCAACTTAACCATCTATATTCCGTACGTACAAAGTAGGAAAGACATCGAAATACCCAACAGTGTGCTGAGTCTTCATTATACATCCAATTTGGTGACGGTGATGGAAGAGGTTTCGGGTTACGATTGGAATCTTTTCTTGGCTGATCTTGGAGGATCTTTGGGATTTCTACTAGGATTATCTGTGTTAGGAATAATCGGCCTTATTGAGCAAATTTTAGAAATGTGCATTTCGAAGAAGAAGACGACGAATGTGGTCGAAGCTGAACAAAATAAGGTTCAAATTTATTTGAATGGCGTTAAATTAAATGATGATATGACGCAAGAATATACCGAAGAAAAAAATACGATTAAATATTAAATATTTTAATTTTATATTATTGTATTCAAAATTTGTGTTTGGATTGGATTATAATTTATAGAATATGTGTTTTGTTTAAAACAATAATAGTATTAAAGCTTGAATTATGTAAAATGTGGTTATAAGTAAAACTAAGCGTAGAAATTAAAAAAATAAAAATAAAGTACATTTGTTATTATTTTTTTGAGAATATGCTATAGTATACTTAAAATTGCTCTTAATAATCAAGGAAGGACCCTGTTTTGTAACTATATTTTGAATTAGTTCCGAATGAACCTGGAAAACCCTTCAGTGGGGGTGGATAAATAAATGGTACCTAGAGTTAAGTGATAGTGATACAACAGAGACGTAAGAAAGCACTCAAATCAACCAGGAAATTTTCAGAAATTTAAAAAAATATCAACCAAATAATAAAGCAAGAAATGGCAGAAAATACATAATATAGAAGAACAATTTTTAGAAATTTCTAGAACACTCGATGAAAATTCTCGCAGTTCAGATGGTAAATTGCTGGTAAATTGTAGGAAGCTCAAAGAAAATTCTCGTAGTTTTTAAAAATAAGTACTGGAGACTATTAGAATAAGGCAAGGGGTACTGTAAAATATTTCTACAAAAATTTAGAAGCCTTGAGAAAAAGTTTTACAACAATTCCGAGAAAATGAAGCAGGTAATATACCGAACAATAGAACAAAAAATAGTAAAAATTTAAAAGGTAGGATGAAAATTAGACGAAATAAGTGCTTATTCTGCTCACGAAAGAAAATGGAATTACCCAAGGGTTTACATCTCCAAGGTATTCTGCACCTATTATCGACGTATGTGGCATGGTTTCAATGCCTGGCGGTGCTTTAGTACGGGGAGTAGTTGTTTTAACTGTTAGCTGGAGTTTTTACAAACATAAGTGCAGAAATGCTCATACAGAAAATTCAATTTTCTCACTATTAATTAATATTATTAAAACAGCACTAATATTTCAATATTTAATTTGTATAAAAGACGAATCTTTACGATTCTAGCGCCATTTGTGTGGAATTTGAAAAAAGTTGCCAGATAAAAAATGCATATTTTTTACGCTCTTTCCAAGGCTGCAATCAATTTAATATTTTCAAGTTGACCCCCTTTCCCGGCCCCCCTTGGGGTCTAGGGGGACTATTTTGTCAGAATCCGATGTCCCCCTCGAAACTAT
This sequence comes from Ontholestes murinus, assembly GCA_963969525.1. Taxonomy (NCBI): domain Eukaryota; kingdom Metazoa; phylum Arthropoda; class Insecta; order Coleoptera; family Staphylinidae; genus Ontholestes; species Ontholestes murinus. The sequence continues at coordinate 32,837,499 of OZ018395.1, read as the reverse complement.
GAAAGTTTCCATACGGTACATTTTTCCTTAGGATGCATTGTTCAAGTTATTTGAGACCGTAATGTAAAGTGGGACACCCTTTATACTAATAATTTAATTGTCTCCTAAACTTGTAACATGTAGCATGCACAGATAACATTAAATAATAAGAACGACCTCTATTAGCATAGAATGATAGAATAATAGTAAATTTAATTTCTTTTTTTCATTTTCTCGTCCTATTGTCCTTAGAGTCTAGAGTCTTTATCCCGGCACCATCTAACACCATCTATTTCGTCACATTTTTGTTCCTTTTCATCCCTTTCTCAAACACTCTTTCGCACTTCAATACCAGGGCTCTTCAAGTATCATTTCCATTCACACATAATACACATTTTCCATAACTTTAACCAATCAAACTTTTCTCTCTTTCTCTTCTGGCCCACATCTAGCTCTTCACAACGTGATCTTTTCCTTTCTACTAAGCTGACTATTACTCAAGAATCTTGGCAACCTTCCGTTTAAATATTTTAATACATCGCTACTTTTCATAAATGTTCCCTTCTTTCCCTTTCACTATATTTTCGGACACCCCACTTTTTCATACATTTTCTTTCTCTCTGTTTTCTAGGTTTCCCTAAACCTACGCACGCTTTTCATACATATTTCATTAGTCTTTCCTTATCTAATCTATATAATCTCATAACAAGCTATTTTCTTCATTGTCTTACATTCCATACTTTTTTGTTTTTGTTTTCTGAATCATTGTTTTTTCTGAAGTCGACTTTTCAATCCCCAGCGTATAGATCAAAAACCACAGCTATTCGATCTCTATGCACTTATTCCCTATACTTTCCTTCCATATATTAAAATAGACTTCACATATAATCATGCCACTTGGGAATTATTCACCAACCATTTCTTCATTCTCCCATATGACACTCCATGCTTTCTTCGCCTTTTCTTGGACCCACTTTGCATACTCTATTTACTCGCGTGTACATTTAAAAATATATCTTAAATATCTGAATATATTAACATTTCAATTACCGCACCTATTCCAACGTAATCCTTTACTATTTCTTTCTTTCCTTTATTCTAAAACCTTATTTACTTCAACTTACCTACATTCACACATAGTCATCTCTTATCTAATAAATAAATTAAATAACAAAGGGCTTAACGTTATCTCATACCCATCCATTTAGTAAATTTATCTGATATATTCATTTCTATCTCTTCTTATTTACTCTATCATTATAACAGGCCCTCTTTTCCTTCTAAAAAATTCTAGCAAACTCTGCCTTGGTACTGTATCATATGCTCCTTGATTTGCATATCGGCAATCTTCATCAAATCAAGTACACATTTTGCAACGCTTTTCTTTTACTTTTCTTTCGCATCCCACTACGATATCCTCTAATTATTTTATTGATCTAACCTTATTCCACTGAACCTTCTCTAACTTGTTCTTTATATTCCTAATGGGATTTACACCATTCTTCAATTTCTCACATACTTGTTCTTGCTCCGCTTAATTATGGTTGTGTACATGAATCTATACTTCCAGTAATAGATTATAAGATCCCTTAACTACTTATTTTTCTATTCTTCCATTTTTTTTTTCATTTTGTACATCCATTTAATATCTCCCACTCCTCTTCCACCCTTCCTAACCTCGCTGTTTATATACTTATTCTGAGATCTTTCTGGTAGTTAGTATTTTATTTCCTCTCACTTTTCCTTTATAATTTACGTTTCCACTAATCCCATAATGCCTTTTCCGGTTACCCATCGTTTTAAATGATGCTTTTATATATAGATTTTATCCAAGCTATATTTCAAACCCTTATCGTTACGAATAATTATTATTAGGGTCTATTCTCGTTTCTATAAATTTTACTCTCCATTTATTACTGTAAATTTTCTACTTTCGTGTTTTTATTTCCATTTAATTTCATCGTTAGTTTCTTGGCTAATTTCTTCAGAATTCCCTGTATACATATTTTTTCTGTTGCCTTTTCCTTTTTCTTCTAGCGCACTTTTTGAAATTTCTCTTTGTATTATTTTTTCTTCTACAGTCATGTCATGGTCTATATTAACGTTAGTATTTTTCAGTTAGTTGTTTTTCAATCTCATTTATTTGTTTTTTGTTGATTTTACTTCTGCTATTATTATTTCTAATTTTTTCCTTATTGATAGTAATTGCCTTATTTATTTTAGATCCTAATTCTAACCTCTATATTAATAAATCATTCCAGAACTTTTTCCATATTATCATTATCTATTTTAAGTGCTTCTAATGCTATATTGTTCTATATTAAATATTTTACGGTTTACACTTTTAAATGATGAATGTCCTTTCTCGGACGTCCTCTGCGTCGTAACGGCTTAGTGCTGCAGTAGGACCTGTATTCGGCGTCAGCGCGGATGAGTGGTATACACCAATTGCAGTCGTGAACTGGGGTTGTCCATGGAAGGGATCTCGAAGTGGATCCCACGGTTTATAGGACGTTGTAAGGTCCATCTTTTCGAGAGGCCAGTGAGTGTAGGATAACCCATACCTTGTCACCAGCGGTGTAGGGTGAGGCCGCTCTTCTGTTCTGTCGACTGTCTTCTTGCAAAGATTCTGTTGGTGGTCTTGTGTTTCAACTGCTCGCTTCAAGAAGTCCGTCATCCTTAGAAAATATGAAGTGATTTCTGTGACAAAATTTTTGGATTCGATGACCATCTTCGGATCTTGAGTGGATTCAGAAAAGGAACGGAGTTCTCTTCTAAACGTAAGGAAAACTGCACTGAATCCCGTGACTTGGCACTGAGCGAAATTCACGGCGAAATGAATCGTTGGTAACATTTCGGCCCATTGATTGTCTTGATTTTTTCTTTCAACTGGATTTGCTTGCGGCTGATAACTGGGTAAGAGTGCGTACACTGACGAATTGCCCCGTTGTCGCTAATAACCTTCCGAGGAAAACTATACTATAAGAATACTTCGTTGATGAGAGTAATGACACAGTACCTGTCTGTTGATTTTTCCTGTGGGAAAAGCTCAACTTATTTCGAAACGAGGTCTTTCACTATTCAGATCCTTGTCTTCTCGTCCGGGTTGGGAGGTAGTGGTCCGAATAGATCGAAGGCTAACACTCTGGCAGCATGGGTTTGGGGTAGTCCTGAAGGTTTCAAGTTAGTAATCTTGTAGTCCTTCCAGTAATACTTCTTCTGGATGCGTTGTAGCGTACGCTGTATTCCATAGTAGTCTGCTCTAGCGTCATTGTGGTTAGCGTGAAGGTTCAATGAACTCACTGTGCGTCATCCTGATCGCACTCGTTCGCTGTGGTAGATTCCAGTTGGTCTATGATTTTCTTTAGATCGACGTCCTGAAGTTGGGTGGCACGAATGTCTCCGTTGGTTTGGGCTGCTAGGTCCACGGTGACTGTGCGGACTAACCACGGGGACTGGTGGTCGTTTTCGAGGTCTGGCCGAGATAGAGTGTCTGCTACCTTGTTTGAACGGCCGGACAGGTATTCGATATTTTATCATTTATTAGTTTATTCAATAGAAATAATTTCATTCAAATTAGTGTTGCTTTGATAGTTGTACTATTTGTAACACGCAAAATAATTTTGTATTATTCAATGTCTGTCGAGGTATTAGGAAGAGAAATAGGTGTTTCAAAATTAATTTGTCTTATTAAGACTCATTGTTGTAGATTCACGAAATGTTTTCGTATTTTTAAATTATTTTTTTAATTTTCTACAACGAACTAAAGGATTTGTATAGCCCATCAGGAAAGTCGTACTGTGTGTGTGGGTCACTGGAAATCCGTCTAGATAACCTCGGAACTTGCCATTGTCCAGATGATGACGAGTTCTTCCTTCTTCTTCCATGGTCGCATAGTTTTGCTCGGCCGTTGTCAATAATCGGCTGACATATTCTACAGGATGTTCGTCCCTGGATTACAACTGCTCCGATGGAGTAGGTCTGTACTGATAGTGAACGGCTTTGTGACGTCCATTGTCCTCAACACCGGGGCTTCACATAGCGCTGTCTTCAGGTGATTATAGGCGACATATTTCTCTTTTTTCCATTTCCAAAGGGGTTCTTTTGATTAGACTACTCAAAGGCCTGAAAAAACGACACTAATTGTTTGATGTTTTGTGGTTGGGTCCCTTTCTCGATAGCGTTGACCTTATCTGGATCCGGTAGAAACTTATTCTTGGAGATTTGGTTTCCAAATAAACGAACCGTCTTGCAAAAGAACGAACTTGTCTTCCTGTTGATTCGAAGATTGGTTACTCTGAGTTCCTCAATTAATTTGGTGAGGCCTTCAAAGTGGTCTTAAAAACTCCTGGACAAGACCAGGTATGCACACAGGTTCAAATCTTTCAGGCGTCTTACAAACCGGTTAATTCTAAATCTATGGCGGAGAAGCTAAATGGTCTCCCAATGGCATGCAGTAGTTCGTCCATACATAGCAAAGGGTAGACGTCGGGAACCGTTATAGCATTGAATTTTCCAAAGTCTACACAGAGTCGCGTTCTTCCGGCAGGGGCGTACTGCTATTGGGGTGTTGTCCGTAACTTTGATGGTATGCTCCATCTCCATAGTGGGTAAACCCCATAAATTAAAGGTGCTGTGGTTCGCATTAGCGGCATCTCGTTCTGCTGAAGTCAACTCGGTTGATTTGTCTGTCATAAACCGTACGTCCACGCAGAACATCGAGATCTGCTTGGCGCGCCGGTCTTCCCACTGGAGTTGTCTGGGAGGTAGAGTCGATGAACTAAGCATCTATGAACTCCTGGGAGTAGGATTGGTCCGTTTCGATCTTGTCTGGTGTGTTCGTAAGTAGTGAAACTAGAGGTGGCGGGGGCTGGTATTCTACCCAGACAATGGAAATCGTTTCTTCCAATGGAACTTTTTTGTCCTCCTTCGAGAGGGTTGTCGCCAAATCGTAAAGATGACACGTTCGGATCTTCGGGTCGTCCTTCGGCAGGTTCTCTATTGTGATCACTAATTTCTCGTAATCGAAATGTTTGGCTGGGTTGTCGATAAATTACCAAGTCCTCTGAGGGATGTTAATCAAAACACCTGCGTTTTCCATGAAGTCAACCCTTAACACTGTGACGGTCTTGGGGCTTTCTGATAAAATAATGAATGTTGTCCTGATTGCTCGGCCTTGGATTTTTACCATTACTTCTGGGGTTAAAAAGGTCTTCTCTTATGACCATTAGTCTATTAATGCTGCAGAACCTCACACCCTGCTGTGTAAGATGATTGTATAATGATGCTGAGGCAATTGATTTTTCAGTGCTGAAATCTAGGTAGGTACTTCCTGGCATTCTATTTATGCTTATTCTCACGATTGGACTGTCTCCGGTGCGTGTTCGTGTTGATCTCGCATAAAGCAAGTTTGTTTGTCTCCTGGCATCGGGTTGTCGGGTTGCACGTGGTACACTTAGTGCGAATCGTTATTTTTCTGAATTCAGTGAACATATTTCAGTGTGCTTCTTTCTTCTAGTGTCGGCCGTTGCTGTACGTTCCTCTGTTCTTTCTGTTCCTCTGATCCTTTCCCGGTTGTGGGAACTTCGACGCTTCAGCGAGGATATTTGTGGGAGCCCGCGCACGGGGTTAGTCCGCTTCTAGGAGTGGAGGTTGAGCACGAGGGCGACTGTGTGAGACAGACACTGACGTGCGTCACGGATGGGTGTTACAACTGTTAACAATGGGCTAGAATTTAATTATTTTTAGTGAATTTGATGTTTATTTTGAAGATTAAGAGCAATCATTTTAATTGTGAATATCAATTATACAATCATTACAAGTTTACCTAGTTAACACAATCAAGATTCTACGTAATATGATTTGTTTAATTTTCGGCCATTATTAGAAGAACATTTATTTTATTTTATATTAAATTATTAGAAAAGATGGGAAAATCGTAAAATACCAACTACATAAACGTCTTATATTTCCTGAAAAGTTTTTTATTCCGTGTCACCTTTTCTTGCAAAAGTTCTTTTTGAATGTTGTCATATTGGTAGTTTATAAATGTTTTTTTACTAATTTACTTTTGAGATGTATATCACTTTTTTTAAACTTAAAAATATCGATATCCAGATGCGTAATTTTTATATTTGACAGGGACTTCCAATAGGGATTTTCCAATTTTGACAGTTTATAGCGACCATATTGTTGAAGCTACATCTCTAGAATTAGCTGCCATTTATTCAGTTTGTTTTCCCAAATCACCTTGGATGTATATAGCATTCAACATCAGTGTGCTTGATAAAAAATGTTTTTGTCTGAATTGAATGATATGGGGACCAATGACATAGTTTCAACAGGACGGCGCTACGTGTAACACAGCTCATGCTCCAATAATTTGAGGGCATTGTGATCTCACGCTGAGGGATGTGAACTGGCCACCGAGATCGTGCGATTTGACCCCGTTAAATTGTACTATTTAATTAATTGAATTGAAATAAAACAACACAGTTGGGAGGGTTTCACATTTATTTATTGTTGAACACTGCAACATGTTTTGCCACACAGTGGCTTCATCAGGCAGATGAATAATAATTTAACAAATTACAGGCAAAAGCTTATGTACTATTAGAACTACGGGCAGGAAGGGGGGGGGTGTTGTACAAAGGGGTAAATTATTTATTTGAAATTTACATATTCATTAACGGAGAAATATTAACTTCTATTTGATCATTTAATAGAATACCTTTTTTATTATATTTATTAATCTCTAGTTTTTCCAAAAAATTTAACTTTCGGCTTTTATTACAAACGTGCAAAATTTCAAAATTATTATTAAAGGTATGCTGGTATTCGATTAAATGATTGGCGTAGGTTGAAGCAGTTTTCTGGAATTGAAAGCATTTTTTATGTTCCTGAATGCGATCTGGAAAGCTTCGTCCAGTTTGTCCAACGTATACCTTAGGACAATCCCCACACTTTAACAAATATACGCCCGAGTTTGTCGATTTATCAGATTTATCTTTGGCATTATTTATAAATTTATTAAGTGAGTTGGTCATTCTGAAAGACGGGATTAAATTAAAAGATTTAAGTTTTTTGCTGATGGCAATTGATGGGGGACCGTTAAATGTTAATGAGCAATATTTACTATTTTGATCGGAATTACGGATTGGGTAAACTAGTTTCAAAGCTTGTTGTTTTTGTTTTTTAGAAACATTAACATCGTTAACATCTTTCATAAGCCGACACATACAGACACCACAATTAATTTAAATTCATTTCATCCTATCCAACATAAACTTGCAGCATATCATTCAATGTTACATAGGCTTATAACAGTTCCCCTTTCAATCAAAAATTTTAATGACGAACTTAATAGAATTTTAATAATAGCAAACAATAATGGCTTTCCTCAAAAGCTAATATTAAACATCCTTTCTAAAAAAGGCGGGTGGGGTAGTGATTGGAAGAAGCAAGGTGTGGATGTTGGCATATGCGGATGATATAGTATTAATGGCGAGAGATTGGGAAGGGATGAGGGATATGCTAAAGAGAGTAGAGAGGTATATGGATAAGAGAGGACTAAGGGTGAACGTTGGGAAAACGAAGTGGATGAGATTTAGAAATAAAGGAAGGGAAGGAAGAGTGAAAGAGCTTGAATGGAAGGGGGAAGTAATTGAGAGAGTTAAGGTATTTAAGTATTTGGGTTTCATTTTTAAAAGTACGGGCGGATACGTGGAACATATAAAGTGGGTGCAAGGGAAGGCAAGGAAAGCGTGGGGTATTGTGTGGGAGAAGTGGGGAAAATGGATGGCGAATAATTTCAGAGTGGAATGTAAACTGTGGGATGCGTGTGTGAGGCCAATTTTAATGTATGGGGTGGAAGTATGGGGGGGATAAGTGGGTATGAATGCTTAGAGAGGGAGCAGTTGTGGTTCCTGAAACATATGTTGGGGGTTGAAAAGTCGATACCCCGGTACATACTATTTCAGGAAACCAACAGAATGAGTCTGCAGATTGAGGCAATGAAGAGAGTGGCGAGCTATGAGATGAAAGTGTGTGGATTGGAGAAGGAAAGACTGCTGAAAGAGGTATGGATAACGTGCGTAGGAATGGTGAAATGTAAGTGGAGAGTAGAACGAAGGAAAATTTATGAAAGGGTAGGGGTGTCGGAGTGTGAAGTGAAGGAATGGTTAGAGCGTGGAGTGAATGTGGCGGCCTGGGTGAAAGAGAAGGGGAAGGAAGTAGAAATTCAGGAAAGGCAGGGATGTATTGCAAGAAGTGCATATAATGATATGTTTGAAAGGTGGCAGGTGGACGGGAGGACGCCAAGATACCTATGTAATAGCGAACTCAGTAGGGAGGAAAAGGTCATCTTGGTCAGAGCAAGATGTGGGTCAGGATGGGAGAAAAGTATATTAGATGTGTGCTATGTGGGAGTGGAAAGGATACGTGGAGACATTTAGCGGATGAGTGTGAGAGAGTGTGTGAGGAATGGGTGAGAAGCAACCAAAAAGTGAATGAATGGATGAGAGAGGATGGGGTCGGGGTAGATATTCTGATGAGATTGAAGTGGGAGAAAGAAGTTAGAAGGGAGTAAAAGCAAGAAAGTGCATAGTTTTATATGTATGAATATTTGTATGCCAATAAAGGTCTTTTTTATATGGATTCTGATAGGACTTGGTATACTACTTTGACACATCTCTTAACAATCAATCTCGTTTTCAAATTAATGGAATTTCTTGAAATACCTTAATGGAATTTTTAAATTAATTTTATGCATGTAATATTATTGTTATTAAAATGAAATAAATGATAATTACTAAACGTTTTTAATTGTGCAATCTACACATGTGATACCTTTATATAATAATGTGAGAATTCATGCTTTTTAATTTTAAGAGTTTGAAGTTGTAAACGTCCGCCGTTGGGATTTTTATAGTTGTTTAGATCGGCGAAAAAATATTCTTAGTCTGGGCCATCAATCATTGCCTATTTATAACGGGAAACCTTGGCACTCTTCAATTGAAAGTTGAGCAGGAAATTACAACCATAGAATATAAAGATATTCTTATTACACATATACACTTTAAATTCAACATTTATATTATTATATATTACAACGATATATTGTTTTGATAATTATATAATTATTAATTTGGATATGTACATATAAGTAGAAGTTTTAACGCTAATCGGATTTGGATTAGTGTGATTCATTGTCTAACAGTAATCATATAAACTTTTTGTAAATCGTATGTATTATTTTTCTAAATTCATTAATTCGATATAGTAAGGTGTATATAGTTATTATTATGTATTCTTGTTTTTGTTTCTTATTGAACTGTTTTAAGGTGTAATGTATTAGTAGTGTCTTAATATCTATTTACATAAAAATAAATCACATTGCTAAAATTGATGTACAAAGTCCAAAAGCTATTTGTCCTAATGACCCATTAAAAAATGTTTATTTTGGGTACTATTTATAATGATTGATCTGTTTATTTGTGATAATTTTAAATGACTTTAGCAATATCTTCACTTAGTGATTATTATTTTACTTTGAGCAATTTTTATTATCAGCGGTTTGAATATCCAGTATGAATAATGAACTTATTTATTTTATCTACGATCGTACAGAAAGTAGACGCTTTTTGCATCATTTTTCATTGTAAAAGTGGCTTTTTAAAGCACTAGTGCTTTTTTACGTTTTTATTGCACGGTAATGTCAAACTGTTTTTACTGCACAGAAATGTCAAATTTGACAGATGAATGTATTATAGCACAAATTTTCGACGAAAAACTTAATTTTGTATTAATTGATACAAATAACTAATAAACTATAAATAATAATTATTTATGTACCAAGTCAGTAAAATAAGACTTTATCGAACGAGTCTGAGGTTATGAGACGAGCGAGCGGAGCGAGCGAGGTGAATAAAGACGAGTTCGATAAAGATATTTTACTGACGTGGTGCATACAAAATTTTATCGCCAATCTTAAAAATAAATGAAAAAGTATAGGATTTTTTATTTAAATTAAAAAAAAAACAGAAAATATGTATTATTATTTAAACAAACACTACGAATTAATCAAGATATTAAACCACTCTATTTGTTGTATATGTTGAAATTGATGGTGCATCCTGTGGCAATATTTAAATTTATTCCTGATGTTGACCCATCAACGGAAAAATTTTGTGGAATATTATTTAAAAGGGTATTTTCATCTTTATGCAATTCGGTGTTATTAATAAGAAAATGAATATTTTCATTTTGATGTAAAGTTGTGGCAGTGTTGTCATTGATATCAAAACGGTGCGCAATTTGATCACCACCCAAAATCGTTTTTGCAATCTTCGTTTTGTTCAATATTGATTCCTCAACATAGGACTCAGCAACGGATCCACTCTTCCACCCTCCATGACGTTTCAAATTTTCTTTGCTGCCCCCTGCATTAGCAAACAAAGTAGCAGACGACCTCCGAAAACAATGACCAGTATATTCTGACGGATTTGGCAAATTTAAATAGTTCGCAATTTTACATGGTATGTTTCCAAAAGTGTGGATACCCACAGGCTGCACTGTGCATTTACTTTTTCTATATGTAATAAAAAATCTATCATGTTTGGTCTGTGCGGGACGAAGTTTGGCATATTTTTTATATAACTCAATCGGTTTAACGTGTCCTTCGAACTCTGATGTTACGACAAATACTCTTGGTTTATTAGTTTTCGTGTGTCTTATATGCACAATCAATACAGTATCCTTGTCTTCTATATCATCAACTTTAAGATTTACTAATTCATTATTACGGCAGGCTCCAGCAACGCCAAAAATAACACAAATCTAAAATAATATCTACATTAATAACAAATATGCTTCGATAATTGATTACTATCTTACCTTCATCATTAAATATATTTCATTTGGTGCATTCAATAGAAACTGTATTATTTCTTCTTGTGTGAGAACTTTCGATTTTTTTGGCGTATAATTTTTTGATTTCTGTTTTAAAAACGCCGTAAGTTTCTTATATTGGCTTATATCAACGTCGTTTTTTACCGAAAGAGATGCTTTTAACATAGAATAATATGACCATAATGTTGCTGCTTTATATTCCTTGGATTTTTCAGAAAAATATGTCAAGAGAACGTTTTCGCTAATTTTTTTAATGTTATTTCTGTCACACCAACTTGTGAATAAATCGTGTTGACGATTATAAATATGTCTAGACTTATTTGGAAGAATTTCGAGCGTTGTTTCTATCGCTCTTTCGCGTATTTCTGGTGGAGTACATGGTATTTCAAACTCTTCACTACTCATGTTTTTTTTGACAACTAAACTGACAGGATTCGACCTCCTTAGATTTTGTTAGTATTGTCCCATAATGTTACTTGTTGAAAGTAGTAAAATAATGGGACGGTTTAGTGCCGCAAATGGCGATAATAATAGATGTATTTAGTGCCGATTGGCGATAAAATATATAATACAAACCAAATGGCAGATTTAAGAACTCTGAAGATTTCATTTAATGCAAGTCGAAGCGATTACAATAAAGCGAACATTTTTTCCATAAATAATAATGGGGGCTGACATTTGTGCAACTTGTTTACTGGTTGCTAAGTAACGCTTTCATTAGTGCACTGCGGGTAAAATATGTTTTCAATAAATGAATTATTGAAATGACATTAAAATATTACTAATAAGAATATATTCTTTGAAATCCTTTACGATCGTAGATAAAATTTTGTAAGGCACACGTGTAAAAGTTTCTTTATTGCACTCCTGGCTTTAAAAAAACTCGCTCGTTCCTCGCTCGTGTTTTTAAACGCCAGTTCGTGCAATAAAGCATCACTTTTTACACTAGTACCTTAAATAACTATTATTAAGGTATTACTTACTGTGATACCTTAAATATAAATGAATATTTACATTATAAGTCAATTTACATTAAAAAAAAAACTATTTAAAATCTATAATATACAAGGTATCTTCTTAAAACAAAATTGATGATTAAAATTTGAATAAAATCTAGTTTGATTTGCACTTAGTAACAAAAAACTTAAAGAAAAATCCATTCAGTGTGTAATTAACTGACTTTTGCAAATTGTTTGTTCATGATTTCTTTCTAAACTTAAGAACAATCCCAATAGTACGTCAACAACATTGTTTACAATTAACTGATTTTGAACGTGGCCGTATTATTGACATGAGAGACGGCGGACTTCGACTTTCGCTAAGAGAAATTGCTCGTAGTGTAAAGTGAAATGTTACAACGGTATTGAGATGTTGGTCCAAGTGATCCGAGGAAGGGGTCAACAAGTTCGCCCTAGATCTGGACGTCCCCGGTGGACTACAGATCGCGAAGAACGCCACTTGAAACTTTTGGTCACAATAGACAGATTTTCTGTAAATGATTAGATGAGAGGTGTAGGACCCACAATTTCAATATAGAATAGAGCAACGAAAGAGCAAACTGGGTGCAATAATGGAATCAAATAGTGTGATTGAGTCAGCCCATACTAGAACTCGTTGCGTTTCCATAACTCCAGAGGCTGGATAATCCCATTTTCCAACAGGATAATGCGCATTCTTATACGGCAAGGGCTACAACATGTTATTGTAACCATTACAATAAATAAATTTCCTTGTAACCATTTGTAATGAATTGAATTTTAAAATACCCACCCAGTATAACATAACAATTGCTGTAGAGCAGACAATCTAAAAATGAACAATGAACATATATAAAATTATCAAAGTTCCTAGGAAGAGATCTACGCATATAAGTATTTTGTTGAGGAAACATATAAATGAGATCCATAAATCATTTTTTCTCTGTGGTTGCTATTTTTCCGTGCAAAGAAAGCTTGGAAATAAATTAATTAATAAAACACTAAAAACCTTTTATTTTTTGTTTAGATTATCTTAGTTTATCACGTAACAAAAATCAAATTATTTGGGAATGAAGGTTTCCGATCTTAGAGATTTTCAATTCATCAGCAGTAAGCCAATGTTGACTAACTGCTGAATAATTATAAGATTTATCTATTTAAAATCCCTAAAATCAATTACTTCAATTAAAATTGATTGAATATTTATAAATATAAGCTTTATTTCATGTGTCATATCTTGCATTTTCCGGTCATACGTTATGATTTTTAAATTCCTTCAGTTGCATCATTAGGACTTCTACTTTGAAGGAAGAGTAATCATCGTTTAGATTTTTATTGTTCACAACGAACCTCAGTAAAACTTTTATTTCCCAAGTAAAGATGTGTAAGCTTATCAGTGGTTAGCTGGGGGTCTAACTTTTTATTGTGTAGCTAGATGATTTCTTTTATCGGACCATCTTTGGATGTGCCGTAAATTATGGGTTTTATGAATTTACGCTTTATGTTTACAGGTTTCCAATCGTCGCCAACATTTCCTCTGCGCTGTTTCAAATCATTCAGTTTTACTCACTCTCACATTCAATGTTGAGTTCCTTAGTCCTATTTGTATATATCATTGCCACATCTCTTCTAAAAGTAATAGTTACATTCTCATTACAATTTACAATTTGTGACTTTGTTTTGACAGTGGGCGGATTAGAACTCTTAATATTATCATTATTGTGGGTTTGGTTGCCTACGTTCGATTCCCGTAAATTCTCATTTATTTCTGATGTCTTTCCATTGTTTACATTTTTTTCTAATAAATGTATGGTTTTATAGAAAAGGTTTATCTTCTGGATCTGTATCTAGATCGAGTTTGCCAAGGGTGATCAAATCATTGACCAGAGTACCTAGGCCTCACTACGCCCGTTGTGCCCCCTGGCTGGGAGCCCTCCCTTGTTCTATCACTCATTTATCCACCCAAGGTGACGAGCAAAGGACAGCATAACGCTAATGTTGGCCATGTTCGGTCAGAGCTCCCCTAGCATGGACTCTCTAAGGTGGACGAGAGCCGGGCAGGTGGTTAACACATGTTCCACTGTCTCGTCCTCTTCTTCACATGCTTTACATATGGGGGTTTCCATCAGACCCATAATAAACAAGTGTTTCCTTAGCTGTCAGTAACCGATAAGGATACCTGTGATAAGACGCAGATTCCCCCGAGACAGGCAGATAGTATTCAGCTGTTTTCAGATTCGGTGAGCGCATTGAACCTTGGCCTGTCTGCAGCCTGAGGTGTTGACCCAGTGCAGCTCAATACTGTTTGATTGTGCTGCTTGTTTCAGGGTGTTGTGACATTCTTTTATTAGTCTTGAGGTGATATTGTGACCACTCACTGCTAGTATTGCTTCCCTACTGTCTGTAAGGATTTGGATGTTCCTATCACGGATGTCACGGTGTAGGGTTTCTTTTGCCCCATAGGTGATGCCAACGATCTCTGCTTACAGAGTAGTTGTGTGGTTTTCTAGGGGTATAGCTCGTGATTGGTCTATTTGTTGTGAGAAAATAAGAATATACTCTCGGTTCCTCGTTTTGTCGATACATTATAGGGTCTATTGAAGACGTAGCAGGGTGGCAAATTGTCCGTCTTTATTCCAAGGAGAGGTGTTTTCTTGACAGCCTCCTCTAAGAGGTGACAGTGTCTACCAGCCCCGCCTCCTTTGTACGAGAGTTCAACTGAGTTTAGGCGCAGTGCTGCCGCCGTGGCCACCTCCTCTACGTATAAGTCGAGAGGTGGAAGGCAGAGCATTGCTTCCATTGCTGCAGTGGGTGTTGTTCGCATTGCTCCGGTCGTGCTAAGGCATGCTATCCTTTGCAACTGAGTAAGCTGCTTTGCTGAGGTTTTCTGTCTGGCTCTGGACGACCAGACCAGTGCTCCATAGATTAGCATTGGTCTTACTACCGTTGTGTATAGTTAAGGCGCTATCTTGGGAGATAACCCCCATGTCTGCCCCACAGCCCTCCGACATTGCCAGAGGGAGACACATGCTTTTTTACATTTCATTTTGAGTTGTGGTTCCCACGTCAATTTTCCGTCGAGGATCACTCCCAGGTATTTGACTTTCGACAACAATGTTAACCGGATGTTAGGGAGCTTAGTCAGCTTTAGATTACCTAGTTTCCTTTTCCTCGTGAAGAGGACCATTTCAGTCTTTGGCGGGTTTATGGTCAGAGACTGGTCATTATACCTGTGTTCAATTATTTTGAGTGCTTACTGCATCAATCTGCATATCACCGTCTCAAATCTGCCTGTTAGCAGGATGGTTATGTCATATGCATAACCTATAGTATGAAAGCCATTGTCGTTAAGTCGCCGCTGTAGGCTGTCAACAACTATGTTTCACAGGAGTGATGAAAGTACTCCACCATGTGGGCAGCCTTTAGCAACGATCTTTCTGACAGTGGTATTTCCTACATTTATTGTGACTGCCCTATTCTCAAGCATGCTTTTGATTTACTCACTAACTGTGGGGTTGACATCATGCGTGGAGAGGGCAGTTTCCAGTTTTCTGAAGGTGGTCTTATGAAAGGCACCTTCTATGTCAATAATCACACCCAGGATATTCTATTATACTTCATATTTTGTGAAGTCTATCCTTTATGTCTGCATTCTTAATCATCATTAGCAAAATGCACATACCCAGACAATAATAGAAATCTTGATAATGGCATTGTTTCTCGAAATATTTAAATATAAATAAATATTGTAACCAATAGCTTTCGATTGTTAATTTTTTCAATTGAGACATTATTATGCACAAAGCAAAAATGTTTTTATTTCATCACAATTAGTATTAGTTAGTAATTAGTTCCACTTATCGTCAAATTTCTTATTGCAGTATTCATCATTTTCGATTGTTACATTTAATCACTATAAAAGAGACAAAGTAACTGAACAAATGTTCATAGAAGCATGATTGATAAAGTCTATTCATGGGTTTGAGTGGAAGATCATTTGAAAAAGTGAACTCCGTCCGCTCTCTCTTCAGTTAAAATCTTAAGTATTTTTTCAAATTTTGTATATACTTTTGTCATATTATATTAGAGAGGAGAGCAAAGATGTAATAAAATAATACTTATGCAAGGGCAATCTGGAAAATAATGCGTTTATATAATTAATTGATAACAACCTTGCAGCCAATGTTTTTTATTTTAATAATATTTCACTAACACACCTAAACCTTTAAACCTTTTTGCACAAAAGTTTAAATACAATATATAGGTATATTTTTTCTTCCGTGATAAGTGCCAAAAAAATGATAAAACATTTTTTTTAAGAAGTAGGTCAACTTCAAAATTGTAAACAGTCGTCAATTTTGACCGTTTGAGTAAATAAGCGGTTATTTTCGGTATGCCAATAAAAATACTTGCGGTCAAACTTTCATAAATTACTCAGGAAGCAAGATAAAAATTATAAGATATAAATACTTCTTATGATGAAACTTTAGTGCATATATATTATACCTGATTAATTGGACTTGAGAAAAAATTTGCAAAGGAATGCAATTAATTTTTTCATCAAGTATGAAGAACTAATTTAATATCAAATGCATAAATTGTCAGGTTCAAATACTAATAAGAAAAGTCAGATATTTCTGTATATATCGAATTAAGTTAAGGAATTTATGGTAAAAATCAACTTAATTTATATAAATTTTACATGCGGATAAAGATGATAAAATAAAAAAGCGCATATTCAGTAATGTTTTATATATGTTTATATATCATGCAGTTTTGTATACGAGTAATACACGATTATTGCCCTTCATCTGCATATAATTTTTTACACTTTGGTTATACAAACTTGAGGAAATTATTAATTATTAACTATTTTCTATATCAAGTTCCACAGCCTACACATGTGTAGATGAAAACTTGCAACTTACATATTTCTCACTTTTCACCTTTACTACTTAACTTCACGATTATGCCTTTAACTACAATTCCTTTAAAGATCATAACGAAGTAAAACATAGTTCTGTATGAGAACTAATAATTAATTTTAATGATTTTAAGAAAATCATTTGGTAAATTATCCACTAAGTAGCATATGTTTAGTGTAGTTTATTTATATCAGCCCAAAGAGATTTCCATCTCAGTGTATATATGTATATTATCGTCTTTCCTGTTACAAAAAAATATTGTGTTAGTAATTCAAAAAATATTCTTACTATACATAAATCTTGTAAATATACTAAGTGTCATTGAAATCGAGACACCCTTTATAGATCATTTTATTTTCATAATTTTTTGCACAATTATAAGGGAAACAAATGATAAAATTTCCCTTTGATTCAACGAACTTGGTGAAAAAAATATTAATAATGTTTCGATACACCACGGTTGGCTATTCACTCTCTAAGACGCTTAGGTTCGCTTCTAATTAGGTGATTGATATCCTCTTATATTGTCTCATTCCAAGCAATTATTAACGTATTTCAAAGTGCTTCTAGAGATTGAAGGGGATGCTGCTAACTAAGGAGGTTCGGCCCATAATATTCCACACATGCTCAATTAGAGATAAATTCGGTGATCTTGGTGGCCAGGGAAAGAAACTCATTTTAGCGTGCTTAAAGATGTTCAATGTGGCTCTTGCAATATGTGGCCGATCATTATGCTGCTGAAAAGTTGGATTTTGGTAATGTCTGAAGATAGGGTAGGAGATAGGGATCCAGAATTTCTTCGATGTAACGCTGTGCGGTCATGTTGCCTATAAGAAAGATTAGAGGTGATCTTGAGCCATAATCAATGGCACCTCATACCATAACCCCAACATTGTGATGAATGTGCCATTCGACAAACTGGCCCGACTATCATACATCTCTAAACAGAATCTAAATTCGCCACTAAACACTATATCATTGAATTCCTGGTCCCACATCAATCGTTCTCTACACCACTCGAAAGGATTTCGTCGATGCTCAGCAGTGTGATTCTGGCGGTAAACTATTCGCATCCCAATAGGTCTTCCATGTTCTTCATAACACTGGTGGGGGGGAAACGATCTCTTAAAGCCAACAGCCTCAAACGCCGATCTGTCCGCTCTATGGTTCTTCGACGTGGTCCTGTACCTCTAGCTTTTCATGTACGGCCCTCTTGATCTCATGCCCGACCACATCTTACTATAGTATCTAAACTTCTGTTCACACTGTTCCTAATTTCTCGGAAAGAAAGTCCAGCCTCTCTAAGTTCAACTATCCGCCCTCTATCAAAGTCAGAAAGTTGATGAAAATTTGCGCGACTTTGCACCCTAAGCATTGTTAATGATAACAACAAAAGCTTAGTAAAATTAAAATAGTTACTACAAAAATGTTAAATGTCACCTTGTGCACTATAATAAATAAACAAGTTTAATAAAAAACGAAAGCTTTATCTGATACAGCAGCAGTATAAAATTTTATTAAAATAAAATGATTTATTTAAATTTTGTTCCACATAAAGTTTGTGTGTGGTGTTTATATCACGGCTAAATAAAATTATTAGAATTTTTTTAGTAAAATATTAACAGTATTTTGATTGACTTTAAGATCATTTCAATTATTTTAGAATAACCAGCTTGAAGAAAATTTGAATTGTTTTTTGATTTGAACTATATTCACTTATCTCTTTGTGGAACATAATAAAATAATAAGTAAAGAATTTGTAAACACTTAAAATATATAAAATTTGCCGGTTTTCTTTTATAATCACTATTAATAATACTGTAACAATGAAAACTTGTTGAAAAAATAGACATAATCAATGTTTAACAATTCTTTACCTATTATACGTGCTTGCTTTAGTTTAGTTTTTCAGTAATTTATCTTCTGTTTTATAAAAAAATATCATATACTTTAGATTTAGAAAAAAAGCATTTGAACGATATAATATTTTCAGAAACTTTTCTTCAAATCCAGAGAATTTTATTCCAGGCGACTCCATATTCTGCTCCAGATTTCTAGACTTCAGCATTTTTACAGGATCCAAAAGGTTACTTAATCTTATTTCAACTTTCCAACAGTTCTTATTTTTAGTTTTCTAGAATTTTTAATAACTTTTCTTCCAGATTTATGAAATTTCTTACCCGTGATTGTAGAATATTTAAAATTTCATCAACATTTTACGAGAATTATCTAGATAAGTTCTTTCATCAATGAGCAACCAATCAGATTCGTCCATTTTTGACAAACGCCGCATGCTACTGAAACTGCAATGTCACCGAGAACTGATAAGCTCCCTAGGGAAATTATCGATAATCTCCCGGCTGTCAAGTTGACATTTACATTAATCACGCTTCGGTATAAAATGTGATGAAGCAATTATTTAATAGAAAAAACGACACAAGAAAATACGGTTAAAAGTGAATACCTACGGAGGCCGTTCGAGCACATTTGTGAGGTTAGAAAATACGAATTAAATCATAACCGCCAAATTATGACAAAAGACGGAGCGATACGCCAGAGGTACCAACTTACACGCTTAATTATTGTTCTTTCAAAAATTGTATAAATAATAAATAACTTTTAATATTTTTTAAGTTATTCAAGAACTTATCTTACCGAATGCCCCTCGGGCAATGATAAATGCACGATAATTTTGACTAGTTCCCTCAAGTGTGTTGCTTTAAGTAATTGCCCGACGCCGTCAGGCAAGCAACACACTTTCGGGTAGTCTAAATTATCGCGGATTATCATTGCCCTTGGGACATTATATCTGAAAATTTTCTTCCAAATTAAATGCATTTCCTAATAAAGAAATTAAAAGTTTTTAAGTTTTATATAATTTTCTACAATTTCACTCATGACCATCTGCAGGGATTCGCTGACTGGTCTTGACAGTGCTACACTCGTAGGGTCACATTTAAGTATCTGTTGGACATGGATACGTTACATAGTTCTCAAACGATACGGTTTGGGTTCTCTTGCTGACCTTCTTACTGCTTCTGTGTTATCTTAATTTTATACCTGACGTTTTTCTTCATCAACTGGGGTTTGTTCTTCCTAAGTATCTAGTTGGTTTTAAATGTTTGCTCCCACTTAATGAAAGATTCTGACCAACATGCTATCAGTTTTATTCTCCATTAGAATTACTTCTCTACTGATGATTACCTTTGTCTTAGTTTCGTCATACAGTCTATATCCTTTTGCGTGATTACTGTAGCCCAAAAGAATTATTTTCTGGATTTCTTATCCCATTTCAAATTTCCTTAGATATACAGCAGTATCCATAGCTTCTGCCCAAAACTATTTCTTAAGATTCGCATTGGAAAGCAAACATCTTCTCTTTTCTATCGCAATTCTGTTGATTCTCTTTTATGAGCGCCGTATTATGCCGTGATCCTCCAAAAACTTCTGGAATTCTTTATTAGAGAACTTGGTTCCTCTGTTAGATCGTAGAATTTTAATTTTTTTTCTTGCTGGTTTTGCATTTCATTCTTAAATATCTTGAAATATTTGAGGACTTGTTCCTTTAATTTCAGAAAATAAACGTATACCATCTAGGAGTAATTGTTCTGAAAAGTAATAATATATGTCGATCCTCCAATAGACTTGTTTTCCATTGGCCTGCTTGTGAAGGGTGACCTCGTCTGCTTGATGTTACGGTTAGCATCCTCTTTAAACAGTATTCCTGTAACTGCACCGTTTTTCATTTTATTTAAATCTGATGAATTTATGTTCCCAAATCTTCTATGTCATATGTCTTCTGATACATTATTTGCAATAGCAATAGCAAGCACTCACTTAATTTAGCAAAGTTTAGTCTATATACATTTTGTATAAGTTCAGTTACACCAACTAGTGCACTAATTATATTTGAAAATGTGCAGGAATTCTTTGTGAAGTTGACTGAATTTTCATTTTTAACAAGTTGACAGACAGATAAAAGGTTTTTCGTTAGACCAGAAAAACAAAGTATATTTTTGATAACTACACTAAGACTGACATTATTTACCAATATTGTTAAATCAATATCTCCTATACAAGTGACTGTGAGTCTCGCCTTATTTGCCACTGTAATTTCCCGAACACTACAATCGTATGTGTAATATATAATGACGAGGATGGGATAAGAAACCAGTTTTTTTAGAAAGAAATGAGTTAAATATAGACAGTGGCTGTATTTTGTTTGTTTATAGAGTTAATATTCATTCAATGGTCATTAAGGCCTAAACAGTAGTGGATTGCTTTAATGCTCAGGAATTTTCCACAACGGGTGTGGTAAAAGGTGCATGTTGATTATCTGCGTCCAATTTTCAATAAATATATGTTATTTAGTTAGATTTAAATGCTGAGTTGAGATGTGCGATATTCATATAGAAATAAACTACTAATTTGTTATTAGTTACGTTAGTGTTATTCCACCACCCCATCTCAAACGTTCATAAATTGTTCACTTGTGGCAAGATGGAAACTAGTCCCGGAATCCATGTACCAATCGCCCCTTTCAAACTGTCCTGTTAAGAAGGTGGCACTAAAAGCATTCACTTTTCCACCGCTTGAACCAGTTCGGATATTCTTGGGATTTTTATTAGTACAGTGACCTCTAAAATGTTCGATTTGTTTACATTGGTAGCATTTAATTTTCTTCTTGCCACTAGGTGGCGCAAAATTGTTACCAATCTGGTTTTTCTTCTTGTTACTAAACCATGTGGCAGTGTGTGCGCTTTCTTTCCCAGCGCCATCTGTCTCCATATCCAGGAACTTGGACTTAATGGCGTTCGTGCTTATATTAATGCTTGAATGCTCGACTGCCATGATCAGAGGAGACAATTTTTCAGGCAAATAGGAGCGCCCCTATCCATACGTCGTCAATGTTAAACTCGGTACCTTTTAATTTCTGTCCCGTTTCGACCATTTGGTTTATATATTCCGTCATCGAATAGAAATTAACGTCTTCTAAACGAATAGAAATTAATGTCCGCCGTAACCTCATCCTTGAGGCACTTTTCTCAGCGTTTCAATGTCAGAAAGTTTTCTACAGCAAATGCCTAATCGTTGTAACTTTTCTATCCATTTGATTGGTGTATAACACTTATGTGTTGATGATTTAAACAGAGAAGTGAAAAAACGTTAATCTTTATTACATCGGTGCACAAAAATTCTTAATACTACAACATGTAGCTACTTGTAGAGGGAAAGTCAAAAAGAGGCCATCTCGCATGATCAACACTCTTTTATATGAGATCTACTAATCCCTACTCCAGGGTGAGAGTGCGTGCGCGTCTGGTGTGGTGCGTGCGCTTCTCGTGAGGTGCGTGCGCTTCTCGTGAGGTGCGGGCGCGTCTTGAGTGGTACAACAATAGGATCTTGTAAGGGAAGGTGACAATAGTCACGAACGTCTATCGTCGTACTGCTTTATTGTATGGATCTTTTATAGCGTTGTCACTATTTTTATATTTCACTTTACAAAATCCTGTTCATATTATATATATAAATAAATATAAATTATACATTTAAAATTACTAAAATTTTGGTTACAGGACTTGCGGGTGGAGTTTACAATGTGTTTTTCCACTCTGGCCTTCTGCTTCAGATCGTCTATAAATAACTGAGTTTTAAAATGTTCAAAATCAGCGAAAAATCTCGTTTATTTACATTCATAGGTTGAGAACAACTACTCCAATCGACTTCTCTCAACAAGACGATAGCTATACTAGTCATCAAAAGAGGGCGTCAGCAGTATTAAAATTAGTTTTTGATCTATTAACAAAACCCCCTCTAGATTAAAAAGAAATAAACACATTACTTAGTAACATTTGTAATGCATAACTTGCCTAACTAAGAACAAAACTTGTTATGTTTAACTAAATTCAAACTCTTAGTGAGAATGTCAACAGCCATTTCATTGGTTTGAAGATATTTGATACTTACAAAATTGTCTCTCTGACAAAGTGATACCTTATGTCGGTGTGTTTGGCTCGATTGTGGAATGCGGGATTAACAAACAATTTTTGTGCGCTCTGATCATCGTTATACAATTAGCACTCACTTTTGGTCAATTGCAAGTTATTTTTCATAGGGGTGCTATATATATGTCATGTATTGTTCTTGATCTAAAGTTATTAAGATATTAATTTAATCAATTTGAATTATCATTCCCAAACTTTGTTTCATTTGACCTAGATCTTTTATTTAAATTTCAAGCCCAGTTCCTTTTTTAAAAAAGTTGTTTCGATATAAGAATTCGAGAAACGAGAAAGTGCTTTAAACCGGCTATAAAATGGCTTTCTTTAACTTAAGAATCTTATTTTTCTTAATTGAACCTTTAAGACCTTCTGGTCACGTCATAAAAACTGTCTCAGTTTAAGAACTATTAAGAAAAGCTGTTGTTACATCAAGGTGGGTTGTTGTCAAATCTAGATGCACTGCCAGTGCTAATAGAAACCTGAACGTTGAGTGTCTTACTACAGTTGAAAAAGTTTCTTCGTAGTCCACTCCTGGCTTTTGTGTATAACCTTTGGCCACTAGCCGAGCTTTGTAGCGCACATTATTTTTACAATAAAACTTTTTCTTGAATGCCCATTTGCACATTAAAGGCGTAGCACTTTCTGGTCTTTCCACCACTTAACATGCGTAATTTTCTTCAAAGGATGCCAGTTTGGTGTCAATTGCTTATTTCTATTTGTTACTGTCTGGTCTTGATAATGTATATGATATGCTCAACGGAACATCCTCCATGCTGATATCTGTTTGGTCTGCATACGTTACGTAGTCATAAAGATTTATTTGTTTTCTTTGTCTGCTGGATTTTCTTGTTGCTTCCGTTTCGTCAGTAATTCCATTTAATCTTTCCTGCGGAGCTGAACTATCCGTGTTATCCAAGTCTTCTTGTGGATCATATTTACTGGAGCTGCCTGAAAAAACTTCATTTTCCTTCATGATGCTGCTGTTTTCATTCGTGTCCCCCATTGCAGGTGATATTTCTTCACAACTATCATTTTCCTAGGTTAAATTATAAGGGTCTGCTCTTTTTCATGTCGTTTCATTTGCTATGACCACACTAAAAGCGTTTGTTTTATTTTCCTTATTTTTGGTTTGTTCAACTTTGTTAGGACACTTGTTTTGGAAATGTCCTTTTGGTTTACATTTGTATTAGGTTATGTCATTCGTGTCTTTATTCTTGTTTGTACCTGTGCTGTCAATCTTTGTTTCCTTATATTGCTTACAAAGGCACCAACTCCACCATTTGCGTTGCCATCTGTTTCCATGCCAATTTCGTCTTGTTTTGGTTAGCCCTCACTGCAATTCAATGGTCATTATCATCGGCGTAAAACGCTCTGCAAACCCGCCAAAAGGAGTGAACTGATCCATTTTTCACTAATCTTGAATGCTGTTCTGCCCAATATTTCGATTACTTGCTTTGCATATGTTTCCATTAAACTTTAGTTCTCATAGCGCATAGAGATTAGATGTCGTAGGAGAGCAATTTTCCTTGTAAATCCACTATCCTCATACATTTTCTTCAAGGTATTTCACCCAGCTTTTCACGATTGTTTGTCTCTGATATGAACGAAAATTGATGTATCCATCCCTGATACTTTTTCAAATTATTCGCGATTCATAGAAATTCCTCAATCACAAACTCACGGCACGTATTGTCCGATTGCTCTGGGACCATAACTCGATAGGATTTTGTAAGGGAAGGTGACAATAACTTTTCGCACGGGAAAATAATCGACACGTATCACATCCAACGTCTCTCGTCGTACAGCTTTATTATTAATAATAATAGTATTAAAAACACATAGTTTTTGATCTATGTTGTTACACCTTTAAACTTGGGAATGCTCAACAAGTAGTTTTCAGCCATTCTTGTGCGCTTTATAAGCGAATTTATTAAACAACACGTGGGTTCTGGGCCACGTGTTAAATTATGCACAGTGGAGAAAATAAATGTACACGCTTTTAATGATTTACACAGACTGATAATATATTTCTTCGTTAGTTTATACAATACTTACAGGGGGCGTTTGGCGAGGTTTCTAATTTTGGCATTATAACTTCAAAATATTCGTATATTTCCTTTGTAAAAACATTATGAACTATATTGAGTGTATTGGAACGAATTTCGGTATCAGATTTATTTAACTTTTTAATGTTAATAATGTTTGCAATAAAATTGAACATAATAGCATTTTTAAATAGAGAATGAAGAGACCTTTCAAACGATATATCACAAGCCCATACTTCCCATTTAAAAATTGGGGGTTGTAACTGTCAACCGAAGGGGTTCGAAGTTATGGATTGTATTATAATTTTGAAGAATGTTAATTTATAATTTAAATTTGACTTGTTTCGGGATTTTCTATCTATATGTGATATGTATATAGTAACCGAAAAATGAATTTATTCTTTTTGACTTTTCCACACTGTTTATGTCATACTATATGTTCAATAATAAATATTATGTAATATTATAGTAAATAATTGTCAAAAGCATTTATAATATAATAATATAATAAAATAAACTGCTGTTGATCATGCATTGTAGTAACTATGTTAGTTTAAATGTTGTAATTCTAAATAATTATAGTTAAAGAAACAGAAAGGAAGCCATTTTAAAATACGTCTTGTGCACCTTTTAAATGGGATCCCACAAAAATGTTTGTGAATCATTAGACAGCTCTCTTGGCATGTGCTTTAAATAACTTCCAATAGAACCAGTAACTGGTCAAATTGGTCAAGATGAATAGTAATCGATTGAATGTTTTTTATCTTTCAGTGTTTTTAATGTACCATATGAACATGGTTAATTTTATTCTTGAATTTTAGTGAAAGATTTCTATTATTCAAATATGAATCTTTCACATTCCTTCTTCATTTTTAGAATTTTATATGTATACATATTTGTTAAGTTTTCCGGGGCTGGTCTAACGGTTGTGCTAAATAATTTTCTGTTTTTTATTAAATAAATGTTTGTATATCATTCCAATATTAACTCATAAAACGTAAAACAATTTTAATATATAAATGCTACCACATTGATTTGTTTATTATTGATTTTTATTCACTAAAAGCAAATCATTGGCTGTCTGATAAATTTGCCGTAGATTTATACAATTAAAAAAATAGTATATTTGGTAATTATTGTTTGCATTATGCTTAAATTAAAGAAACCGTATATGAGAAATATGAAAATGAGAAGTGCGAAAGGAGGTTAAGTGAAAAGGTGGTGCCGTATTGAGAGCAGAGAGTCTGCGTTGGGTCGCCGGGTGCGCAGGCATTCCGGGCTTAATAAGGTGGTGGCACAATACCCACCGCCGGACACCGACGTTGGCGGTGCGACTGAGACGCCGCGACGCCTGCACAATGCCCCGAAATGAGACACCTTCTGCCCGTTCTCTACTACTATACGCTTTGTGGGCGACGCCGCGACGCTCGCCTCGGCGCGCGTCCTCTTTCTATTCGCGTACGCCCGACACTACACACGACGCCGTCATTGTTCACGCAGGTGGAATTTTTACGACTGCCTCGTAAATTATTTTCAAAACGGTTTCAACTGTGGCGCGGATAAAAGCAAAAATTATAACGTGGACAGTGTTACTAACATTTCATACTGTGAATATAATCCGAGAAAAGTAAGGTTTGCTTGTAATAAATCCACTATTGTGAAAAACCTTAATTTATAAATTAATTAAAATCATCGAATGGCTCAATTTTTACCTACTTTTCTTTATAGTGCAACGATTAACTTATATATTCAATTAAGCAAAATTAAGTAAAATATAGACAACATCATTAAATATGCAACAATGAAGAATTTCCCAAATTGACATATGGGAACAATTCCTATTACTTTATTATACTTTCTTTTTGGTATTATTATTAAACTTATATCATTGTTTCTTCTTGGAAAAATATATTGACTTGATTTAATTAATCATTTTAGTTCTATTGCTTCATCCAGATAGTGTTTTTAAATTACTAAAATATTCTTTAATTTAAAAAATATTACCTATACTTTTAATATAAATAACCATATTTTTTATAATTGGTAATTACTATAGATTATTTTTTTTTACTTTACATGATGTAATTACCCACAATTAATTTGTTTATAAATAACAAATTACAAATTTTAATGCTACTTAATTAGATTTATATAATTCTAAAATGTCTGCTTATTAAAAAGTTTTGCAAATCGTTTAACAAATCCGGGTGATTGTACTCCTTTACAAGATATATTATTTATATGTTCTGTAAAAGTAAGTTTCTTATCGAAAATAATACCACGATCCTTTACTGAGCTAATCCGGGAAAATGCATAATTATATAAAGTATATTTGCTACGACAAAAGGTGGCAACAGCATTTACTAAAATTTAATTCAAGGCTACTATTTATACACCATTTATGTAGGTTATTGATATCGTTTTCCAGTAGTAAGTGATCAGAATTTGATGACACAGTTCTAAACAATATAAAGATCACCTGTATAAAGTAAGAATTTACTACTCTTAATGTACATATTAAAGTCATTAATGAAGAGTAAAAACTGAACAGGGCCATAGTTAGACCCCTGCGGAACACCAGATAACACAGATATCTTACGGGATAAGTAATTATTAATTTTACAATTTGCGAACGTTGCGATAAAAAGCTATATAACCATTTTAAAACTAACTTACTAATCACGACCTTCTTAAGGTTTTTTTTAATCAAAACATTATGACAAACTCGATCAAACGCTTTCAAAAAATGCACGTAAATACTTACATCAACTTGCCGGCCTTTCTCAAAAGCCAAAATATACGATTGAAACACTATAAGAAACAAATACAAAAATATTGAAACAATTGATTTTTCCTTACAAAAACGATGTTGGTCTATACTAATAATTTCTTTACAACTTCTTATAAGTTGGTCAGAGACGATTTTATCAAATATCTTATGAATTTATGTTTTTGAGATCACTATTTTCAAAAAAAGGTGTTAAATAGCGTTCTTTTCACAATGAAGAAAAAATACCACTATTTAAAGAAATATTAAACATTATATTATAAATACATTTTTGAGAAAATGATCAGGCATGCTGTCAGGACCCACAGAGTATGTATCAGGCAGAGAGTTTATCACATTAAATATTTCAATAACCTTAACCGAAAATTTATTTAATAATATATTATTTGGTGAGCTATAATTATTATCAAACGCATCACAGAAAAACTGAGCTTTACTATCACTATAAGCGGTATAAATCGGCAAATAAATTAACGCACTCACTTCCGGAATTCGATACTTTATCTTATAAAACATATTAGTTTAGTTTAGTTTATTTGCTATATATATTAACATCATCGGAAGAAGATTTAGGAAGGTTATATATTTTAACATTCGACGTTCTCTATCAGCTAGTTCTCGAATTAAAATTTCGCTCTTGTTTATACTTTTAAATTTTACTATTTCATCCTTTAAAAGTTTATTTTCTTGATTGACCTCATATAATTTAACATTTAGGGAAGATATAACCATTAAAATATAAAAGAATATGCTGGTATTTATGATACTATTCTATAATATTTCAAATAATATAGAAAAATGTTATAATTAGTTTAAGGAGACTATCAGTGTTATCTAATGATTATGAGTCAACAAATTTAAATATATTTAAATAGATATTATGAAATTTAATTTGATTTTCAAAAAGGGCAAGACTGTATGTCCTTCTTGTTGGGTATTACTAATCACATACTTAAAGCCAAAGATAATGGAAAAACTCAATTAAGCATGACATCTTAGTATCAATTTGTATATATTCTTAAATTAATATGAAATTGTGTAGAAGTTACAATAATTTCTCACCCATTTAATTTAACAGGTCTTGACTGATCTAATATTAATCAAGGCCTATTAAATTAAATAACTCTTAATAAATGTCACCTAGAAAGCAAACAATAGGCGTATATTTTGAAATTCGACTATTATATGATTCGGAGTAATAACAGAACCGACATAGGTTTAAAGTTTATATAGACATTTTTTTAAAACAGATTCGAAGCAAATATGATGTAATTATGATGATGATGCATTAACTATAGTCCAGAAATAATTCATTAGAAAATATGATTATATTTATACCTTTTGATCTACAAATTGCGGTGTGTGCCTAATATATTCTATAATACGATTGTAATAGTGTACAAAAACACTTGTATAATGTACATATCATAGAAATTCAATATCGTGATTTTATTTATTACCTTTCAAAAGATTTGGACAATCGGTTTAAATACCTTGAGGCCCAAAAACCATTAAAATACAGCTATCACATAAAAATTTAACTTTTAAAGATAGCAATTGACTAACTAATATTAAAAAAGAAAAAGAACAAAAATAAAAATTATTCTAATTATTAATGGGTTTGTCCGCTCTTGTTGGTTACACACTGCTATTCTTAGTGGTATCGATTCTAGCAGGTGATCATTATTCTCTTGAGGCATTGTGTCCCAAGCAACGTATAATTCGTACTGCTTGCAGCATCTTGAGAGGATGATGTAAGTTGTTTAGTCTTTTCCGCATAATGTTCTACATATACTCAATTGGAAAAAGATATGGTAAGGTACTGCCATTATCCTCCGAAAATTGGCCCATAGAAACTCTTGAAATACATGGACGGTCATTATCCGTCTGAATTTGTGAGTCTTCCAACTGTTGCAAAAAACGGAAGAATATGTAATTCTAGCACCTCCACATATTGCTGGGCGTTCAGATCGCCTTGGATAAATACTATGCCAAACGAACCTACTTCCATAAGTTATAGCATCCCTACCCATAATCCTCTACATTTTACCTAATTCTATAGCAAACCGATAGAAGAGTTACAGGATGACATTGGCAATTGATCTAGTACTAGAAAATAGGCCGCTTTCTGCTATGAGTCAAAGATCTCTTGAACTTAATTTGTTTTTCTTTATTCCACAGTTCCTCTTTTGCAACGTTCCTGATCCTCTCTATGCAATATTAACAACGGTCAAGGCTTCGTTTTAATTCCCTTAAACAAGGTTAAATAAATTGCTAAATATATTCATGGCTTGAATGTTAGGTTTTGTTACCAACAAACCAACAATTTAAAATATTAGAACGCTAAGCAAGGTAAAGTTTAAATTTCTAAAGTGTTAGATTGTTTGCAAACGCTTACACTAAACGTGATGTTTGTGCGCTCGGTTATTATCTAAGATTTGGAAATTAAATCAAGTGGTCATACTTTTACGTTTTTACTGCAAAAAATATACTCAACATTTTTATCTTAGATTGATGGTTGGTTTATGATGTAAGACGATAAAGACTCTAATTCTTGAGAATAATTTAAAGAATTTATAGATAGAATTGGACAGCTGATACACCATACCGAAAACATTAGGCTGCTCTTGCGCTGAATTATAGGCGTTCCAAAAACATCATTATTTTCTGTCGGACCCTGTATTTATATAAATATATTACTTTTTTAGTGGTAAAAACATAGTACGTGTTTTAATTTAGCGTTTATCATCAATTACTAGGTAGTAACGGTCGCAGCTATCCTTATGATACATGTAAACATTTCGGGTGTATCAAAATTCTGTTGCGAAAATGCCAGTTTGCGGCGTTTCTTAAATAAAAACTAACGCATTCAACATTTAAACAAGCCAAATTGTGATTTCGGTCGCAGAGATATCTAATGGATAGATATGGATTGTGGAAAGCTTTTATCAACCAAAATAATTGTACATCGAATTGTGCAAAGGGTATCGATCCGGAATCGCAACTTTACAATAGTTTCGGTATATTTATTAGGAGTCAAATGAATTCGATAGCAGGTATAAACTTATATATAGTAAAGACTTTGGGGCTGATAGTTGTGGAAAATATTGCATCGAGCTTGTATTGCAACGATTTTTTACCTAAATAACTTATGACTTCATTTTTTTTGCCGAAAATGTATTTGCTATTGTTATTTTTTACTAAATTCTTAAAATTCAAAATTTTCTTGATTATGTATTTAGGATGTGCTTCTCTTCACTCTTACTAAAGACCCAAATTTCGTCTAAATACACGAAACTAAATTGATTGTAAAACAAGCCAAATTGATATTTCAGTCTTGGGAATATCTGATAGATGAATTGTTCATAAAGTTATGCTAAGATTGTCCGAAATCGTAACATTGTTTATTGTACAACAGCCTCTTTACAACAGCTACAATTCTTTATCAATAGTAGGTGTGAAGTTGAGACTAGCTTTAATGAGTAATGAAGTCTTAAGTAGCAATTTTAAATTTATATATGCGCACGAACACACTTTATCATCAAGTTTTTCATTTCATCTTGATTTCTAGCACATCTGAAATTTATATTCTAAAAAACTTGTTTAACTAGATTAAAATGATGGTAGCGACCGTTACTATGTGGTAGTTCATTTTAAAAAAGGTAAATTAAAATAATTTTTAAGTTTTAATACCACTATTTATTGTATAATGGGTATATTTATATATAAGTTTACATAGGTTAAAATTGATAATACATTGTAAACTTTGTTTGTGTATATTATACAATAAATAGTGGTATTAAAACTTAAAGATTATTTTCATTTACCTTTTTTGTTTAACTGGTTTGGTGACAGACAAATGAATACAGGAAATACCATCAAATTTATAATTGGCTATTAAATTGTAATTAAATTTGTAAATATATGACAAAATCTACTCCTTAAATTAAATTTAAAAATGTGTCATCTAAAGCCTTTATTAAGACCAATGTCGACGTGTTTTCTTTTCCTGATACTTCTTAGTGAAAATTAAGTTGCGGAAAGAGATTATTCACTTTGCAAGGCAACGGTTCCACACTTACAAAAACTAATACTATTTTTATTTGTTATCACAATAAGAATAATACCAACAAAGACGGTTAACTACAACTTCGTGAAACAAAAATGTTTTTATTCGTATATTTTATTTAAACGTTGCAAATTTGGAGTTCTTTTTTCTTGCAAATTTTTAAGTTTCTAAAGAATTAAAAAAATAGTATTAATAGATATTTTTAACGATGGAAATAACATTTTGACTATTATCGGCAATCTTTGTTAGGATAGTATTTAAGTATATATTATTGCTTTAAACATCTATGATAAACGAGTTTTTTAAAACATTTTAAACCATAAATTAACATCTATTGCTAAATGTTCTTGGTACATAATAGCTGTTGAAAATATTTTTCCAATTATCCAGATGATCTCTATTCTCGAATTTTATAGGTTCATACAAAGGTAAGTGATATTTGTAATTGTTAAAAATTTCATCATATATGATCGACATAGAAAATGTGAAAGAAGAAGAAATACTAAGAATATTAAATAGATAACTAGAAATACAAAAACCTAAATTCATAAATCTACATCGATTGTTGAAATAATTGCTACTGATTTAGTCAGTCAAAGATTTTCAGGTCACTGACCATTTTAGTGAAGTGGCACTTTATATGTGGTTGAATAATTGGTAACTGCTTCAACGGATCTAAATGCTTAATAATCAAATCTGCAATTTCCATCATCGAAAGTGAGTATTGAAACTTACCTTGACGGCGTGAAGGTCATGAATATATAAAATACCTTATTACTTCATTTGGGTCAAAGGATTCCTCAAGGTTTAATTATTAGCCCTATTTTATTCTTTTATAATATATAACTTATTTGAAATATACTAATTTACTAATAATAAATATTTTACTTGCCACTTACTTCCTCAATTTAAACAAAAATATTTGGCCTAAAGAAATTTAGCATATTTAAAACTTAAACACAAACTATATATAAAAATTGGCACACAATTGGTACGTCCGGTTTGGAGTCCATGAAGGAGCATCGAATAATCAAGTAACATACTTGTAAGACGAATAATCACAACTAAAAACACCCATTACAATAAAATATCATAATAACAATATATTTTCACCAGTTTTAGATATCCTCTCTCACCACTCAAATATAACAGTGTTTTTTTTTTGAAAATTCAGTTTCTTATAACATCTTACCAAAATATATGCTAGAATTTATAAAATAACTTGTAATCACTTTCTCCACAGTTTATTTTGCTAAATGTACATTTAAAAATAGACTGTGGAGAAAGTGATTACAAGTTATTTTATATTGCATCATCTTCGCATAATTCATCAATCAACATTGTTGCTAGAATTTACCTTTGTATAAATTTAAAACTGCTTTTAGATTGTCAGTTTTGGGTTCTTATTTATTACTTGCAGAATAATCTTTTTATTAAAAAAAATCTACAATTTATATACTAAATAATATATCTATATGCATTCGTATTTTTTTCTAATATTAATCTTTTGTATTAAATGTTAAACATAATAAAATGTTTACTTAGTTATTTGTCAACAATACCCATAGGCTGATTGTAAAGTTACTTAATTTTCTTACACTTTTAGATACAAATATTCTATATATTTGATTGTTTATAACAAATAATTTATTAATTGTTAATTCAGCGTCTTTTTAAAGGGGGAACACGATGTAAAATATATCAAAAATACATCCCTATTTATGGTCAATATTGTCATTTACTTACTTAGGAAATACCTAGAAAAAATATAAAAGAAGGCAAGTTCAGTAAGCTTAAACATTACCTGTTACTGCTTTTCCACCTGTGTTTTATGAAACATTTTTTAATAGCTTTAACAATACCTATTTAATAAATGTGTAAAATTGAATTCTAATAATGTTCAACAGACTATTGTCCTCTTAAAATAAATGCTGATGAATTTAACTTGGCATCGTTTGATACAGATGTAGTTTCACTTTCGATCGCAGAGACATGGAGAAATAAAAAAGAAAATTCACATATCTAGTCACCTGCTTGGACGGACTTGAGAGAGATTAATGCAACTTAATTTGTCACTACGATCAAACATCTAGGAAATAAATTCTTAAAATAGAAATTATAGTATTTAAAATATGTACCAGTTTATATATTTACAAAAAATAAGTATAATTAATTTGATTATAAACTTAGCTAATTAACAATTAATCTAACTATTTTTAAACTTTTTATACGTTCATAAGTATCACAATTTTAATTAACTTAATTTAATAACTTTTAAATAACCTAAATTCTTTAACTCATTAATACAATAATATCAATTTCCAAAATCCAATTCCTATATTATAAATTTAAACAGATACAAAAGTTTCTAATAAAATAAATTAAATTAATTACGTGGTTGTAGAATAATTACTAATAATTCGAAAATATGAAACATTTGATTTGTGTTAATAATAATTAGTAATAATTATCTTTATTCACAAAATAATCTATATAAAACATACGAATAAATATATTATAGATTTTACCCTAAAATCAAAGAATAATGTACTGTACATTCAAAATAAAACCTAAATTAAATTAACGAATAATTAAGAATATATTTTTGTGCATATATACCCACACACAAATACAAATGTATGCACTTCACATATTCATATATGTAAATATACACACGATTTCATATGAAAGAATAATACGATTGATGCGAAACTAGGTTAAAATAATTATTTATTCGTTGGTACAAAATTATTAAACTATTAAAAGAAAAAACTTGAATTTAACAGAAAAAAATTAATAATGAGTTACATCGCTTCGCAAGAATAAGCAAAATTCTGAGTTCACAACGGCTTCCTTACCTGAAAATAATGTGTTCAATCCGTTCTGCCATATGAAATGAACCGCTTAAGAATAATTCCATCGCGCGAAAATAAATATGGATATATTAATGTATCTCATATAATTGCGACTGTAGGAAGTAAACAAATATTTTATTCAACAGCTCAAGGGACCACTAGGAATATTTTGCCTTATTTTTGGCAAAGTATTTAGGAAGCTGAAGTAAGTATTAGTACAACTAACTGATCCAAAACAGGATTTCAATTATCTTCCTGATGTTAGTGGTCCTTCAGTAGATGTTGGTCAGGATTATCAAGTACTTTGGGAATTTTCACAAAAAACTGGACATTGTGTAACTAGCAAAATTCGCATTGCCACATTGCTTCAAGGAGATATTGGCACTTGCATTATACAGATTGAGGTGAATAAGGTTATCTACAATCAGTATCCCATTTCCTTGGCTTCCTGAAGGAATTGCAGTCTGTGCAGCAACATTCAATGACGGCATAATAAAAATCCTCCTGTGTTGGTCCATTCTACAGCAGGTGCTCGAAGAACTGGATTTGCTATCATATGTAATCTATTGTAATATATAGTCGATTATAACGAGGAAGTCAATATACCAAGATTTGTTGGACAATTAAGACATCAAATTACTAACATGGTGCAAAACAATACATTACCTGAAACAGATGCGTTTGGTATAAAATAAATGCGCAATTTGGAACACATCAAATCGACTTTTATCAATGCGAATGGAGAACTCCTTCTTCAATTAAGACGCTAATGTTTATTTTATGTAAATTTTCCAACATGGATTTCAGTTATCCCAAGGATTTAACTACATAATATAAATAGTTAAAGATGGACGTTTTAGTGGATATTATTAAACAATATGAAGAAATCAAGCATTCAACTCCCCCTTACGTTTTTTCATACAATTTGCCTATAATTTATAAGATCTGTTAAATCATTTTTATATACACATAATATTTTTTTAATATTAGGAAAAGAACAGTTTCTAACAATATATTAACTAAGAATGTTAATGGAAGTAGAAATGAGTTGTAATTAAAACACGATAATTTTGTTTTAAAGTAGAAATTCATTTGTTGTATCTAAATTTTAATAATCTCAAAATTATTTCATTATAACTAGAGCAATTTAAAATAGTAATCGACCTATCCGAGCATATTTTCAAAAAATAAACTTTCTATAATTTACTGAATTTATTCCAAGTTAGAGACTCGCCATGTATAATTCAATATCAGATGCTATTCTGTAGTTTTAGTAAGATAGATTTCTGTCGATATATGATATTATGTGCATTTTTAAATTATTGAAAAAAAATCTTATGATACAGCGAAAAACGTGTCTGGAGATTGCCTTTGCGTAATAATTTAGTGTCACAGGTCACGATAACAAAATACGTTACTTTATACTTAATGTGAGGTCAGCTACTAGTTATGTAATATAATGCCTGGTAGTGCTTTAGTAGGAAAGAATAGTTGTTTCAAATATTAGCTGTTACTTCTTTCATAATTATTGTAAGATAACGTTGCAGTAATGCTCGGATAGATGAAATTTTCTTATTAAAATTTTTAATTCTAACAAAACTGGATCGGTAAATTAATCTAATAGTTGTAATATACAATGGCTCCAGGCTTTTGATACTAATTTAGTACAAACTATGATCATAAGTGGCCTTTGATGTTTGTTGTCAACATTGACATCGTATTTCGGAAATTTTATATTGGTGTCTCAGAGCGACATTTTGTGAACGCTGGAGTTTCACTATAAAAGTGGATCTGCAGTAACCACAAATGGATTCAGCATAGGTAAGCTGCGTTCTTATCATCACAGTGAACAGTCTGAATATCATTTTTTTTAACAAACAGGCTTGATATCATGTTGGCGTCGGTCCACAGCGTAGCCAATGAAGCTCTGGCTTTTTGTATCTGATAAGCGATCGTCTTTGATCAGGAAAGATGGTGGTCGAATATTATGCACTACTCGTGTAACGAAAAACTCAGCAACCAGCATTGATCATATATTTGCTAAAAATAAACAAGGAGATAGTGAAACATATGTACCAATTATTCTAAAATGCCAAATTATAGATCACTATGCAATATTGCTGCAAATAAATATTCAAAGAACTAGTAAGAAAGCAAGTAATACGGTGAGAAAACTTGACAATAACAAATGATTAAATT
The DNA here is from genome assembly GCA_963969525.1 of Ontholestes murinus. Classification (NCBI taxonomy): domain Eukaryota; kingdom Metazoa; phylum Arthropoda; class Insecta; order Coleoptera; family Staphylinidae; genus Ontholestes; species Ontholestes murinus. The sequence goes on along the minus strand of OZ018395.1, from coordinate 32,800,752 downwards.
TAATTCAATATGAGCAATGGCAAAATGTTTACAATACAGAAGATGTGGATGCTTCAACGGATATATTTATAAAAACTCTAAAAACTTACATAGATCGATCATCTTCAATCATGAAAATTAGTAACGTCAATTGTATAAGAAAGTCTTGGATCACTGCTGTCCTAATTAAATCAATTAAAACCAGAGATAGTTTATACAGTCAATTAAAGCTTACACCAGAAAATACTGAGATGTAAACCACCCGCAAAATTTATGTAAATAAACTAAATGGACTTATTATATGTAATGAAAAAAATGCAACTAAAGGTATTTAGAAATAATATCACCTAATCAAAAGTAAAGGCAACTAAAAATGATATCGAAGAAATTAATAACAAAACGCCTCCAAAATTCAAGAAACTCGAATTTATTCTTAATGCCAACCAACTCACATGAAGTTAAACACATGATAAAGGAACTTAAAAGCAAACAAAGTCCCTAGATTGAATGAAATAAATTCAGAAGTCTTACAAGTTACAGAATATATAGCGTTTCCTCTTACCTACCTTTTAAACTCTCTAATTGAATGTGCTCAATTTCCGAATACCTTGAAAAGCGCTGTTATATCACATATTTATAAAGGTAGTGACAAACATATTATTAGTTACTACAGACCCATAAATTTATTGAGCAACATAGAAAGATTTTTATGAAAATTTTACAGAAAAGTATGTTTCGCGAAAAAAACATGACCTTATATCTAATCATCAAATCGGATTCCAGGATGGTCTGTCAAGTCAATATACCATCACTTGCCTAATATATACTCGTATAAAGTCCTTGATTTGGACAAAAAAGGATTATGTTTGTTAATAGATCTAGAGAAAGCTTTTGCTACTGTCAACCATGAATACCTACTTCACACTCTAGAGATGATGGGAGTGCGCGGAAAGGTTTATGAACTTTTCAAAAACTACATCAATAGCCCTAGAATCATCCAATAAGGGGTACAGTACTAGGGTCACTTTTGTTTATATTGTATATAAATTGCATGTTCAGGTTAAAGATAAATGGAATAATTAATTAATTTGTCGACGATACAACAATTTATTATGAAAATTATTCCTGGAAGTCGCTATTCGTAATTGTTGACTTGATATTAATAAAACAGTTTTTCGATAGTAAACTTCTAACAATGAACACAATCATAATACATTCCAGCCTTTAAACACATATAATTTCTTAACAACGACTGTATTACTAACATTCACGAAATATATTCTTCAAAATATCTAGGTATTACATTAGATGGACACCTATGGTGGTATGAGAATTCTAAAATTCTAAAACTTCGTAGAATTATATATCCATTAAAAAAATATGTGAATACCTAAAACCTGGAACTGTGAAACTTATATATCATGGAATAATAGAATCGCATCTACTGTATGGCAAAATTGCATGTTTTAAGTGTTACATAAATCAATTATCAGTTTTGCAAAAACGGTTTTTAAAAATTATGATACAAAAATATGGCAGATATGCCACCAATCTTCTTTTCGAGAGGAGACCTTAGTCGCCTTTACGCCAAAACAATTATACTTCATCATAGTAGTGATATTTTTAGAAAAATTTCGTACTGCCACGTCACAAGAAGAACAGAAAGAAGTCTTTTCCAGAGCAAAAACGGAACTAGGAAAACGAAGCCAACTATAGGACCTCGAATCCGAAATAAAATACCAATCGAATTCCAAAATTAGAAAAGAACTTTATCAAAGAAAAATATTAAAAACGGCTATTTGAAATGGAAAACGGACAACTGCAGAGTCGTTGAATAAATCTGAGACATTTATTTATATGTATGAACACGTTACTTAATGTTATATAGTTTTTGCATTTATTTTATCTAAATAGTATGTAAATTTTCTAGTATATGTAAACATTTTATACGTCTTTTAAATTTTAACAAAAACGTATTAAGTATTTAATATATTTTTGTTTTAGTCGTACCCGTACAGTGCGTTTCCATTTATACATGATTTTAAGTTAATAATTTTAAAAATATATTATACGTTAAATGAGAATGGCCACACGCAAGTTAGTGGCAAATATTTTATTATTGTGCCAAAATTGGTTATTTATAATTTTATGTAGATTCCGTAAAAAGAAAATGGTTAGAAATAAAGATAATAAAAATATTATTAAGATTATTTAATTTTTTATTTATTTATTTATTTATTCATATATTTTGCAATCCATAATAATAGTTACAATATAATTACAAATACAATTAGAAATATATATTTAGGATATACAAAAAGGACTAAGAAACAACTATAGTTGATCCAAGTCTTAGCCCTTGGGTAAGTAATATTACATTATCACAGATTATACTCTATCCATTTAATCCATTTAATATCATATACTTAGCATCCAAAAAACCCTGGTACATACATTGTGTACTTGTAAACAATCTGCAGTCATTTTAGGTGTTAACAAATTAGTAGCCATAATATATCATTTAAGAAATACAGTTAGGAATCATATTTTTGAAGAGACCTCCAATAAGAATGATTTATACGCATTTTTGAAGCATTTAAGATTTAGAATTTTATAAGTTATTGGAACTTTATTGTAAGTGTTGTAAATATTAAGAGTAAAGCTTCTTCTGAAAAATATAGTTTTGTGTAGAGGGGGTGATAATAGGTTTCTAAACCTTAAATTAAGTGTGTGGACATCTGTTCGATATTTAATTTTGCAGTGTAGATACGATGGCTGACAGGTGAGTATGATCTTATGAAATAGTACTACGCAATGTAACAATCTTCTTTGTTCCATATACAACCAGTTTGCGTCTTTAAGCTTATAAGATATATTTTCATATTTACGTATGCCGTATATAAATCTTAAATATGATTTTTGAACTTTCTGTATTCGCACTTGTGTATCTTTATCAAGACAGGGTCCATATATAACATCGCAGTAATTGAAATGACTTAACACTAATAGGTCACACAATTTAATTTTGTTACTTTCCGATAGAATATGACGGCTTGGATATAACAATTTCAAGTTCATGTAGGCCATTTGGACACATTTAGTTATATGTTTTTTAAAGCGAAGATCAGAATCAATCTCAAGCCCCAGATTTTTCACGGAATTAACACATTCAATTTTAATACCATCGGCTAATATTTTAATTTCATTTTTAACTTCGTTTTTCTTCTTACCGAAGATGACAACAGATGATTTTGATGGGTTTATCGTTAAGTGGTGTCTGCTAGACATTGAAATTAGATCGTTTAGATCTCTATTAATTGCCTGATTTGCGTCCTCTAAGTCAATAGCATCAAATGAAAAATATAATTGTGTATCGTCTGCGTAGAGATGCGTTTTACAATATTTAATACAATTAGTTAGGTAACTGGTATAGATAGCAAAAATGATTGGACCTAAGATTGATCCTTGTGGGACCCCCCCTAAAATTTTAATCTCTGTTGATCTACCTAAATTAGTTTCAACATACTGCCTTCTATTTGATAAATAATCTTTAATCAGAGTTATTGCGTTTCCAGAAAATCCTACGTAATGCAAGATAGCACAAAGGAGCTCATGACAGATAGTGTCAAATGCCTTGGAGTAGTCGAGGAGAACCAAGGCCGTTGTTTTACCAGCATCCGTCTCTCTAATTATATCATCCGTTATGGTTAGTAAGGCAGTTGTGCAACTATGAAATGGACGAAAACCGGATTGATATGTGGGAAGAACATTATTCTTGGTAATAAAGTCGTGAATTTGATCCTTAATTGCTTTTTCTGCGATTTTCGATAGCAAGGGTAATATACTGATTGGTCTCAAGTTACTAAATCCAATAGGGTTTTTTGATTTTGGTAATGGTATAATACGAGAAACTTTCCAGATACTTGGAAACTGGTTATCAATTATGCAGGTATTAACTATGTTTGTAATAAAAGGTAAAATAAAGGGACAGCACATTAGGATCATAGTAATATTAATATTATCTATGCCCGTGGCATTTGATTTAACGTCTAACAAATATTTATATGTAGAATTTTCATTTATTGGTTTAAATGTTAAAAGATGTTCAAAATTTGTCAAAGTATTATTATTATAAAAGTCGGTTAAATCTTTATCAACGGGAGGCATATTTGATATAAAGCTCGATAGATAATTATTTATTGCGTTCGGTTCATTTAATGAGTCAGGTAATACTATTATTGTTCTTTTGTTATGAATATTTAATGTGTTTAAGGCATTCCAAAAATATTTTCCGTCATTGTGATTTATAGTAAACTCTAGATATTGCTTTTTTTCATTACGAATTGCTATGCTCGTTTGATTTCTAAGTGTTTTGTAGTATTCCCAATGTATCGGATTTCTAGAATATTTGTATTTTTTAAATGCCCTATCTCGCAGATCGATCATATATTTAATTGTATCTGTTAACCATTGTGGTCTAGGTTTCCTCACCCTTATTTTACGCAAGGGTGCCACTGTATCGAATATTTCAGTTACTAGTAAATTTAATAGCGTAACTTTTTCATCTACATTTGAGGTTTGTAATATATAATGAAACGGTGTTATTTTTAAAAGATTTTCGAGTAGTTCTAAATCTACGTCTTTTAAATTCCTTTTCTCTATTATATTGCCAACATCTTTTGACACTTCGATAACTAAGGTACAATAAATCAATAGATGACGATCATGTACATGATTAAATATGTCGACCGTATCGCAAACGTAATTATCGTCTTTATTGGAGACTAAAATAAAATCAATTAAAGTAGACTTATTTTTAGTGATATGTGTAGGTAAGTTAATTATTTGTTTTAGGTTGAAGAAGTCAATACAGTCCAAAAATAATTTGGATTTTGATAATTCTGGTTCAAATAGATTAATATTAAAATCTCCGCCGCATATTATATCATGTGACATTATTATAAACTCTGACATTGTATCTTCGAATATGTTTAAAAACGTTCGGAAATCTTTATTGGGTGGTCTATATACAGTACCGATAATACAGACATGATTAAGTACTGACAACTTAATTCAAAGATGTTCGATGTCCACAGATTGTACACAATTTAATATTTCAAACTTAAAAGTGTTTCGAATATAACAACCAACGCCCCCACCTCGAGAGTCTCGATCGGCTCTTATAAAATGATACCCATCTATAGCGACTACATCTGTTGGAATTTGTTGATTTAACCAAGTCTCCGAGATGCCAAGTATATGACATTGTTCGCGTAATAAGCACTCTTTTACTTCTAGAAAATTATAAGTCAAGGATCTAACATTTACAAATGAAATTTTTAAATGTTTCATTTGATATCCACAAAAAAAATAACAAAAGTTGGACAAAGTATTACAATCTATTCGAAATGTAATTTAAGTAGTGAAACATGCGAACCAATCCGTAGCATTTGCCTAAATAAAATAAATATATAGTTCAATAGAACTGTTTTAGTAATATTGTAAAAAATGCATACATAATGAGTTTATTTTTTTATGCGTTTAAAATTAATATCCCAACAAAACATAAAATTGTTCAAAGTAATATTGCAAGTAATATATTAATCAATAAATTAAATTCCTACTAATTTGTATCAAAATACAACAAACTAAATAATACACTTACATTTAATACAAAAGTTCATAGTAATATTATAAACAGTCTGTTAATAAGTAAATAATATTTTTTCTATGCGTTTGAAATTAATATCTGAATACAAAAAACTAAGACTAAAAATAATTAAATAGAATTCTTAAAAATATTATTGTAAATGATGCATTAATCTTGAAATTAAATTTCTACTACATGTTTACAATTAATTTTCAAATACAACATAAACTAAACAAGACTCTTTCTTACAATTATTTTTAATAATTATTTCTTTTTTGAGATAATGAATTTATATAAATTCGATTTTATTATCATCATCGAGTAATTTGTTGAGTTCCTCTAAATCTTGCACTCTTTTAATATCGTTACCCTTCTTAATATAAATGAAGCCATTGTTGGACCAAACATTTTTTTTTGCGAACTTTTCACTTGCGGCCATTAAAACGTTTACACGATGCTCCGTTAAATCCTCTCTTATAACATAACTGGTACCTTTAAGTTTTTTCTTGTTTTTATAAATTTCCATGCGAAACTTCTTTCTTGCAAATTGTACCACTACTGGACGGTCCTTTCCAATATTTTTCTTTCTTCCTATTCTGTAAGATTTCTCGATTGCCTCTAACGGAAGAGCCACACCAAGCTGCTGTTTGAATATCTCGACTACCGTAGCTTGAATGTTTTCATTATCGTTGTTATCGTTTATACCATAGATTATGATGTTGTTCATTTTCACCTGTTGTTCTGCATTGTCACATTTCCTCATTAATATATTACATTTAGATTGAACATTATCCATTTCCGAACGTAAGATGGTTATTTCTTTTTTGACCTCGAACAATGCAGATTTGACGGCGCTGGAAACTGCATCGCCAAGAGCGACCTTGAGTGTATCTATGAATTCAGGCGTTTTTACAAAATTCACGAATATTTGCTCAATTTCCGCGATTTGATTTTTGGTTAGAACCATGTTTTATCAAATACGGTGCACTATTTGAGATTAACTTTGGGGCTGTGATGCACTACGCTGTTATTTAGTCGTGTTTGAACTTTGGTTAATTTATTCGGTGTTCTATTATAGAAAAATCACGATATAGGCTTAGTCACGGCACGGCACGTCTATTCACGACACATTCGAATTAATAATTCGATGTCGTCTTTTATCTACAAAGGAGAGTTGGGGGAATCATATTTCGGTTTTTGAGGTACGGTCTGCTGAAATGTACGGATACACTCTTATCAGCATTGACCTCAAGTCATCATTGAGTCGTCCACTTCTCGTAGGTATCGAAAGCAGCTTAGAGAGTTTTTTTCTAGATGAACTGTGTGTTTCCTCTACTTAGTAAGTTTGTCGTCTGCGTATTGTGCATTCAGCATAGAAATTGTACAGTGCCTGGGACAGAGCCCTGTGGAACACCTGCACAGATATTATGCTCGTTGATAGCCTGTTGTGTATTTTGCAACGGAACTTTCTGTCACGAAGAATGTTGTGCGTGATTCTGATTAGATACTCGGGGAAATTAAGATGAATGTATGCCTTTATTTTCTAATGATTAGTTTATAGAAGATGAATACTGATTCATATAAAAAAAGACAAAACAGAAAAACAATACAAATACAAGAAAAACTAGTAAGGACACTATTTAGATATAATTTTAAATATAATTAATTATTTAAAATGAAAGGCGCAAAACTCTGATAAATTGAGATATCAAAGAAAAGGGCGACAGTATCGAGTATTAACGAGAAGCCCTCCGAAAGGAATTCGGTCACCCTGGATAGCTGGTTGTTCAATGAAAACCGAAATACGACTCAGTAGAAGTTTGCCCATACGCTGAGCAAGCTAATAGTTTGATGGAAGGAGAGCTGATTTACCTTCCTTACGTATTGCTGCGTTCGCGATGTTCAAGGGCACGCATCTAACTTTCCGGGTGAGGTTTTTAACAATAAGGGTAAAAATTCTGTTTTATGAGTTTGTTTAGCTCTTTAGGATGACCGCCTGACAGATACACCTCCAGTTGTTGGAATTTACTAGGTAATACGCGATGGTTTTTTTTATTTCAAAATTAATATTGAAGTTATCTCTAGGGTTGGGGGTAAATTGGCACTCAAAAGCGTTCGCGAACACCTCAGCTTTTTCAGGTTTTAAGCGTCCGAACGAACTTCCATACAGAGTTTGGTTGTTCATTCATCGACACTAGACGACGTTTCCAACGATTTCTCATTAATTTATGCATATAGTATTCATAATTATAGTTAAATATCTAGGTTACTATTGTATTAACTATTGAAAATGAGTACATCGTACTCAAAATGTACATCTAGTAAATAAAATCAATTTGTACAGAAAGTGTTAGTGTTTCAAAACACTTTTACTATAATAATCTTCAGGTAACTCAAGAAATGTATTTCTACAAATAATTTGTACAAAATTAGTATTTACCTAGATCTGATTTGCCAATATTTATTATATTAAAGGATATAAAGGTTTTGGTTTGCAGATTAGAAAATAGAAACATAAAAATAAATTTGGAACGCCAATGATAAATTTGATATCCGATATACCTCGTCTCTAGATAACGAGATTCTATTTTGTTATTGTTTTTCGGCAACGTTCCCATAGGCGGGCGCCAGCAATTTTTAAAATCTCGCGTCGGCAAAAATTCTGTCTCGTCCGCAACCAGAGTCTAGAAACCGACCGCCGAAAATCCAATGACTCACGCCTCATCAAACATACTTCCATCGACAACCGCGTTTCTTGTTTATGGTGGAAATTGTTGGGAGACGTAGTCAGAGTAGAAATGATTGGGCGTACACATTCGAATCGGTCCGAAATATAAATAAAATAGCATAGTTACAGAAATATCCCCGGTGAGTAATAGCGAACGGCCAAACACAGGTTGCCAGGCCTAATAACCGAAGACAAGAAAATGTCAACTTTGTCACAGTTATGCGACGGCCAAAATCACTTCCAATACGAGGATTCGTGCACCTCGTGCGCTAATTCTGGAACGCGTTTTGATTATGCGAATGGTATAAATAGACCTAGCTAACTCACCATCGGTTCCAAAACACTGGAATCGCATCGGGGTCCAGGTCTAAAATTGAGTCGCAATTCATTTGTGTTTTTTTAAAGGAATATTTTCGAGGCGGAATCATCTTCATGACAAACTTGTTTAAATCATTCCGTACATTTACGCAGTTGCAAAATATTTATGATTACCTTGGTTACGAGTCAGGTACATAAACAGAGTGCTCTCATAATATGTAACTATATTACAATATACATATTTTTATTAACAGTTTCCTGACACGTATTTCGGATGTTGTGACTCATTTTTTTCAAAGTATTTATAGATACATTTAGTTTTTAACCTTTCAAGGTGAAAATATTCAGATATAACATGAAAAATAATAATTCATTTGTAATAAAAGAGTAACAATTTATTCGGAAATCTACGAAAAAAGTGCAATATAATAGAACTTAATTATCATGAAATAATAATTATTAATATGAAAACATTGGATTATTGTTTCCCTAACAATAACAACCGATAACCGGTTTTGATATATATCAGCGTAGCACAGTTGAAGACAGGGGAAGTTGAATGAAGTTTTACTTTGGAGTTTTAACTCTCCAGGCATTCACAGAACAAGACAATAACCAAAATTTTTATTAGCATTCCGTTTTATAATTTCATTTTCTATTACAAAGTAAAACAAGTTGTAAATATTTCTATAAGAACATATTGCCCCTAATGTATAGCAGTTGTTTAACATTGCTTAATTATTAGGAAATCTGTTGTTTTGTTTGGAACACTGAATTTAAAGTTTAATTCTAAATTGTATGATTTGTTAATTCTATATTAAAGTTCGCCAGAAGGTCAAGAAAGAAAAGAAGAACGAAAAATATTATATAAACATTGGAAACATAGTGTAATATTAATTCTCTGACTTCTGAAAAAAAAACCTTACAATGGAAAACAACTCTTTATGTCAATATTTGAATGTATAGTCTGTTCGTTGGATCTTTCGTCGTACGTCACAAACTATCGCTTCGAGAAACGACGCAAAAACATTCAGTCTGATAAAGTAAACCAAATACGTTAGAAAAAGAACGCACTGTAAAACTTTCGTCGTTTTTTGAAGCGATAGTTTGTGACGTACGACGAAAGATCCAACGAACAGTCTATATAAGAATTATATCTTTTAAAACCTCAAACCAGAAAAGTTCTTACTGATTTTGGGTTTGCGTACAAGCTAGAAACTTATTGTCAATTTTATCTCTCGCTATTGGGACATAAGCCAATCAGGACTTTGGGATGAGGCATCTCTGCCTCTTCCAGTATCCTTATCCTGGCTCCCTCCCACAGCTTCAGATGACGCCCCCTTTAGCCAGTCGATTTTGGTACGGTCAGCATATGACAGTGTGAGCCACCCTATGGTATAACTGATGGAATTTGAGCCTTCACTGTTCCATTGTTTCTAATCAATAATCAATTATTTTATTTACAATGGCCTCACTTACTGCTTGAATTTGTTCCATTCTATGTGTAAGATACAGTGATAAGCACTGCTTGCTTTTTCACCCTTTTGGCCGTGACTGTATGCGGTCCAATTAACTGCGGTCTCTTTTTAGCTTCTCCGGGTGTTCTCTCAGGGGACCCTAATTTCTTTAGCTTCCCCTTGTTTCATGCCGCTCTTGATAAGGAATTGTTGTCTTTGGTTTGGTCTTCACTGCTATTTAGGAGCTCATCCTCAGCTGTTTTAATAGGCACATTATCTTTTGGCCTCTTTTTACCGTCTTTGTATTGTCGGATATCGTTCACTCCATGTTTAGCGTTTTGATCCATATACGTCCCATGACTAGCCAGGAAAAGAAAAAGGTTTATTATAGCAGAATCTTACATGCTATAATAAGGCGATTGCAACTGGGTATCGCTTAATACCCAGAGACGGCATTGATCAGACTAAGTGTTCCCTCAACCACGTATCCATTGATACATGGATTGGATTGCGGTATTTATTTCTTGTGGTTTCCTTTACAGATTGGTCCAGGAGGCGAAACCAGGATCCTCTAGACTTGCTACCCATGAGACATGACAGGGATAAGCCATGTATCCACCTTGGATTGCTGTATTTATTTTTTGTGGTTTCCTTTCCAGATTTATCCAGGAGGCGAAACCAGGATCTTCTAGACTTGCCACCCGTGAGACATAACAGGGATAACTCAGTCCGTTATGTCAGGCCAGATTGTTATTAAACCCAAATAGACATGGCATCGTTATCCTAGGGTAGAAAGAGGTTTGGGGCCCCCTATTCCTTGAAACCTAATACACTCGGAGATCGAATAAAGCCAAGTTAGGCCGAAAAGTTTGTCCAAGTTAGGACAAGGGAAATCCCTACTGCAGATTGTAATAGGTCCCAGAATATCTTATTAGTAGGCTATCTCCTCACTCTAGGATGATCCCAAAGTGGTTTATACCATATTGTACAAGAGAGATCTGAGAGAAAGCCTTATTTTCAATCGTATTGCAGTTTTGCCTAATAAAAATACCCTTTATCATAAATAGGTGAAACAAAATTAAATTATATGTATTGTATAAATGGAAGCAATTATAACAATAAACACAATCAAATATTTTCAAAAATAATAATATTTAAGCTACATTATTGCTTGCAAATTATCGTAATATTTTGTTTCTCAATAGAAAATTTTATGTACGACGTTCTCCACATCTGATTTCCACATGGCCATCATGCTTCCCCAAATAAAATCAGGATTAATTACTAAACATCACCTTATGCCACATCACTCTAAACGTTGCTGTAGATGTTCAGCCGTTAATGATAACACCTGTAGCAGATAAGGTTGCAAGTCGAAAGTTTTGATTCTGCGATAAACGGTTCAAAGGGTTACAGATCGGCCTTTGATAACTAACCATAGATCAACAATTGACATGCTACTAGAGAATTGGTTTCTTGTTGCCATAAGTCGAAGATGGGGGTCTTAAACCTCATTTATTCTTTTTTATTTATTTATTTATTTATCTTTGTTCTTCTATCTTAAATAATACACATAAAAATAAATTATTTAAGAAGCATCATAAAATATTGTCCGACCGAAGTACGGGCGGAGGTCACAACTAAATATGTTCTTCCACTCAAACCCAATCGATATCTGGAATCTTTGATTTAAATTTAGTTTTTAATTTTTTTATCATCTTTTAGGGAGAGAATTTTTTGGCTTTTAATGTCACCATGAGAGATATGAAAAAAATATTTGTTCCCAGTTTCTTCTTTTGTGATTTCGTGAATTTGGTGATATTTTTTACGTTGGCGCACTCTAGGCATAATCACATTTTCAAAACAATCAAAAGCGAAAACATTAAAGAACCCCATTTTGCAAAATATATGCCTGATTAAATCATCAAATAAGTCATTAGCACTTGATACATATGAATCAAATTATAATCAATTACTATTGGTTCCAATATTAGCCAAAAAAACCTACCCCTTCTTGGTATTGCAATTTCCATGTCATCAAGTACATACTAAAAGTAATCTCAAGAAACTTCCTATATTTTATACAACGCCGCTGAATTTACGCTTCGCCAGGCATGATCAATATAAATGTATGATCTAAAATATGATTAAACCTAATATATAATTGCCAAAAAGGGTAGATATTTACAACAAAGCGATGTTAAAAGGGTACTCTATTTCAATAAGACTATTTACTCATACACAAATACACAAATGACGCATGGTGGAAGGACCACGTGGTCAATTGCCAAAACACTACTACTAATTGCAGTGATACACAATTCATCGGTCCAAAATACTTGTGAAATATATTTTTTTAGTAGACGTGCTATTTCAGAATTAAATTTTAAGATACTAATCATTGCTTTGCTGGTGTAGATTTAATAACTCCAGATTCATTACACTACTAAAACAATTGAAGTAGGTTTTAATTTCCTGCTGCAGATCCTATATTGTATTGTATTGTATTTAATTTTATCTAACATGCATTACATAAATAAATATATAATTGTACACAACCGTAAGAAAAAAATATATATATACAAATAATTCTGACTGCATGTAGAAGCGCGGAGTTCACTCTTACGAATAATCTTCCACTCAAACCCAATGATCCCCTTCCTCACTGATCCGTCGTAGGAGGTCCAGTTTGGAATACAAATATTATTTATTGGTCACTTGATAAAGGATTATTGACAATAAGTTTCTAGCCTGTACGCAAACCCAAAATCAGTAAGAACTTTTCTGGTTTGAGGTTTTAAAAGATATAATTCTTATATAGTCTGTTCGTTGGATCTTTCGTCGTACATCACAAACTATCGCTTCGAGAAACGACGCAAAAACATTCAGTCTGATAAAGTAAACCAAATACGTTAGAAAAAGAACGCACTATAAAACTTTCGTCGTTTTTTGAAGCGATAGTTTGTGTGCAATCCAATCCATGTATCAATGGATACATGGTTGAGGGAACACTTAGTCTGATCAATGCCGTCTCTGGGTATTAAGCGATACCCAGTTGCAATCGCCTTATTATAGCATGTAATATTCTGCTATAATAAACCTTTTTATTTTTCTGGCTACTCATTGGATGTATATGGATCAAAACGCTAAACATGGAGTGAACGATATCCGACAATACAAAGACGGTAAAAAGAGGCCAAAAGATAATGTGCCTATTAAAACAGCTGAGGATGAGCTCCTAAATAGCAGTGAAGACCAAACCAAAGACAATAATTCCTTATCAAGAGCGGCATGAAACAAGGGGAAGCTAAAGAAATTAGGGTCCCCTGAGAGAACACCCGGAGAAGCTAAAAAGAGACCGCAGTTAATTGGACCGCATACAGTCACGGCCAAAAGGGTGAAAAAGCAAGCAGTGCTTATCACTATATCTTACACATAGAATGGAACAAATTGAAGCAGTAAGTGAGGCCATTGTAAATAAAATAATTGATTATTGATTAGAAACAATGGAACAGTGAAGGCTCAAATTCCATCAGTTATACCATAGGGTGGCTCACACTGTCATATGCTGACCGTACCAAAATCGACTGGCTAAAGGGGGCGTCATCTGAAGCTGTGGGAGGGAGCCAGGATAAGGATACTGGAAGAGGCAGAGATGCCTCATCCCAAAGTCCTGATTGGCTTATGTCCCAATAGCAAGAGATAAACCAATGAGAAGAACATCTTAATGATTGAGGCCTAGAATGACCTGAAGACCTCCAACTAAAGGGTATTAAGGAGATATCCGAAGGGATACCAATCGTAAGTCACGCTATCGGCGGATTCACAGTCCACTGACAGGATGGAGATGCTGGGCCAACGTGCGCTAGTGGGATAGAGGCCACACTACTGGCGGGCATACGTTGTATTCATTTGAATCCATATTTCTAAAGCGGCCTAATATGCCCTTTATTAGGGATTCAAAAAAGGTAAATTTAACATATGATTCCTGCAGGAACCTTGGATCAATAAGGGACAGGTGAGGGACCAATCCCAACACTTTGTCAGAGGAGGCAAATAGACTTGTGAAATGGTACAGAAGAGGCAATAAACATCTTTTCCTGCACTATGATGCCAACGCCCAGAACATTATATGAGGCATCAATAGAGATAAGGAACTTCTTGAATTCATTATATCCAACAATTTTGATATTATTATTAGAGATAGCCAGCCCACCTTTGTAAATGCAATTAGCACGAGGCACAATCCCAATTAACATGTAGACGCAATAATAGAGTGAAATCCGAGAAACACATAAATAGCATCTAACGATGTACGAATGCAGTTGTTCGTTAAAGAAAAGATCTTTCTCCAGAGACGTGCCCTGGTGGGACAAGGATTTGTGTCGCTTCAAGATGCAAACCAGGAAAACTTTCAACGGGGCAAAGAAAACAGACATCTAGGATGCCTATAGACAGGCATTGTCGGAATTTAATAAGAAGTTGAGGAAATCGAATAGGAAAACACGAGAACGTTTTGAGAAAGATACACCCCAAAACTCTTTAGCAGTTTTAAACTCTTCCTTCCACTGCCGCCGTAAGGACTAGATATAATAGCCCTCTAAATCTACAAATGGGGCACAAGAATATTACATTTTCGTGGATATTGAAGGTTTTGATATCTTTAATAAATCATAGGAAGCTGAACATCCAAGCTCCTAAAGCAAAAGGACAAGAAACTGTGCCATCCTATCAGGTGAAATATCTAGGTTTAATATTAGATAAGAAACTTAATTGCCCCCAGAAGAAGCCTAAAATTATACATTGGCTGTACATTCCGGTAGTTAGATCCATTATTACATATGCCTTACTAGTACTGTGGGTTAAGACTAAACAAGCAACGACACAAAAGAAGCTTTAAACTTTTAGTATCACGGGTGCTGGTCTATTGGAATTGAAGCTTTACTAAACCAACTTCCCCTGCACAAACAAATCAGAAAAGAAGTTCTAATGAGTGTGATGAGGCTGGGCTGGTATGATTCAAGCACTTAGAAATTATTAATCTGATTAGACTAGAGCCAAAACAGCCCGAACAGAATTAAAACACTAAAACATAACTTTTTAATCTGATATACAGATGCATGAACATGCGGACTAGAAGCGGGATAAGACTGGACATTGTCCATTGAAGTAGCATCTTTACAAGATACGTAAAGTGGACAACACCACATGTAGACTATGTGGTGTAGCACTGGCTACCACCAGACTAGTCATAACCGAAGAAATAACGCCAGAACGGGTCAGGGCATGGCGTCCTAGAAAGTTTATTGACCTTATCAAGGATATTTAATTCTTAGGAAAATATTAGCAGTAAGGTACTAGTGGAAAGGATCTAACCAGATCACAGTTCTATAATGCTGGCTCAAGCCAAACGACCCTGTCTAATCTAATCTAATTACCTTCACTTAATTCCTATTTACGATATATTAGCTACAATTACTTATATATAATATCCGATATAAGAATCGTATCTACCTGGATTTATCAAGAAGTATGCGAATTTATTCTGTCTGAAGTAGATGCAGTGTATCGGAACAATTTTAACCTTGCCTATAAAAAGTGTGAAATTTAAAGAAACGGTGTTTTATTTTAAATAAATGTGAATATGCAGTTCCATTATTTAATAACTGCTTCAACCATAGAATACATATGTTTTTATTTTTTTTGCTAGACATGTTAAGTATCAATTTAAATGCCTTGAAGCATTATCAAAGGGATTCCACAAGGTTCTAGACTAGGTTCTTATTTTTTTATAGTATTTACAAATTACAAGGTTTCATAAATTGAGTTATTCTATTTATTATATGATCTTTAATATCTATCTTGAGAACTTATATTTAATTGCAATACAATGCTCAATTATGATATTTAGGAAAACTATTTAATTTTTAATATAAAACTAGACTAAATGCGTGAGTATTAAAAACATTTAAAGTAAAGGATCTTGGTGTGATGTGAACTTAAATTTATGTTCCGTTTATCTAATTATAAACCAATTTAATTAACATTTAGGGTACATAATTAGGAGTAGTAAATATTTTTATAAACAAATAAACAACTTTAAAATTACTCAATCCTTTAGTAACAACATTAAATTTAATATTGCCTTTCATTTCCATTTCTTTCTCGAATAAAGAAATGATACATAACAAAAGTTTTTTACTCCTCCCAATTAGTATGTTATATTATTAACGAGTAATAAATTTTACTAAATAAATTCTCATTAATTCATTAATTAAGTATTAATTGAACCATTTTAATGGAACTAAATGTGTACATCTTAGTACTTCACATAATTAAGTTGTTGCATACAATATTTTATCTGTTGTTCATGAAAATGTAATATGCATCGAGAAGAAATATTACTATTTATAATTGTATTGTATTAGATGACGAAATGTTACATAATGTGTCGTTTTTATTTTGGAAAAACGTTTCAATAATTCGTGTAATACAATCGTAGGCCATTACCGCGCGTATTATGTAGTTTAGAAATACGTGTGCCAAGTTGAATCGGGCGATTGAAATCAAAATTACTACGTGGATCGTGTCCAAATTTCGTTCAGATGGATTCGCTAAGGAGCCTCGTTAATTGAAACGCGCAGACCGCCTCAATGCTTCAAAAACTAGGATCAGTCCACGAAATGGTGAAGTTGTTGGTCATTACTTGTACAAATTATTTTGGGCAATTATATGACTTGATTTATGTTGATCCGCTGCCAAATATTTGTACACCATTGGAAACTCATTAACTCGATTAAGATGGTATTAACCGTTGGCTGAGATAACTTAATTTGAAAAATAAGGTAATTTATAAAGTGTCAGGGAAATTAAATGAAAAAAAAAACATATTGAATATTACCTTAGAATACATTATTTAAGGATTGTTGTAGTAATTAATATAAGTGATGTTTAAAAATTGTTATAACATTTTAGATGCATAATTTATATCTATATTTTATATTTATATTAAGCTAAAACTTTCTTTATATCAAAATAATCATTATGCATTATCTATATAATATTCAAACAATGAATATTATATAGAAAATGCACGTAAACAAAAATTATTCGCCATACCCTATTCAAAATTGTTTTTGGTACCTGGTAACCGATTATTTGACATCCAGATTTAAACTATCACCAGTTTGTCAGGGCTTCACATTTTAGTTCGCCTAGATCGATTTACGCGTTGGCATGAAGTTTAGCAATTTGTCAAAATTAATACAAACTCGGTTGCCCGAGTCTTTTTTCTAATTGCTAAATTTTATCTTGATTGAATTTCAATCTTACGTTTGGGACAATCTAAGGGACATGTTTAGTGTAATATCTTAATCCATATAGACTCAATAAACAAATTAGAACTCACTGAAACGGAGGTAAGTGTACTAGTAATGGGAAAAAATGGCCTGAATGGCAAATATATACTCTGAATTTAAATTTGCATCACATGAAGTGAGGTTTTATTGGAAGAACCCATAGCTGTGAATTTTGCCCATAATACTTGTCAGCAAATGGTTTGTGATACTATGTGAATTTATTAACTTTATTGGTTATTCGTGTGTACTTTACTAACAGGATATTGAGAAATTTAATTATACTGGAGTTCAAAAGTAATAATTTAATCGAGCAACAAATGCGTACGTTTTATTCACCTTAGAAATAAAAATAGCGATAAGGTGTTTACTGTTTGATCCTCTTGTGTACGATTATAATACATTGAGACTATTCCAAACGCCATTTTCAGTAAGATAAGGCCAGGCCGCATACGGTCCGTCAAACAATGGACTTTATACAAAATTCTGGTGTAAAGCTTTTAGATTGGCCTGCAAGATACCCTAATTTATCGTCAATAGAACATGCATGGAATAGCACTGGAACAACACTTCAGCAATTACCACCGCCACCAAAGACTTTGGACCAATTGCGCATCTGCGTTCAACAGGTCTAGGACCGCTCTGCAAAGCTTGTTTACGGTAAATTATTACGGTAAGCATGCGATTTCTTTTTTCAGGACCAAAAATTTATTGTTAAAAACAAGAGTGCTTAGATTAGATTAGACGAGGTCGTTTGGCTATAGACAGCCTTACAGCATTGCAACCTGGTTAGATCTTTTGTATTAATACCCTACTACTAGTATGTTCCCAGTAATTCAATTTCCTTGGCCATATCAATTAACTTCCTAGGAGGCCAATGCCCCGATCCATTAGTTAGTCCACAAACCCGCATAGGATGTGCTTGGCCGTTTCCTCTCCCAATCCACATAGTCCTCAAGTAGTATTATCTATTTTACATATCTTGTGAAGACATGTACTTCACAACGTCTTGTAAGGAGACCCGCAAACAGTCTCGCTTTTTGTGAGGCTTTAGTAAGAGCTAAACAGCTCCTGATCTGTTTAGCTGTGCTTATTTATCCAGTGCCTTATATTTCACTTTTTTCCCACTCTTGGACCACGCCCTTTCTATGTGATTTTGATAGCACCATGGCAAGTACACCGGCATGTTCGTTGCCTATTGTACTTGTGTGACTTGGTACCCATATTACAGTAAGTTTGTTGACCAGGAGCTTGTTTACAGTTCCAAGTTTTTTTGAAATTGAAGCTGTACACTTTGAAGGTCTTAAGGGCAGTCTGACTGATATCAAAAATTTGAGTGCCCCTCTTTCCAAGGCTATTGTTTCAGCTGGTAGGAATAATGGGCCTTGTTCGAGAGATGTCTATAAAGTGTCAATGAATAAATAAATAAAAATACCGGAACCTGTTTTTGGTTATGATGCATTACTTCAAAGTGATTCAAAGGGCGATACGATATTAAATTTAGTTGGCAACACGTCCGATGGTGTTTGTAAAAACTCTGGTTTAATGAGGTTCAGAATTTCTGAGTGCCCTAGTCTATCCTTACCGCACTTATTAGATCTTCTTTTTAGATTTTTTCCATTGCTACAGACGGGGTGGTGTGCATAGTCTCCGTGATGCCAATATTGGACATTCTCTGTAGGGTTTGAAGTTTCTTTTGTGTCGTTGATTATTTAGTCTTGACCTACCATAGTGAGCCTTATATATAATAATAGACCTTACCACCATAATGTAAAGTCAATGTATCGAGTTGGGTTTGAGTCCACAGTAATTTCAGCTGATCGGACAAAGCAATTTTTTGTCCCAAGGTTGTTGAGAGGTCATCTACTACCATGTAACAGGGATGATAGAACTCCGCCTCATTGGAAACCGTTTACTGTGGTTCCCGTTTCTGATTCATTCTATACCTGCGACGATCTTACAGTTTTTAAGTGTGGCATTTATACATCTTATTGTGGGTATGTTATCACAATACTTGATAGCCCCCTTTTCCACTGTTTTGAAGGTTTGTGCACATTGCTGCCTATCAAACTGGCCTTTGATCGGATCGGATTTGCCTTGAGGGCAACTTTTATAAGAAATTATGTAAGGCTAATTGAGCGGTAGGTTTCGATTCCTTGGGAGACCTTTATCCCGATTTGGGGATAAATCAACAAAGCCTCTTTCATTTCATTGAAATATAGGATTACTTGCTACATCCGTGCTATCTGAGCTTGTGTTTTAAGGGTTTGAAGTATTATTTATTGATTTATTTACAAAACCAAATAGATTCAAAGTCCATTCGTAGGGTTACAAAAATAATATATAAATATAAAAACAAATTAAAAACATACAATTATGTTAAACAAAGACAATTTAGAAGATCATCTTTAAATTTAGTGAATGAGGGTGTGAAAATATCAAGATCGCCAGAGAGTGTATTGTACAATCGTGACAAACGTATAATTGGAGAAATAAATTAATAGTTTGTTCTTATAACATTATATGCAAAGACATGACAATGCCTTGTAGAAATTCGTAGATATTTAAATTTAAATAAACTTAATAGTTGCTGGTCACCATAGCACAATATGACAATTTGCTCATAATATATGATTTGAAAAGCAGACTCATTACATTGATATCAGTAAATGCTTTGCAATTACGTATAATAAAACCAAGTAAACGATAACACTCGCGATATACTTGGGTGACATGATTGTTAAAAGTCTTTTTACTGTCAAAAGTAACACACGAGGTCTTTAATTTTTGATAATCTCTATAATTGATTAACATTTAATTTATATGGATATAATATTAAATTAGAATTCCTGTCATAGCTAATTACAGAATAATTCTTCTAGTTTAACGAAATCTTGTTAGTTTTACACCACTTAAGTTCACAGTGTTAATATCTTGCTGAAGCTGCGTGCATTCTTCTATACCATAAATTGTGGTATATATTTTAATGCCATTAGCATATAAAAGAACATTACACTTAAATATCTTACAGACGTCATCGATGTAGAGCAGGAAAAGAAGTAGGCCTATGTTGGAACCTTGAGGGATACCACTGGAGGCGAGGTAGCGTCTAGATTTATGATCATAAATTTCCACGAATTGTACATGATTGTATAAGTGAGATTTTAGTACCTTTGTAACATTCCGATGTAAACCAAAGTGCTTCAGTTTGGTATTAAGTAAGGCATGGTCTAATCTGTCAAATGCTTTGGTTAAGTTGCCATAGATAACATCCACTTGTTCGTTTCTTTCCATTGCTTCAGTTATTTCTTAAGTAATATTGGTTAAGTTTGTAGCTGTTGGCGTAGGCTTCATAAAACTATGTTGATGGATATAAAGATGAGGACTCACAATGTGATATATATATGCTGCATAGTAATGTTCAATGGAGTTAAATCCATCCATATTAAAAGAAATTTCTTTGGATGAGAATTTATTGTGTAACGCAATTAATACGCCACCACCTATGCCAGTTATCCTGTCAGATCGATATACATCATAATTAGATTGAAATAATCCGCAGTTATGAACATGCAGCTATTTTTCAGTTAAAAAATAAATATCGAAATTATTATTCAACACACAATTATACAATTCATTGAGTTAACTATTTATTCCTCGTATATTCTGGTATACTATACACATTTTAGGCTGGGGTAGCTTGGGTATAATTTAGTTTTTTTGCTGATCTGAGGTTCTCTTCACTATTTTAGGTATATTATTAAAATATCTTATAATTACATGTTCCCAGCGGCTGCACGTTCGTTTTGCATTTAGTTAGCCTTATAAATTCATCACGTTGCATTGGAGTACAGTCAGATTTAATTCTTAAATTTAATAAGAGAAAAATATAAAATGATAAGGAATTAGACAACGACACAGTTCTTCGCACCAACGGGACCCGTTATGGTGATTTACGCGTTCACAGGATTTTGTGTTTAGAACAGAAAACAAGTGATTTCACAAGTATAAGGTAAAATATTAGCTTAGCTTACTTGCTCACACAATGCGATGTATGAAAGGCACTATTTGTAGGCACACAGTAGTGATAATTCTAGAATTAATTAAGTTATATAGGTTATAGGTTAAAATAGGGTGCTAGTGAGGTGTGTTAGCCTCTCTTGAAGTGCGACCTAAAAGATTATTCCACCCTTAACCAATCACTTCCCAATCAGTCCCACGTCCTCTATGAACCTGGCAACTTTCTTGGGGGTAATATTGCTTACTTTTTCGTGGGATAGTCAGTCCCTACCGAAGTGTGAAAGACGCTTGCGAACAATCTCGACACAAGTGCATAGTATGTGCTCGGTCGTTTCTTCTGCCGAATCACATAATCTGCAATTTCCACTTTAATCTTTTCCCATTTTCCACAAATGGTATCGGACTAAAATAGTAAATTTGTTGTTTTTATTGAATGACACAGACGAACGAACAAAGAAACAACAAATATATGCTTCCTTTCGTAGATTAAGCAGTGTTTTCTTGGATGTCCACAGGTGTTGAGCCTGAAAAGTGCGCCTTTAACAGCACACTAAGACTTTCGATGGGGCTCTCTGCATAACTCCTATCAGGTTTTTATTAACTCAAAGCTGTTGAAGTGGTCTTTGGACAGGACTTTGTGGAGTGGTTGTTGGGGTTGTATGAGTAACTCCCTCACAAAACGTTCTCCATGATTTTTCTGATTTTCTTTTTTCCGATAGTGCCTGTTTACTTTACACTATTAAATATTTTCCAGGCTTGTATCTTAAGTCAACCTAAATCCTTGTTCCATCCGGGCACCAGCAGAGAACTGTATTTTTACGCCGTTAGAATGCTATTTATGAGCATAGCCGCTGCTGTGGTATGGATGTAGAGATCCTCTATAGAGGCTGCAATCTGCTTTCCTCTTAATTCTACACTCCAGGGCGTCTTACTCTATCTCTATATCGAATTCAGTCTGTGATGATCCAAAAAAGAGGGTCCGTCCACCACATTCAAACAAATTTTGAATTGTACTTGCTGCGAAGGCATGATCTAGAGAGATGTCCAACACCTCCGGCCTGGTTGCATTCACGAAGGTAGACTTACTACCTCTATTAAAATAATTAATATCTAAATAGTTAGAAATAATGAATTCAAGTAGTTTCTTACCTCTATTATGGGTGTCCTTGCTGGCCCATACCATATTGTGGGCATTGATATTACTGCCCAGGAAAAGGTGTTTGTTGCCTCGTGTGCACCACTCTATGAGTCTACTTACCTCCTTTGGTGGTGGTTTGCTTTGATCTCCTGGAAAGTTGGCAGCGGCCTTGATAACCTGCCATTTGCGTTTCTTCATGGGAACTTCTACTAGGACTGCTGCTTGGTCTCCTATGGTAAATACTGGAATATATGTATAATTAGTATCTTTTCTGAGCATTAGAATTGACTTTGGAATAATGTGGTCCTTTTTAATTCACCTAGCTAAAATTGTCTTGATCCAAGGTTCCTGCAGGAATTTTATTTCAAATTTGTTTCTTCTAAATCTCCAATAAAGGCACTTAATGCCGCTTTAGAATAATAGAAAACCAATTGAATACAGCGTTTGCCCGTGCGGTTTATACCCCCACTAGCACCAGCCCCTAAACTTTGTATTTCAGGGATTTTCCCTTTAGTATTTCCCTTCTACCCTTCCCATCGATCGAGTAGGGCCTTTTGTGGTCCTTGTCGTCTTTGATGACGGAAGTTTTAGTCCATGTATATCCTACCAGTTAGGGAAAGAAATAGGGTCGTTACAGTAGAGCCATAATAGGGCAAAAAAAAGTTTTATTAATTTAAATTTATAGAAAATACAAAAACTAAAGATAAAAGGCAAATAAAATAAATAATTCAATTATAAGTTTTATTCGAATATTACACCCCTTAGATGTGGTTTTATCCTGCAACAAATACGCACTTTTTATTCGCCTGAATTCTTTCTAATAAGCGATAACGTTACTGCTTTATCACAATTTTTTGTGTACGAGTTTTACATTTATCCGAAAAAATAAAGCAAATTTTATAATGTTAATAACCAGTACAACTAATAATAATTCTTCAATATATTGAAAAACCTTGCTAAAATGCCTAGAACTCGTGCACCCCGTTGATTTCATCAATTAAGTGATTTTCAAAAAGGTCGCATTGTTGGTATGAAAGTGGCGGGATTCAGTTTGAGTGAAATAGCCCGAAGACTCAAAATTATACCCTCAACTGTAATTAGAGTATGGAGAAGATGGTTTGAAGGAAATGACTTCAGCGACAGAGACATTCTGGTAGGCTTAGGATTATACAGGGTGGTCAAGAACGGTACCTAAGACTGCTTGCGATATGTAATCGTCTCAACACTTTGCAGCAAGTTCTTTCCACGGGCTTTTATGCGTTCAGTCCTTTTTGCGTGCTACCGATGACTCCGCTGAACAAAGCTCGTCGCTTGGAATGGTGTTAACCCAGATTCAACTGGGATATAGAGTGGAACTTCATTTGCTTTAGTGATGAGTCCAGATTCTGCTTAGGGGCCCATGATGGACATAGACGTCGATTTCACGGTGAAAGGCAAAATGTAGAATTTTATTTAGACCGCCACACAACCAATACCCCTGACATCATGTTATGGGGCGCTATATGTCTTGGAAATAGATCCCCCTAATGTTCATTAGAAATAGTCTAACAGCCCAACGGTTCATCGCTGAAGTTTTACAACCTGTTGCAATACCATACATTGAGACTATCCAAATTGCCATTTTCAGGGAAAAAAAAAATGCCAGGCTACATACGGCCCGTCAAACCATGGACTTTATACAAAATTCTGGCGTAGAGCTTTTAGATTGGCCTGCAAGATCCCCTGATTTATCGCCAAAAGAACATGTATGGGATAGCATTGGATAGGAACAACACGATTGCCACAGCCACCAAGAACTTTGGACCAATTGCTCATCTCTGTTCAACGGGCTTGGGACCGCTTGCCACAAGAAGACATCGACCACTTGATTCGGTCCATGCCTCGCCGAGTTAGAGAGTTTTTTGTTCAACCTGCACCAAATTGTATCGTTTGTTCTGACATGAAAACTGAACATAACTTTAATACAAAAACATTTAAAACATTTTTCTTTGTGGGTGTTGGATTACTTTTCAGTTCTAGTGTATTATGTTAGTATTACAAATAAAATAATTAATTAATTTGATAGATGAATTGAAACACTTGGTATTATTTCACTTGTTTATTATACTCCGACTAGTTTCGACTATAAGTCATTCTCAATAAGATGACTTATAGTCGAAACTAGTCGGAGAGTAATAAACAACAAGTGAAATCATACCAAGTGTTTTAATTCATCTATCAAATTAATTAAAAAATTATTCACCACGGGTTAAGTGAGAAATTAATTAATCATAAAATAATTAATGATTTAATTGACATTATTATTTATTAAATTAACAAAATGAATTATCATTCTATCGCAGTTAATTTATATTTTTTGAAGTATTAAAAATACTAATTATACTAATTGCTTAACTAAAAATCAATTTGTACACACTTCCTCTATATATTTAATTGTCATTTTTCGTAACCTTTATTTATTTTCCTCGCAATCTGAAGGATAATGGTCCCGAAATAGCTGCCAAATTGTTTAAAAAAAAATCTAAAACAATCACATTCCACTAACCGTCGTCGCCTTGGATTTATCATCGTCGGACCACCGCCAAAAAGGTTAGAATCATTCCCATCGGCGGTTAAATATAAAATTTCGCAAAACACGAAATTGAAATAAATGCCCTGGATGTACTTTATTTGCGTTCGAGCGATGCGAGATAAATCGGATAGTTAATTGTCGGTGGCAGAGATGGAGTCACGCCTCGATTGCGCAACATCCGCAGAAAAGCGCGCGTGGAAAATTATTGGCACACGCGCTGGAGTTTGGAAAACGTTGATTTTACACCTTACTTTTATTTAACAATGTTAATTATACTCGTCTAATTGGTCGATATGACCTTGATCATTTTGAGTTTGCTTTTTCTACGTGTAAATAGTTTACTCAAAATTGGTTCCGTAACTTGTATGCGCCTTTAATTCAATATCAAAGGGGAATAGTACATGTCATTCTTTTACCTTCAGATGAAACATTTTCCGTGTTGAACCTTTAGTGTGTATGGAGCAATTACTGAGTTCTTAAAATTGGAGGTAACCTTCAATAACTCGTATTGGTCAAAAATTAAAACATTGCTTTTTTGAAACGGTTTCTTCTTGATTTATTATGTAGTAATTAGCTCCAATTTATTAATTACTAATCTTATTATCTTTACAAATAATTTATGATATGTAAAAAATACAATACAATTTCAATATCTAGTTTTAGTACAAATCACTTTTGATGAATCAAAATGTCATCAAATATATAATAATATAATAACGTTAGAAAATTAATTTTTGCAAAAATTAAGAACTATCTGTAATAAAAAATAACATAGTATTGAATTATAACAAGTGATAACTGTGATTAAATAGCATAATGTGTCCTTTGCTAACATAGACTCACAATTCCACTTAAAATTAATTTCATGCTCTTCTACTAATTAGTAAAATTCCTTAGAAAATTGGTACTAAATGTCTTTTTCTATTACCTAGACGTCTTACTTTCACATTCCAGTTCACTTATTTTACTTCTGTGCGTAAGCATAAATATCTGTAAGCTCATTTAAACACACACAAATAAACAAATAACATGGCAAACTAGTAGTAAAGTAAGTTTATTTTTGAACATATTTATAAAATAAATAATAAAATAAATCAAGACGTCTATTTTGGCTGAAGAGTATTTATTTATTTATTTATTCTTTGTCATACTTGCTCAAAAAACTGCAGTTATTACAAAATTGATATAAAATATTGAAGACATACAAGTTCATCTTGTAAAATGTTCTTCCACTCAAACCCACGGAAGTCCATTCCTCCACTGATTCATAAAACTGGAAATCATTAAAATTTTATCAGATTTCAATCATCCAGACTTCTTCCTATTCCTACGACTCGCTTTGAAAGGAAAATATTTAACGATATTTAACTTGACTTCCTGGAGGCAGATACTTTTAAATAAAGTGCTGAAAAATATTAAATTGTGGTAGCAGAAATTCATTACTATTAACTCTGTCAGACAGCCAGGTTTTAATACATATAAATTAATCATAATTAGACAAAATAACATTGTTAGAAAATTCCCTAATTTAAGTAACTATACTGACAATATTATAAATATTGTTCATTTTTATTATCGTTTCTGCTATTTTGTACAACTTTAGGATTCCCATTTATTTATTTTATAAATAAATTCTTTTCTCCTTGGCTGGAATGCAATTAAATTTCCGTTTCTCCATTAGTTTTATCAGGAGATATTTTAATATCCCGGGGAATATCCACTTCGTTTACCTTTATTTTTTTCAGGACGTGTTGGCCGCAAGCAGACCGTCAGAGGCCCTTCTTCACTCGGCGCCCCTTCTGCTTCGCAGTAAAATTATAGTAACCTATCTTCTTCATTTGGGACCACCCTTCCTTGGCCTCTTCCCTTAGCTTCCCCACTTACTACCGTCTTAGGCATATCCCCAATTCTCCCTACCATTCTTGAAATTTTTCCAGTGTCCTGTTTGGGGATGTATAGCAGGATACCATTGTAATGCCCGCCACTGTTTTCCAGACTATTCCCCTGTATGCAAATGTTTCAATTGATCCGCAACAAGGGACCACCCTTCCTTGGCCTCTTCCCTTAGCTTCCCCACTTACTACCGTCTTAGGCATATCCCCAATTCTCCCTACCATTCTTGAAATTTTTCCAGTGTCCTGTTTGGGGATGTATAGCAGGATACCATTGTAATGCCCGCCACTGTTTTCCAGACTATTCCCCTGTATGCAAATGTTTCAATTGATCCGCAACAAGGATGGCCATGTCACCCTCTCTATCCCTGTACCATCTCCCATTAATCCTAGAATCGTTGGCCTCACTAGCTGGCAGAATCTGAGTCTTCATCTCCCCCATCAATACCTTTATAAGGTCGTGTTCAGTGTGGCTCCTTTTTAGGTTTATTGCATCGTCTTAACTCTAACTCTCTGCTAGTCTAATTTTGTAAAATGTAAACTTTGATTTAGAACGTTGGAACTGTTTTCTGGCTTCTTAATAATTAAAAGAGAAATTTTCATGATGATACCTCTCATGTTGATCATTCTTGGTATTTTTGGGTACACAAAAGTATTCACCAAATCCCTCTACAATTTTTTCTGACTTACTTAGAATCCTATCACCGTATACCATTTCCCCAGAAAAGCGAGAAGAATTGTTTTTTGCGTTTACATTATTAAACAACATGTTAGGTTCTTGCTTTATATGTTCTTCTGTTTAATCTCGTTGATTATTGAGGCACTTATTTTTTGAAAATCCAATATATTATATTTCTTCACCTGAAGAAGCTACAGTGTTGCGAAACAATTGTAGTGAGTAAAATAAAAAGTTGAAAATCATAAATAGTAATAATAAATACTATTATTAATATATTAACTTTTTCCGTTTGTTTAATATATTCTGAATGAGCTAATGTTATATTCTGTTTACAGGTTTTCCTTAGTATGTATTTTATTTTATGTTCATTTAAATGATATTTATTGTATAATTTACAATATTTATTTTTTAATGTTAGCTGCTCTTCAATTTTACGATTAATGCAAGGACAGAAGGAAGGTCTGTCGTAGCGACTTAATGTTACAAACAGGGTATAGTAGACCACGGATCGATAACAAAAGAAAACAAAGGCAAAGCATTTAAATTATAAATGCATACTCTATGGAAAATTATTTTATTATTACCCAGAGGACCGTTCAACGCGATTTTATTTATCGATTTCCTTGAAATCAATCAGTCACTATCCACGATAAAGAGAAAAAAACAGCAATAATAAAATTAAATGACATGCCGGTGGTGTCGCATTCGGTTGCGGCCCCGAACTGACGTGGAGCAACGTTGGTTCGGGTCAGTAGTTGGATGGGTGACCGGTACCATTCACCATTGGGATACAATTAATGATACAAGCTCATTTACACACATACAAATACACAAATGACACATGCCGGAAGGACCACGTGGTTGATAGCCTAACACTACTACTACTACTACTAAAATTGAATGTAGGCCAGTGCACTCCGTTATGAGTATAAAAGTATGATTTATGACAAAACAAATTGTTTGATTAAATTGTAATTTATACAATACAACTATCGTATAGTTAACTTACACAGTGAAAAAAATTAAAATTTTTGGACACGTATATTCCATTTTATTACCGTAAAACTCGGAGTACACAAACTATACGACAACTCAACACGTTTCACGTTTGACACTGATAAACACTTATAAAGAGGCAAGTAAATTAATTAATATAATCGTTGTTAAATATTAACAATCATGTCTATAATTTTATTATGATAATTTTTCAATAATAATGATAATATTAAAAGAGTTCCCACTAATTTATATTTTTGTTTCTGTTTCATATAGTTCTTCACAACTATTATATATTAATACTTATATAAACAGTAACAAGGAACCAGAACTAATTATCTCAATAAGTTTATTACAATTATTAGATTTGGAGGTCACAAACTCTTTAATTTAGAAAAGCTATGATTTTTGAATAATGTCTTTGTTGTCTTTATCTCTTAATCTGGGGATCTTGCCTTTAAACATAAATGAATCATCCAGTTATCTCGGCAATACTTTTTACAACTATCTCACAAGTAAGTTTAAGTCACTACGCAAATAACTTCAAGGTTTTAACAACACGTTTTTTGATAGGTTGTTGTAAATATTTCAATGAGGCTTAATATACATTGACTGCAATTCGAGTAGTTTTATACAAGATATCGTTGGGGGGGATAATGAAGTGAATTATTTGGTTGGACTGAATGTAATGTAGGATGAATGGATGGAGTTAGGTAAAGAAGTTTCAACTTATTATTTATTTTTAATCGATATTTCATCAATAAACTAAAAACCAAACTGAACTTTAACAATGAACAAAATATTCATAGACAGATTCGGTTATTCCAAATCAATTAGTTTTTACTTCATGATTATTATAGCCTTCAATCCACAACTGAATATGTATATAAAGGCTGCATTCCCTGCCATGTTGATATTAACAGCTAAAAAAAGTATCTCCTAAAAAGGAACAAAAAAATGAAAGCATTTATAATTAAATCGGGATGCCCAAGAGGATAGTTGCTCCCTCAAAATCATGGAAAACGTTTGAGTGGTAGAATACATTGTGATTGTGAACTCGCCCAAAATGTTTAGTATATTTTTATTGATTTGTTGTATATTCAATTTTTAAGAAAAACCCAGAAAATAAGCCAATAATTAAAGAAATACAACGTCAAAGTCCGATTACTTTATCAGGGAACATTTAAAGAAACTATTAGTAAATAACAACTTAGAATCAAAAGAACCACTAGAAAAATCAGGTATTTGCCAAATAATGTGTGAAAATTGCAATGAAAAATATATCAGTAAAGACAGAAAAATATTTATATCATAGAATAGAAAAACATAATTTTTACAAGAAGCAATTCACTTATAAGGAAATATAGAGTATCTAGAGAAACAAAGTATAAACAACCATCTTCAGACCTATCATTCTGACTTAAATATTTAAAAAAAATCTTCAGACCTATACTAACATATGGATGTGAAACATACATACTAAACCAAAATATAAATATTTAAGTATTTAAGAAAGATAATTGAAACAACTGAAATAAAAGTGTAATTATAATAGCTAAATTAATTATCGAGTAAATTGAGAAATATATAGAGGATAAGCAACTAGGACAATGAAGACATATGCAAAGAATGGAAAACAGCTCATCGATAAAACAAATCTGAGAAACATGAGTGGCGGGAAGAAATAAAAAATTAAATTATAGCAAGGGATTGACAAGAACGGTTAGTTTATCCCAGAAAATTGAAGGATAAACAAAATCCACACACTTTAGGATAAAATTAAGAACGACATCATATATCAAATTAAAACAATTAAGAGTGTTTTAATTAAATATTTCGTAACACTACCGAATATCTACTACCTCTAGAGGCCAGATAAACTTACCTGTAAATCAAGAAATGCAGATGTAAATCCCATTCGAGCGATCTATTTTAAAGTTCGTTTGCAGTAAACCAGATGCGGTTCCCTCGATTTAATGGCACTTCTGTATAAACCGTTTACATGTTAAGGCCCCGTTGACGTTTTGTTCTTGAACTAATCTTGGATAGTATCAACATTATTTAATGTGTATAATTTGGAAATTGTCGTTGAACCGATGTCTTTCATCTATTAAGTGGTTGGCGTATTTAAAGTTCTCCCTTTCTATTGATTTTTTATGTGTTTCTTAATTAATATTAATTTCGTTCGTCATGCTCTTATACTCTGTTAAAATATCTCCGTTTGTGCTAATTAGGTCTAAAATATAGTTACCCTTATTTTTGTTTCTTATTCAGAATTTTGTGTATTTCAAACCAAGTTCTCTTTTCGTTACCTTCTGCAGCTTTGATTTTATTTCCATAATAAGTTTTCTTTCTCTCATTGATTAATTTAGTTGTATTATTTTTTTGTTGTACATATAATTTTCTTAGGTTTTCATTTTGTGGGTTGTTTTTGTGCCTTCTGTATAGTTTCTCCCTTTCCCTGATGTTTGTTATAATTTCCTTATTTACCCATTAGTTCTCTGACCTTCTTTTGAAAGTGGTTGTCTTTTATTTTACTTGTTCATAGTTAATAGTTGTATTCACTTTTTCATAGATATATTTTGGTTTGTTTGTTATCAATTCACATATAACGGCATTATGGTCCGATATTGATATCTCTTCTATAGAAATTTTTGCAATTGGTTGTTTTTTGTTGATATTATGTGATCTAATATAGCACTTTCTCTAATTGTATTTTGTGCATTAATTGTATTTACAATTTCATGCCCTTCTTCTATTATTTGTTTATATGTTAATTAAATTAATAGAAGGCCATGCCCTGATCCGTTATGGCGATATAGCCATTTCTCCATTTAGGGCTAGCCTGGTGGCAGTCAGTATTACATACACGCATAAGATGTCCTCAGCCGTTTCCTCCACGAATCTAGATCCGTAACCAGTTTTTTAATGAGGCACAAGATCTGTTGGCATTGTTTCTGTTCTTCATATTTCATTAATTAACTTTCCAATTTCCTCGTGTAGTTTTTTTTCGCCATATGTAATCATTTCTGTGTTGATGTTGTCTTCTCAGGAGAAGAAAGTCACCATTTTTATATTTCTCAATTATTTCGTTTATTTCCTCTATTGTCGGTTAGTCTACATTATTGTCGATTTCATCTGTTTCTTCGACTTACTAATATAATGGACATAATAATGTATCAATTTCAGTCCCCCATGATCTGCTAAAGAACCTGCCGCCTATCCAAAGTGTCGGTGTAGCTTTATAGATCTTTTTCTAGGTACGCGTTTCAAGTAAGTTCCTATCCAGTATTAAACCTAGATTTTTCACCTGATCGGACAGCGTAATTTCTTGTTCTTCTACTTTGAGAACTTTAATATTCAGCCTTCCCTCAAACACCATTTTACTGTAGTATTGAGGGTGACTTGGGCTAGGGACGAAATAATGAAATATTATTTCTATGTTGTCGGCATAACCTTGCGTACAATAACAACATCGGCCAAGGTCGTCACCAACCGCCTTGCTGTGGTAATCGGTTCTGATTCACTTCCTATACTTATATTTTCAATACCCTTCTTGGTAGGCCACCACCGTTTTGAAAGTTGTGATTTCAATTTCCACGGAAATACCTAATTTAATCTATGTTGCAGGGTAACTATTCCTGTTGTGAGGCTATGAAGTGCAGGTTAATAATAATGTTTAATAACTACTAATCGTTTACAAAGATAACTGGTATAAATTTGACTTAGTATTAAGTTAACTATTTAATTTGTCATTATTTACTTATATAAGTTAATAAAACTTAGTCCTCTAAAGCATAGCTCATAGATTTTCTGGGGTTTAAGACACAACGTTATTATTATATATTTTAATAATAAATTAGTAGTAGTTTAGTAAATATAAATATAATATACACGCGTATAATCATATATACACACAAGCATATAAACTTACACGTACGAATACTTAAAATTGAATTCCGGTCACTATGTGTTTAATTTCATTTCTAGGAGTATCGAAGTGAAATTTTTTTAATTAATTTTTAAATAACTCTAGTGATTTTGCATTTAATATATCTTTGGGTATAAAATTAAGAAATTTTATGCCAAGATATTCACTTGATTTTTGACCAATAACTATATTTTTCTTCGATACTTACAATTATTTATGTTTCTAGTTTAGTAATAATAATCTTTTGTCGGTAGTAGATGTTTTTCTTGTAAAAATTTTAAACTGTGTACATAGAAATATAATTGTCTAATATCAAATAACTCTGCTTCCTTGTATAGTTGTTGATGAATAGGTGGGTTCTTTGTTCAAAATTATTTTCAGAATTTTATCTTTATTATACCGTAGGATATATGACTTTTAATTAATGAATGATAAACTATTTTTATCTATTTTAAGAAATTTTATTTTGTAAGTTATACGTCTTAACTTTTTAATTACATATAAGGCCAAGGTATTTATTGTTATCGGCAAGTTTAATTTTAATTTCACCTAAATTTAGTTTTATTGTTATGTGTTGCTACTGTGGAGGATTGCGCTGAAATTGGTGAAAGGACCGCAACTGTTTTGGAAAAGTTTATTGATAAAATAATATGATCAAACCAGTTTTTAATTCCAATCAAGTCACTTTCAACTATATGATTTAATTCAGTCCAATTATTCTCTTTATAGAACAAAGCTGTATCATCCGGAAAACAAACCACTTTTGCTTTGCAGATTAATGAAAATAGGCCATCCAAGTGTATTTTGAATAATAAAGGTCCTAATACTGTGCCCTGCGGAATCTATAGAATCTATCTAATCGATCTTTCAAAGTTATTTCAAACACCTTAGCAAAATCTGTAATGAGCGATATAGGACGATAGTTTAATAAATCCGTGTCATCCCCTGTATTGTAAATAGGTAAAATACGTACTGTTTTTAGTGCTGCTGGCACAATGTCCGAAGTGAAGACGTTCTTTATAATAAATGATAGTGGTTCCGAAATATTTTGAGCAATGCCCTTTATAGTTTTGGCCTTTAAACCGTCAACTACGACGGACTTTTTATTTTCAGCTTATTTATTACTTTTATAACTTCCTCTTTATTAGTTTCTACTAGGTGAAATGAATTCAAGGTGGTCCTTTTTGGATGGATTATAGTCTGGATCTTAAGTTATATTTGAAGATAAATTAGTTCCTACGTTTATAAATGTATCATTGAACATTTCAACCATCTTACTTCTATCATGAATCATTTCATTATTCTCACTTTTAACTTGACCTATTTGACTCTTCCTAGTTGAATTTGTTATTTCCGATATTATGGTCCACATGTTTGAACATATTTTGTTTTCATAAATCTTGTTTTAATAGAAATTAATCTTTGCTTGCTTAATAATATTATTTAGGTTATTTTTATACAATCTATACTCCGTTTTCAATCGCAAATTCTCTGGATATTGTTTCATTGCGAAATATAAGCTATTTTCATTATTTATTGATTGAAGCAGTGCCCTTAGTATCCACTGTTTTTATTTTTCATTTTTATGATGGATTTTTCGCATTGATGTGCATACGTTTATTTTCGCTTTAATTATATCAATAAATTTATTTGTAGCATGGTCTATACTTTTAGCCAAATATATTTCATTCCATGATAAATTTCTTAAAATATTATACTATTTAATTCATGCACCTCTGGGCTCTAACATTTAAATAATTTCTAGTGAAAAATGGTTTGTTATATTTGTATCTATAACCATCGTCAATACGTTTTCGCTTAAAGGATATTGAGTTCGAATAAATCTATGGTCTTGGTAAGCATTTCCTCTGATGAGACTATTAATTAAAGATGTAAAGTTATATTCACTTAGGATATCCTGGTAGTTTGAAGACTACTGGGGTAATATCTTTTATGTCTATATTAATGTCTCCTACTATGATAGTATAGTATCCGAAGATGGAGATCAATACAAACTCGTAATTAGAATTAGGGTACCATCATTCATAAAAAGTTTCAGTTCAATAATTTTTGTTGAAAGTTAAATTGAAATGAGTTTTTTATATAAATTACGACTCCATCGTTCTGATTAAAACATCCCTCATTATATAAAGAGGTATATTCAGACATACTAAATATTGACATATCACCAATTCTTCAGGTTTCTGTTAAAACTACACAATCAAACTTTGTTCTTAAATGATTCAGAACAATTTGTAATTCATCAAAATTTTTTGATAAGCTCCTTTAAGTGAAACAAGGTATAGACTTCAGATTTCTAAGATTCTTATGCCCCCTATGTAACATATACATAACTTTTAATATTAAAAAAATTGAATTGTTCACTTAAGAAACCTAAATGATAGGTTTTAAAAAGAAATCACTAGAAAATTATTAACGAAACACCTTAAGTAAATTTTCAAAACATATAATGAAAAACTGAAATTAAAATGCAAAATAATTTGAATAAAGGTTTTTTATATTAATTTATTATTGTAATTTAGCGAGATCCTTGCGCTTAATGCTTACTGCACATAGATTTTATGTTAGGTTTCAATTTTGCTAGCTTCAGTCTCAAGTCTTTCCGTTGTGTTATATCTAGACGATTTCTTTTTTACCAGTAAATCATTTACAGCACTAAATCCACATTCAGCTAAACATGAAGATGGAAACGGTAACAATAGTTTTCTTGCACATTTGGTTGGGGTTGGGTATTTGATTTCTGTTTTCTCATAAAGTCATGACATCGCTTCTCTTACATTAAATAAAGTTTTAATTGACTCATCATTTTCCGTTTCTGCGACTTCTTCTTGATGCTGCATATTTGATATATCAAACAAATCCACTGCATCATCCACGTTGGAAAAATAATTTGTTTTAAATCAGAAAATATTTCTTTTAAATCGGCCCATAGAATTACCGGTATCGTCAATTAAATGAAATTGTTCAAAGTTTTTGTTGTTAATATTTTTCTGACATAACTCAATAAGGGTACAAATATCTTTGCTTTTGCATCGACACGAGTTTTATTTGTTCCTTAAAGTTACTTATTTAATATATTTAGTTTTTCTGATAAAAAACTAGTTCCTTTTCTCTAAAAGAGCCATCTTACTTCAGTGTGAAGTAAAAGTCTTACATGGTATGCATTTTTGTTCATCACAAAATAGCTTGAAGAAACTCTCACATTTGGCATTGGCGTTAATAGCACGTTATTGCTGAATGTAGTACTTCATTTATAACAGGGGAGATTTTTTAGCTACCAAGTTTTCCCTATGAATAACACAATGCACAAGAATCATTTCTGGATTCTGGATTGAAGTTATCATAACTGCCTCATTGTCTCTCAACACTGATTCATCCATTTGCACTGATAATTTTCTTGTTTTCAGCTTTTCAACAAGTTGTTTTTCAATATCTCATTTCGTCTATTCTTCTACTAACAGTATTGTTACTAAGTGGCATAGCTTTCACATCTTTGTCACCTTTTCAGGATTTTCAGGAACCGTTTTAAGAAATGTTGATATTGACGGTTTTATTAAATTATCTCCTATAATATGATTTTTTTCCAGATTTAGCGATTAATAAAGAAATTATATAACTAGCCTCAAGAATACGATTATGAGTTCAACTATGAGTAGTAAATAAAGACTTTATTGTTCTTTTCTTTTCAAAATATTTCTTTACAGTTAAGTAATTTAAATCTGAGTTAATATAAGCACCGTTTTTATCTTCAAATGCGCCTCTAGATGACCTAATTTCATTGATTCATTGGTCAAGCATTGCTGGCATAAAAGACAAAAAGGAAAGATGTGCGATGTTTATTCTTCTTACCTCAGATGTCCCAGATGTGGTCCACAAGCTTCACTCCCATGTGTTGACAATCGTGCCGTTGAGATTAGGTTTCACTCATCGCAATCCGATTTGAAAGAGTCCATTTTCGAATTTAAAATTGAATCCTTGTGGGGCGTAGGCCCCACGTTGGGATACACCGGTATAGACCGACCCACAGAAACGACTCATTTAGTTACCTATGTGGCGTAACTTCTTTGAGTAATAAATCACAGAGAACCAGCGCTTTGTTTTCCTGGCGTGAAGTTGCGCGAAATAATGTTGGCCTGTCAATAAAATTGGAGGTTCTTGATTAAAAATAGATTCAGTTGCACTAACTGATTATATTTGTGTAGGTAACTAAAGCCTTCTACTTCTAGGCTTTTATATTTGTCATTTTGATTTGTCTGGACTAATTAACAGAATCAGACTTTTGATTTAATTAGATTTAATTGGACCAGATTCCCATCAGTTATTACTTAGTCTACAATTATGTACAAATCTGCTCATATAAACTATGACTCATTTTATCTTACTAAAGCAAGAATTTACTAGAATATATTATAATGTCTAATTATATGATTTAAATTTAAGGCTCTTTCAGGGGGTTTAAGCTTTCGTCTAATTTTACCCTTGTTGAGCCATTTCATCAGACGTTAAATTAATAATTTCATTTGGAATTTAATTTTATTTACATGCAAGACTATAAAAAACTATAAATAAGTTCATGCTAATGTTATTGTTATGTACAAAACAGCTATATATAGATTGAAATGTATAAGGCTCACTGAGCACACCTGTCTTAGATTCTTTGTTATTCCAAACATCCGTATTTTCTATTTTTTTTTACACATTTTTAAGCAGATTTTAAATGTCTTTATGGTACCTTATACTTTTTCAGACTTCTTGGTACCCAGTAATTTATTTATAAACGTATATATCAATTCAATAGTCCTGGCGGCTTCGAAAATAATCAACAATTTCCAACTGTGCTCATTCAGATTGGCTCAACGAAATTAACCGGGTGCGTCGTTGCCAAACTTCTACGATGATCCGCCTACGATTAAAACGAAGACTGCTCTGGCCCGTTTCATTGACTCTATTAATACGAAAATTCGCTCTCTGTCTTGGTACTTGGTCCAAAAATTTAAACCCAATTTTTCCCAGTTTATTGGCTTTTATCTACTATCCGTTGCCAGCCAGCACCGAGGGTGAACAATTGACAGGAGCGTTGCGGCGCTAACGACGCCCGAAACGAAATGGCATGTCTATTTTAAAAATGGAACAATACTAAACTTAAACCATCAGCTGACTCGGTCCAACCTGAGCTTTGGCAAAAACGTTTAAGGAAATGCCATTCCACGTGTTCCTATAGTATTTTCACTTACATTTCTTACTCATTAAAATATTATAGAACATTTTACACATTTCGTAATTATAACTCATTATTTTTTTAAAAATTATATAAATTGGTCATAAAATCGTAAAATAAAATACAAATGTAATTGCAAATAATTTTCTCTATAATTGTTTTGTAAGGATATGCAACATCTGTTTCCGCTTTTAATTACTTAATCAAATTAATTGCTGACGAGATGAAGTGGCGATTCCGAAAATAAATCAGCGTCTGGCGAATGTAAGCTTTTCTTCGTTGCTCGATTGTTTTGTATGGAATTATACATCTTCTAAAAAGAATATAGAGTTTACGTACCTTTATTTATTTCGCTACGTAAGTTTATGTTTAATTTATTTAAAAGAATTCATGGTTTGTGTTCTTTTTAATTTTATAACATATTTAGTTAACTAAAAATCACATTAATAAAAATTGTAGCTTGTAATAATTTGGATTAAGACTTATTAAGATTAGTGGTTAGTATAGTAATTATTATGAAATAATGTGAGCAATTACACGTTACAAGGGATATCATGACAAAGTTTAGAATTCTTTAGAATTTTAATTATATGCTGCTATAAAATGCTTAATTTGTTGTCTTAATAAATAATTATCATTACCATGTTGAAGTAAAAAAATAATATAATTTAAAAAATTCTTTATTATACTTTTAAGTCTACTAATTAGATTTAAAGATATACACATCTTTGAAGGTCAAATAAAACTAAAAAACCAAAACGACCTGCAAATCTGAATCTTTGCAGCTTCTGGGTAATGTACGATCCCATAAACAATGTAGTAATGTGTCCTAAAAATATCAGAGACATATACACTATTATTTAGCCAAGTTTCTGTAAACATAAATACCTCACTAAAATGATTTGCGACCCCATTATAAGTTAAAAGTCTGTTTAGTTAATAATGCACCCACATTTTCATACCATACTGATTCTACTCTGTGGTGCCAAATGTAGTGTCTGATTTTTACTCTGCATAATTTGGCGAATTATTCGTTTTTTCGCTTTTTTTTTCTTCCATCAAATTCTAAATGCATACTATTTCGAAGTTATTTTATTACAGACGTCCTTAATTGTTATACTTATAATCGTTGCTTATTGTTATAACTTTTATAGGTACCCTTATTACATCGAATAATGCATAGACTATATTCTTAATCGATTAAAATACTTAATTTTGTTTTACTGCCTTCCACTAATAGATTTGACTGTCACTTTTTCTTTTGCGTGCTTTGCACGTGATATTATTTTAATAATGTCTAGACTTTCTCATAGATTCAAATCATGGCACTTATTATCTAAGGATCAAGTAAATGATAAGTAGAAGTTTTAAAAAAAATTAAAAATTAATGAAAACAGAAAAGATAATTGAAAAATACGTTTTCTACGGATGAAATTCACTATGTTTTTTTACTATTTACGGTCAATATAATTGTATTAAGGTAATATACGGTAAGTGCTATAATTTCTTTTAATAAACTTCAACTGTTTTAAATCGGATGCAAGTTTGCAGAAAATTGTAGTAGATACAGTTTAACATATTTAACAAAACTGGCATATCCCGACTGAGAGCGCATGCTCTTAAACTGACAAAAATAGCTAAACACAATAGATCATTGAAATTTGTAGATGTGCTAGTTTAAAACTTCAGAGCGTTCGGAAAATAGAAGATACCTGAGAACAAATAATATGCTCTAAGATACGAGAGCAACGTTAGCAAACTAGAAGAAAGTTACGATATTACCAAAGGTGCCATCTATTGTCTAAACGTTGCACTAGATCTCTATGAGTGGATAATCACCGACTATTAAAGGGATCTGTCATCAGCGACAATTTAATCCCTTTAATAGTCGGTGATTATCCACCCATAGGGATCTAGTGCAACTTCTAGATAATATATGGCATCTTTATGGTAATATCGTAATCGATGGTTAACCCAGAGAATTAAATACTCCATAGTAAATATCGATTCCCTGTCTCCCCAAATCTTAGTGATCAATTCGCTTGAGACCCGACTAGAGAAGACCTTTTGGTCCTGGACTAGTCAACCGACAGTGATCGCGGAGGAGAGGTTTTAGTCGGTAAGAGTCCGACATTACTCTACTATAAAGGTGTCCATGCAGGATTTCCTCTCCTCTTACCAAAAAAAAACGATTCCCTGTCTCCAACTACGCTCCGCTGATGAGATCCAAAATAGATCGATACCGGCCCGTGGCTGTTGTTGACAGGGAACAATAATTTGAAGAAAGTTAATTGCTAGAAATGTGTAAAATTTTACCATATTCAATATAGCTGCAAGAAGATACTGGTTTTATAAACAGATATCAATATCACAAAATGTCCAACCAACAAAATGTGTTATCTGTGTTTCTTCATTCCACTCTTGATGAAACGAAATTATAACATTTGGTAATTTCAAATTAAAACACTTGTTTAGTTTCATATTGTAATATTCAGTTTCCTGGCACGTGTTTCGGTCAATGACGACCATTCTCAAAGGAATCACAAAATAACTAAATAGTTACGTGTCAGGAAACTGAATATTACAATATGAAACTAAACAAGTGTTTTCATTTGAAATTACCTAATATTAGAATGTGTTATCCGCATTATTGAAATATTCCAAACGAGGTAATTTCCCAAAATGTGCAGCTGTCAGTGCAGATATATCATGGTATAAAGCCAGGCCCACACAAACGCTTTTCACTAGTGGTCTGCCTTCAGCAGCGATGGTCAGCCTGGTCGGCTCTGCGAGTCCTTTATCTTTAACTTGTACAAAATAGGTAACTTGCCTATGTTTTATGTAATATATATGTAGTAGTTTCTTTATGTATTGAAGGTAATATAAATTCCGAGTTGTAGCAGTTTCTTTATTTATTGGAAGTAATGCAAATAACGATTCATTTACAGTCGCAATGACGCCGCAAAATTATTTTATTATGTCCGTTGCCCCAACTACCAAAAAGTTCTAAGCCTCTGCTATTTATTACACTTATTTTAAATTCGTTCTCCGGAACTTGTTTCTGCTGCATCAGTTTCCCCCCAGTGTGGAAGTAACAAAAGACACAAGTCTCACAGGAGCAGAAGCAGACTCTGGAAAAATATACGCAGGTTTTAAGCTGTCTATCGCAATGAAATCATCACAATGGTTCAATTCTATTTTGAAAAACTTAGGATGGCGCTCGATTACTCTGAAGGGTCCGTTGTATGGTGGTGTTAGTGGACCTTTTATCTTATCTTCTCGGATATAAACATGAGTGCAAGTGTTGAGGTCTGTAGGAATGTAAAATTTTCTTGTCGTGTAACGTGGTGGGGGTAAGAGATAGCCTTGAAGTGTTTCTTTAGGTCTCGTACAAATTGTGTGTTAGGCTCCGTACTAGATCTCTCTGCATCTAAAAAGAATTCTCCGGGCATACGCAATGTGGTACCAAAAACTAACTCCGCGCTCGTACATTCTTTTATTGTGTTACGTAAGCTTAAGAGCACTCCTGGCAATTGTCTCGGCCAGTCGTTCCTACCACCTCTCGCAATCAACTCGTTGTATAATTCCGAAGTGAATTGTGCTTCTCTATCGGAAACTATATGCGTTGGTATTCCAAATCTCGCCATCCACTCTGAATATAACGTTCTAACTATTGTATTTGTGTTTGCATCTCGCAAGGGGTATGCCTCCGGCCACCTTGTAAATCTGTCCACGACTGTTAGCAGGTATGAAAATCTATCAACTGTGGGCATCTTAACTAAGTCGATGTGAATATTCTCGAACCGGTGATCGGGCTTTGGGAAGTTCCCAACGGGGCTTATAGTATGTTGTTGAATTTTTGCTTGTTGGCAGTCTGGGCAGTGGATTGTGAATTGTTTCACATCTTTATGCATTCCAGGCCAAACAAAATATCTTTCTATCATATGTTTGGATGCTCGGATCTCTGGGTGGGCTATGTTATGCAACGTTTTGAAAACTCGTTGCCTTAAAGGTTGAGGCACAAACGGTCTGTGAATTGTCGTTGAGAAATCGTAGTGTAAAACTAACAAAGAGTTAGGTAATTTGGAAACTTTTAAAAATAAAGACGAATTGTTTGGGTTACTTAAAAAACGCTGTAATTCCTGTTCGTTCTTTTATGCTTTGGCTATATCTATAGGGTCCACACTGGTAAAAATTGGGTCATTCGACTGATATGAGAAATTCTGGAAAATGCATCCGGTACTACATGATTCCTTCCTGCTACATGTCGTATGTCCGAGGTAAACTGAGAAATATAGTCCATTTGACTATACTTTTATTCTGTTATAGTGAATTTTCTAGAAGAAAGGCGATGGGTTGGTTAGCTCCATCCAATTCTTCTTGTAGACATGTCCCCATGACTATGTCAGATGCATCTACGGCCAAACAGAGTCGTGCGTTAATAGTGTAACATGAGCCAAAACTGTTTTAATATCGTTGAACGTGTTTAGCTGCTCCGAATTGAGTGATAAGGGTTGTTTCTTTAGGATTGAGTAAGAAGCGATGATAAAAATTAGTCATTCCTAAAAAGAACCTTAACACGTTGAACGCCGCGTCACCCATAAACGTCTGACGGCTATGTTTCCGCTGGGGCCCCGTCATCCATAAACGGGTGACTTTTTTGTTCGTGTAATTAAAACAAGATTTTGGTACTAGTTTATAGTACTATTATTTATAATACATTTTGATGAATATTTGAGATAAAGTAATAATTTATTTAATATAATTTTACAAACAAACGAGAAAAACACTTTGACACGTTGAACGCCACTACAAAAGGATGGGTGACGGCTATGTTTCCGCTGGCAAACCATCATCAACCACAAGCGGGTGACACTTTTCTCGAGTAATTGAAACAATGTTTTGCTGGTAGTTTATAGTAATATTATTTGTAATAACACTTTTCCTACTTCGCCCTTTATGAGGCGCATTGTATACTTCTTCTAATCAATTTCAACTAAAAGAAAAAACTTACAAGGTTTTTATGAACAAAATCAACTTTAAGTCAACAAACTCAATTCACCCAATAATTCATGCCAAAACTTCTCTTCTCATACGCATATCTTTGTATAAGACGTTTTATAAAATAAACCATACAACAAATACTATAATTATTTTTTAATTCATTTCGGTAGGAAAATTTTAGCAAAAACTTAACACGTTGAACTCACAGATTCAC
The DNA here is from genome assembly GCA_963969525.1 of Ontholestes murinus. Classification (NCBI taxonomy): domain Eukaryota; kingdom Metazoa; phylum Arthropoda; class Insecta; order Coleoptera; family Staphylinidae; genus Ontholestes; species Ontholestes murinus. Next base: position 32,757,580 of record OZ018395.1, on the reverse strand, counting down.
GCTGGGCGTTCACGTGATAAATTCTTCTGGCATTTAGGAGGGGAAAAGGACGTGATAACTTCTGTTCTAGACGATAAAGGTAAAATTCCTTTACTGTGAACCACGTGTCCTAAAAGCTCCACTGACTTTTTAACAAATTTACATTTGTCAACGTTTATGACCATACCATACTTTGTCAGCCTACTAAAATGATGTGGAGATGCTGTTTATGTTCAAGCAATGTTTTACTAAAAATTAAGACATCGTCTATTTAAACGAAACAAAACTTTAATCCAAAAAATACTTCGTTCATAAATCTCTGGAATGTTTGCGCTGCATTTCTTAACCCAAAAGGAATCTTTAGCTTTAGCAAGGTCTATCTTTGAAAAAAACCGTAGCACCGTTCAGGAGTGACGTGAAGTCTTGTATGTGCGGGATCGGGTATCTGTCAGGTTGAGTTACCAAATTTAGTGCGCCATAATCCCCAGAGGGTCTCCAATATCCATCTTTTTTTTACCATGTGTAATGGTGAAGACCAGGGCCTTGAAGACGGTTTAAGCACTCCCAATCTTAATAATTCGGCAAATTCCCGTTTTGCCACAATTAGTTTTTCGGGCGATAGTCGCCAAAATTTGCTGTTAACAGGTTGGCCTTGTGTAAGGATGAGGTGTTGCACCAAGTGTGTGACCGGTGCGTTTAAGTCATGTGGTTTGCTTATTGTTGGGTACATGTTTAATATGTTTGTAATGTTAACGGAACGATCGATTGTGTTTATAGCAGGTGTAGATATACTGTGCTGGTCGAAAGAAAAGCTTTTAGTTCGTATATTAAAGATAAATCTATAGTGTTTGAGGAAATCTGCCCCTAAGATTGAATGTGTGGAATCGGCGACTATAAATGTCCTAGTAAATTTCCGGTTTAAGTTAAAATCGAGAGTAATCGAGCGCTTACCATAAGTTTGGATCGGAGTGTTGTTTACTGCCTGCTAGGGATATACTTGTTTCACACTTAAGTTACTGTTGAAAAACCTTTTTTCTACGACGCTTACTTCTGCTCCGGTGTCAATTAGGAAACTGATACTGCTTAGTTTATCTGTTAAGAAAAATAAATTAGATTTTGAATTTGCAGATATATATGTGGATAACATTTATGTAGAGGGGTTCCACGAACATGGAGGTACACATCTACGCGCCTTCTGCTGTCTGTATTCTGCTGGCGAAGAACTTCTAGTGCGAGTCGTACGCGATTCCTTTGAGCCATTTTGTAAGGCGGCTATTAACTCATCTAATTTCCTTTCAAGTGTAGTTCCTCCTTGCTCAGTTGAAAGTGCAGCCACACTGGCCGTTGACTCGTCTAGGATGTCGACGAGCTTCTCTGCCAGGTTTGCAAGTTCCTCTATTGTACCTGCACTGTGCGCCGTTAAAAACCGTTGAATTTGTCGTGGCATCTTTTGAATGAACAATTGTCTGATTATGGAAGGATTCACACTCTTTGGTTTTAATAGCTGCTGCATGTTTCTCAAAATCTGTACTGGGCAGGAGTTGCTCCTTTAATATGTTATACGGGTTCTCCGTCGGTGGGTTGAGCAGTATGTCCCTACGTCATAGTCGTTATGATTTCGGAGGAAAGGGATGATATGACATAGGGGTATTGCTGTCTTTGTTGCGTCACTATTCTACTTTGAAAAATGGATTCTACCTGAGCAAACCATAGCTCCACATCCATGGGCCAGAACTTCGGAAGCTTTATATTAGCGGTTACTTGAGTTATTTGGAGTGGGTCCACTTGTAGATCCATCGTACTTTCACTTTGTTCGACCATCGTGTTCGTATCTTTAGGAGTCACCAGTTGTAGCAGTTTCTTTATTTATTGAAGGTAATATGAATACCGAGTTGTAGCAGTTTCTTTATTTATTGGAAGTAATACAAATAACGATTCCTTTACAGTCGTAATCACGCCGCAAAATTATTTTATTATAACCGTCCAACTACCAAAAAGTTGTAAGCCTCTGCTATTTATTACACTTATTTTAAATTCGTTGTCCAGAACTTGTTTCTGCTGCATATATACAGGGTGGGCCACGAATAACGACCATTAAAAGTTTACGGGGTTCCTGCAAGAGGAAAAATCTGAAAAAATTCAACATTCACTTCCGGTTGTACCGGAAATGGCTACCAACTTTGTTATTTTAAATGGAACATACTGTATATTATTTTATTTTTAACTTCCTTGTTCGATTGCCTACCTCTCCATATGGATTTATGTCCACTTAACTTTTACAGTTTTTGATTTAAAAATTTATTTGTCAAATATTGACCTCAAATAGGCGTTTAGAAAAATGCCTATAACTTCTAGTAGGTACAAGATAGACACACGAGCGGCATCTTGTATTGTACCTAATGGATTCCTCTACAAAGGAAAAAAATTGACATGTGTCAATTTTGACAGTTGGTATTTCAAAAATATCAATATTTCAGCGCCTACTTAAAAACATCATATTTCAATTTTTTCAAATGGAATGACCAATATTTTATCTCATAGTGTTATTCGCAAGCCCTTTTGCTACAAAAAAGTATTATGCATCCCTATATCTAGAGCCAGTAGTTTTTGAGTTATTTCGAAATTAGTTTCCTCTCAGAATTTTTATTTGAATGATTCCTGTTCTATTTACACGGGCACTATAGTAGGCTTCTGTCAATATTTGTTGAATCCAACGTATTAATATTTGTGTACACTTCTTTCGAGTAATAATAAAATGAATACCTATACCAATAAAGAAATTATGAATTTATTTGTCATATATGGCCAGTGCAACAGAATTGTTGAAAGAACTTGCAAAACTTTCAACGAAACTTATCCATACTTATCCGCCGATGGATAGAAAAAAGTTTCGAAGACTGGAGTCAATTTTTCTACTATTTGGAAAACAAAACGCAGAAAAAAATCAACTAAAGCTAATAACCGAGAATGAGGAAATTCAAGTATATGTTTTGACTTATTTTCAAATCAACGCGCGTCAGGTTGCTAGGAGGATTTGAGAGTAAGCAGAACCCCACTCCAAAGAATTTGGAAAATGTATCGGATGCATAATTATAAATATAAATTATTTTCTCAAGATGCAGAGAACAGGATTTATTTTTGTGAGTTGTTGCTTAAAATTAATATAATTTCGACGAACGAATCAAGTTTCTCTCATGAAGGTATTTTCAATAGAAAAACCAATCACATGTGTGTCAATTGAAAATCCACATATATCTTTGAGGTCGTATAAAAAATAAAGTTTATGCAAATGCCGACAATACCCAAGAAGAATTGGAAGAAAGGGTGCGAGCTGCATTCGCGGAATCTTAATTCAGAAAAAATTAGGCGAGCAACATAAGAGGGTGACGCAACACGTGCTGCACAGTGTTTACATGTTAATGGTTATCATTTTGAACAATTGTTATAATTTTTTTTGTGACAACTTTTTTCAGTTCCTGCATTTAATTACTTATTTAAAAATTATTTTATTCCAGTCTTCTTGCTTCAGTTTTATTTGTAAGTTGTAACTGGGGATAACTAATCATTTTAATAATATTCGGACGAATTTTTCCTAATTCGATTCAATAAATATTGACAGAAGCCTACTATAGTGCATGTGTGAATATAAGAGGAATTATTGAAATGTGAGAGGAAATAAATTTCGAAATAACTTAAAAACTACTGGCTCTAGATATAGTGATGTATAATACTTTTAGTAGCAAATTGTCTTGCGAATCACCCTATAAGATAAAATATTGGTCATTCCATTTGAAAAAATTGAAATATGATGTTTTTAAGTGGGCGCTGAAATATTGATATTTTTGAAATACCAACTGTCAAAATTGACACATGTCAATTTTTTTCGTTGTAGAGGACTCGATTAGGTACAAAAAAAGATGCCGCACGTAATTTAATTTAATTTATTTATTTTACGGAAGACAACTTTTTACAAAATATAATTTAAAAATAAATACAATTTACACTAAATTAACTTGAAAATACAGAAAAGCAAAAATTATTATCAACGGAAATAAATATGTACAATAATCCAAATGAGGCGAGAAAACTAAAATAACATGTTGTAAATACATACATATACACAAATAAACAATACTATATATTCACACATACAATAATTGTAATTTATCTATAATTAAGTACAAATAGTCAAATCAACAAACTTAAGGCTATATATGAACGATTCAAAAGACGAACTATAAATAAGAAAGTTAGGATTCGCACATAATTTATTGTAAAATTTCATTATCCTACTAATTGGATTATTACTTCCAAAGTTCGTAGAATGAAGAGGAATTCGAAACGGAAATATATTACGGGTTATTCTTACTAGGGAAAAATTAAAATCTAGCACCGAAAGCAAGTATGGACAATCTATTATACCATTTATTAATTTAAAACCAAAGCATAAATCAAGCATAACTCTTCTATAATGCAGAGATTTTAAATTTAAAGTTATTAACATTTCGGAATGGCTAAATTCAGATCGTAATTTTCCAAGCCTGAAAGATATCAAAATTAAAAATTTACTTTGGACCATCTCTATTTTATTAGATGAATTTTTATAATAAGGATTCCATATTATTGAACAATATTCTAATTTAGAACGTACTAATGTAAGATATAAAATTTTCAGTGTGTCAATACTAAAACCAGTGGAAAACCGTTTAATACAGCCAAGAGCTTTAAGAGCTTTATTACAAATAATATTGATATGTGATATAAAAGTTAGCCGAGTATCAAAAATAATGCCTAAATCTTTAACTTCTGTTACCGATTTCAATTTAGAACCATTAATAAAGTATGAAAATTTTAGTAAATTACTACGAGGAAAAGAAATAGAACAGCACTTATTAATATTAAGGTCAAGATTATTATTTGTGCACCACCTTGAAAGGTTATTAATGTCATCTTGTAAAGCATTACGATCATTCTCATCGCGAATTATTGAAAATAACTTTAAATCATCGGCGAACATCAGGAATTTTGAAGTATTAAAACATTTGCCTATCTGATTTATGAACAATAAAAATAGAATAGGTCCACAATGAGAACCTTGTGGGACGGCAGAGGTTACATTTATTGAATCAGAAATATAATTATCAATGTTTACATATTGTTTGCGATCACATAAAAAACTACGAAACCAACATACAACTATATCACTGAAGCCATACGCAGTAAGCCTAGATAACAACGCACTATGGTTAACACGATCAAAAGCTTTCGAGAAATCAGTGTAAATTGCATCAACCTGATATCCACTCTCAAAAGCACGTAGAATATAATGCTGATATGATAACAAATTAGTTATAGTAGATCTACCTTCAACAAAACCATGCTGCTCTTCATAAATACTGCGTTTGTAAGTCCATATCACTTGCTTCGAAACTAAATAGTCCAGCATTTTAGGAATAGTCGACTGCAGGGTAATACCTCTGTAATTGCAAACATTATCTCTAACCCCATCTTTAAACAAAGGATTAATAAAAGATTCCTTCCATATGTTCGGAAATGTACCACTAGATAAAGAACATTTAAATAAAGTAAGAATAGGTAATGTAAGAGAAAACACACATCTTTTTAAAAAATAAGGAGGCAAACCATCAGGTCCAGGAAATACAGAATTTAAATTACTTAGATAAGTAAAAATGTCAACGGAATTAACTGAAAGCGATTCAAGGCAGAGAGACTCAACACATTCAGTTATTTCAGGAGAATCAGCATTACGATACACTGTTGAAAAGTATTTAGCAAATAAATTTACACACTCGTATCCATTATTACTAACAATACCATTGTAACACATTTGTTTAGGAAACCCACGTATCTTGCTGCAATCATTAACATATTTCCAAAAAACCTTAGGATTACGTTTGACATTCAATTCCACATTGTTAATATATTTATCATAGAGGGACTTACTTAAATTTGCGCATTGAGCTCTTAAACTCATCATAATCCTCAAATCTGCCCGAGGCTTTAAACTTAGCATGTGCCTTTTTCTTATTTTGAACTAGTTGGATTAATTCACTATTAAACCAACGTGGATATGATGAATTTCTCTTACGCTTTACCGGGACAAACAAGTTAAGACCCTCATTAATGACGTTGTAAAAATTATTTACAGAAATATTTAAATCTGTATTACTCAAATGGGATTTCCAATCCACAGATGCTAAATACATATTTAATGAAGAGAATGGTTGCGACCGTTACTACGTGGAAATCCATACTTACAAATTGAAAAATTCACTATGTTTTAACCACAAATATTATTTGTGGTTAAAACATAGTGAATTTTTCAATTCAGTGTACATATTTAATGACTCATAATCGGCACATTTAAAATCAAAATAGTAAAAATCAGTGAATAAAGACTGATGATCAGTTAATAAATTAAATTTTATACTATAAGCAATGTAATGAGTACTATTTTTGAACAAGGGATCAATTGATTTCGAAATCTCTAAGGCTGTAATATTGGATAAAATTAAATCGAGATAAACGCCGCGCTCGTTAGGAATCAAATTGCACTGTTTCAGATTATTAAATGCTAAACAATCTCTTAAACACACATTATTAATAGAAACGGATGCATCAATTGTATCGCATAGAGAACTTTGTATATTATAATCGCCACAAAACATGTATTCTAAATTAGGGTAATCTATACAAATTTGATCGATAGTTAGTGTGTGATTTTCATATAACGAAACATTCGAGTTTGGTGGAATGTAAGTTGCACCTATAATGACAGTGTTATTAAGTTTAATAAATAAATGTTCAATATTATTATATAAAGGTACTAATTTAACCGCAGAAAGTGATGACTTAACTGCAATGAGAACACCTCCGCCCCTTAATTTAGTACTTGTTAAGGGTGACCTATCTAACCTGAATACAGTGTAGCCTTTAAAATTTAAATTAGCATCATTAAAAGAGTCATCGAGCCAAGTTTCGATTAAAACAATTAAATCATAAACGCAGCAGTTAACAATATTATGAGCATTTTTCAGCTTAGATTTGAGACCGCCAACATTTTGAAAAAAAATATTTAGTTTTTTAAATTGCGCGAGTCATTAAGGGGCACAATTTTAGGCTTTCCGCGAATGTATTTTATGGTTAAATTTGATTCCCCTTCTTGTCTGCGCCTATGTAATTCTTCGTTTAACAATTTTAAATTCTGGCGCTGATGATCAGTTAAATCAGCCTTAAATTTAACACTTGTAGATTTTATATGGCGCGAATTTTTCAATATTTCCACTGCCGACGATCGATCTTTGAAACAAATTTTTAGAGGTCTTGGTTTTGTAGACTCCTTGCCAATTCTGATTATTTTTTCTGGTTCGAATAAAATTTCCGATCCAAGTAATTCCTGCACAATTAGCTTATCCTGCATCTGCCTCTCGGTTGTAGATCCTATGGATTCAGGCACGTTGAACACTATTACATTCTTTGCTCTACGGTAACGTTCTTCAAGTTCTTCGAATAAGTCCTCTTCATTAAAACTTGTACGCGATGAACTAATGGAACTCAAATTTTCGATTTTCTCAATTCTTTTTTCTAGTATCATTAATGAGTTACTAATAAATCGAGTCATTTCAATTTTAAATTTGTCAAAACAATCAGCCATTAACTTACTTAATGTATTGTAAGAACCAGTATCAAGTTCAACGTGATTATCCAAAACACTACATTTAGAACAAAGCCATTTAATATTTTTGTGGCTGTTTATGCATAATATATCAGCATCAGCTAAGTTGGAACATTTAACATGGACGGATTTATTACATATACCATCACATTTAATATAGGGGGTGCTAGGTGTAACACTCTGTTCACAAATTCCACACTTATTAACCATTCTGCGATTTTTAATTCAATAGGATAAATTTAATAAAACAAAATAATTTATAAATTTTTAGGAAAATAACACAGGACACCACACCCAGGGGGCTGTCAGGGTGATTAACTAAAACAAGACAGGTAGCCCGCGGAAAGGATAAACAATAGAGTACAGAGGTTACAGAAGTTTTAATTTAAATTCAATCAACACTGCGCTCAGCGGCAAAAAAGAGCGAACGGAAAATTTCACCGGTAAAAGACGTGTTCACGATTAAACGCAAAACACAGTAAAATAGACCGTATTAAATCAGTGGATAGAGTTGATAATTTGAAATGTGTTAAAACTAATAATCTATAAACACTAGTACTTATCTAGATCGACCAATATATTGCATAATCAGCAAGGTATCCAATAAACACTCACTAAAAAATAAATCGTGTAAATATACCACGAAAAACTTGAATCAAATTGGAGCCACTAATAACACAACTGCTCGCCACGAACACACGACTATGTCTATCTTGTACCTATTAGAAGTTATAGGCATTTTTCTAAACGCCTAATTGAGGTCAATATTTGACAAATAAATTTTTAAATCAAAAACTGTAAAAGTTAAGTTGACATAAACCCATATGGAGATGTAGGCAATCGAACAAGGAATTTAAAAATAAAATAATTTACAGTATGTTCCATTTAAAATAACAAAGTTAGTAGCCATTTCCGGTACAACCGGAAGTGATAGAAAGTCAAAAATCAAATTTTCCATGAGGAGATCGCAATCAACCGTACAATGTTGAATTTTTTCAGATTTTTTCTCCTGCAGGAACCCCGTAAACTTTTAATGGTCGTTATTCGTGACCCACCCTGTATATTGCTGGCCCCCATGTTTTTATTTACATTTTTCCATTATCTCTTTTTATCTTTCATTCCCTCATCTAGCCGGTCATCTAGCTCTCTTGACATGGCATGGAGGCTTAAGTAAGTATCACATCCGTGAAAATGTTTAATCAAAGACGATCACGAGGGCGTCACCTCCGCGTCCACGTTAACATTTAGCGCCCAAAGTGGGACCGAGTGAGCTCATCCCCTGATATCATACTTAATTTGTTTTTTTTGTCTATTTATTTTTATTTTGTATTTTACCGTGACTCCGCGTCACCTGGGGCCGCGCTCCAGCATCCGCAGTAGGACAAGAGGCATGACCACCAGGTCCACTTGATAGTGACACGACCTCAGCCCGATGGAAGGGATTTGGAACTCTGCATATGTCCGGAGGGTAACATTCCAACCCGACCACCCGACTGTATGCGAGGCAACATGCAGGACACACCGGCTGCGACCACCACCTTCACTTTCAATCCAGCCACCTACACACCACAACGGCAATGCACCGGCAGCCCCAATGGATTGACTGACGTCATACCAGCTCCAGCCGCCTCGCGCTCTGCTCCAACGTTCAATGCCGTGGCCGCCACAATGGACTGGTAGAATCACCAAGTTCCAGCTCAAGCCGCCTCGTAGACCTCGTCGCCGTTCGATGTGCAGGCCCTACCTGACTGGAACAACACCACCGTCTTTGTTCGCGCCGTGCCAGTATACCTAGGATGTCAGCCCATCCTCGGCCGAACCAGATGAGAATGTCATCAGCCATCCAGGGATGCCGTAATCCAGTGTAGGACGACCGAGTCTCCTGACACCTTAATCTTGGAAGGATCTCTACATGTAGCCAGTGCTGCTTTCCACGAAGCCAGATCCGGTGTAGGATATGCGAATCTCCCTACACCTGAAACTCGGAAAGGTTTGCAGCGTCATCGGGAGCAGTGTTGCCTATCAGAAATTCACACATTCCACGAAACTACATGAACGCCGAAGAAATCCACTGGCAGCTATTATTATAATATTATATTATTATATTATAATATATGTTTTAAATATTCATGAAAGGAAGGTGTATTTCATGAATATTTTAAAATTATTTCGGTTCAAGTAAGTATCACGTACATGAAACTGTTTAATCATAAATAGACTTCGATGGTGAGCCGCCTCCAGCGCGTGTTGGTTCCAGAGAGTACCACAGTGCTACTTCCTTTCTAAAGACGATCGAAAGGGCATCACCTCCGCGCCAACATTAACAACTGGAGATTATGAACTGCAGTAGCAGAACCCGCTACTATACACAAAGAAATTAAATTTACGAGTACCTTAGGCAACACATCATTTTAACCCCAAATAATAGTATCTTATACAGAAGATTAATTAATTCTCTTTATAGATGTTATAAATACATTAGGATAATAAAAATAAAAAAAATAATAATACAGGAAATTAGCAAGAAGATTTAACACCTAAATATCGAGAGAAGATTCACAGTAGGAACATAATCATGATAATTTAATGTGACGCTATTTGATTTATGTAACGCTTATAGAGACAATGAAAAATGAACATCCTAGAAAATTTATCTAGTGTATCTTGATGATTTAATAATGATAAGAAAATCTTTCGAGGACGCAGGATGAACCTATAAGAGGTGTTATATATTTCGTATTAAAAATGTCAGTTTTTCAAGAAGCAAATATTGTACCAAAGACACGTCTCAGCAATACGTGAATTGCTGTTGATATGCAAATAAGTTGACTCTAATAGACTGGCCAAGTTCAAAATATTTACATTTGCTTTGAAATTTTCATTGATTAGGAGATATAGATTCTCATATAGCGCAACAATGAATAGATTAATGTCTCACATTTATGTAGCAAAACTATATCTATATTCTACCATCTGTTTGTCTTACGTACCGACACTCTCCCAAAACAGCATTAATAATTTGAAATTATTTAAAACTTCTGCCAACATAATAACTCTAGTAACTTCTAACTAAAATATTAAACATATTTAAATGACAACATTATTTTCTAACGTCGGAGATTTGGCTAGTAGAAGACATCTTTACAGACAACAAGAACACAATTCATTATTGAATTTCGAATCTTTATTGAAATATAGTAATCTATAGATATCGTAGATCATATAAAACCAAAGATAAAATGATCAATTACCGTAAATAGCATACTAATAATAATAAATATTTATTTACGATTTAGCTGGAAATTCCATTTATCATTATCAGTAAAATTCACGTGTCGATATTCCTGAATGATAGAGATTAGTGCATATCTTTCTTCTACCTCACTCACTTATTTATATAAAGATACATTATGACGTTCTATGGAACAATTTATTGAAAGTGTATTTTTTATAATCACATTAAATAACATCTCATACATTTTTCATACATAAATATGTATGAAAAATTATCCTCCATATGATCAGCGAAAGCCGCCCGACAACGAGCAATGCGTTCATTGAAGTTCTCGATGACGCGTTCTCAAACATTTGGTGGAATGCCATTAATAACCCTTTGAATTTCATCCTTCAATTGGTTTATTTCTTGTGGTTTGTTCACGTACCCTTCTAATTTCACAAATCCCCATAAAATAGTCACAAGACGTAAGATATCATAATCTGGCAGGCCATTCCTGGTTGCCATGCAAAGAGATAATTTTACGCATGTGTGACATGTCGCACCATTCTGTTGAGACACAAAATCGTTATTTTCGGGCTTTTCGCTCCTCCTGCCTAGAACCCACACCATAAAGTCGTGCATAGTGGATGTATCTCATCTAGTCCCTGGCGGATTTTCGATACCCCAAATTCTACAGTTTTATTTATTGACTTACCTACTGAGGTAAGCGCCTCATCTGAGAAAATTATTATTTGTGTGAAGTTATTGTTTTCCGATTGTCGAGCCAAGACACACTGAGCAAATCGATATCTCTCTCCATGATCTGCAGGCTTGAATTATTGGGTCGTCCTGTTTTCTTGATCTTTTGAAAGATTTGCATGCATTAAACTTGTTAATAAATTCAGTTGTTAATCTTCCTATTTTCATAACATTTGCAACAGAACCCATGGTTTTAAAATTTCGGCTCAACTTCCGAACTAAGGATTCAGTTGGAGTAGCGTTTTGTTGGAGTATCACATGCAATTCACGAACAGTTGACGTAGGACTTTCACTGTTTCTGTAATTACTTTTTATCACTTGATTACGTTGCATAGTTGTCATCTGCTCAAAGACAAAAGCTATCAGGCTTCTAATGGGAAGGATAGCAAATCAAAAAACATCAAACAAGCATGATTGTCACAAAATGTGACAAAATGGCGCCAAATTCAAATTCGTTCTTACTTCCTGGACATCCTATAATTTTGCGATTTACTAATTCGAGACATTTTGGTTAAATATTTAAGTTATGTTTATATAGTAACTCAGTTCAAAGAATATACTTCCAACTAATTTCGCATTATTTGAAATTGGCTACAAAAAGGATTTACATCATATAGGTCAAACAACTTAAAGATGTTTCTATTGCCTGTAATCATCATTTTTTCACGTTATTATTTTTGCTGATTTATTTTTATATTATAATACCTTTGGATAAAATGAATTAAGTTTATTCTTATCCATCGAATTAAACGTTGTGTGGCTTGTAAGGCAGTAGCAGCTATTGATTTTTATATGTTATTCCTTTTTGTAACTCTAAAGGGTTGCCCCCTAATTTAAAAGCATTATTAACTATATTCAACGGTGAATGTTTTTGGTCCCCCATAAGATTGCACACCCCAACCAACATTACTTCATATTCCTAATCGCTATTATTAGACTGAACAGAAATAATATAAGAACTTACATTTAGTTTTAAAGTATGTTAATGAACCAATGCATGTTATAACGCGACAATATCATAGAGAAGTATTTGAAACAAATTATGCTTCTCTCAAAGTACATATATGCTCATAAGAAATCAGCGGGATTCAATTGATATCAGATAGCAATTTAAAGAAGTGAAAAAGTAATACAGAGTGCTTTTTATACTTTTTATTTATTCAAAAATATAGATATCTGTGATATGGTGGTGTTGTGATACACTATTGATCACACGATTCTGTCGTGTTACTTATCTATATAATTGACTTTAAAGCACCATTAATTGTATTCAAAGTCTTTTTTCAGTTCAGACTCGAACCAATGTTAAGTGGAAGAACACTTTATGATTGTGAACTCGCCCTTGCTTCTTTCGCCCAAAATTTGAAGTACGTTTTTTTAATTGATTTTTTGTATATATAATTTTTTAAGAAAGGCGTTTTATCTGTAATGTCATCAATATTAAAATAATTAATACTGAATCAAAAATATAAAAAAGTATCGAATCATTAAAACATAACATCTTGACATTACAATACTAATATTTAATAGGTATCATAAAGATAAAAGACAAAATATCTTTATGTACACATGTACATACATGTTATTCATTTTATGTTGCTAGAAGTACTTGTAAATTATAATCGCTAATATTCAAAGAATTATAAATAGACGCTCTAAACTATAACATTTAAGAATAAGAAGTTCTACTTGAATGCTAGAGCAAAAGAAACTTGATCTAACTCCGTTTGAAATAATGTAAAATTTTAGATCTTTGGAAATAAGTTTAAAAACAAGAATAACCAACAAATTACAGTGAACTTGTTGATAGGATATTCATTGTGTAATATTTGTTAATTTAATAGACGTTTAAAATTATTTATCCAGATATAGAAAAAACTATAAATAAAAAAAATAAATAGGCGTGTACAAGTTATAGATATGTTACATAAAAATAATGTGAAACATAACCACACCAATAGCAAGTCATCAATTGTTGAGCTTATGGACCTTTGTAAATTTATTATAAAAATGTTTTACATTTATATCTATTATACTTACAGAAACATCTATTTATAATTCTCTTTTTATGGTTGGCAATAATATTGTACGATTTCCAGGTTCCTAATTGAGAGGGAAATTTTGTAAATATGATGTACAGGGAAAAAACTGGTGACGTGTAGAACTATACTGGTTAGTGCAGTGAATATCTTTTTATTGGGTGGATGAAACACACCTGGTATAAAGTTTGAAAATAGTCCATTTAAGATTTTATAATATAAAATAATATAACATTAACTAATATGAACTAAATGTAAACTGTCAGAATCAATAATTACTAGTAGTTAAAAAATAGCCTTTTCTTCACCGCTGAAGAAAATGATATTTTTAATTACTAGTAATTATTACTCTACTTTTCACGTACTCAAATTTCACGCACCGGAGGTTGCATAGGGGCCCCTGGCCTCACCATCGATTAACAGCCGAAGGGTTCGATTAAACAGTTTCCCGAAAGTGCTACTTGCTTGAGCTTCCACGCCACGTCAACGTGTGGGCACCGGCTAACTGTGAAAACAAAATAAAAGAACAGTGAAAATGTGTTAATTAAACATGTGGCTGGAGAAGAAGAAAATATATTACAACAGAAAGACAGAGTTATATACAATATATACAAGAAGAGTAAGAGGCTTGATTCGGCGGAACCGACCAGGCTGACTGCCGCTGCTGATGGCAGACGACTGGTAAAGAACGAAGGTCTAAGCATGGTTTTATACGGTGATCTTCGGCTTCGGCTTTGTTTCGATCACATGAGCTCCAAAATTCTTGGAACAGGTTCGGATATCGTTCGTTCGCCGAAAAGAGTCCGTTCTATTGTTCTGCACTATCAGCAGCACATTTTGGAAAATTATCTCGTTTGGAATATTTCAATAATGCGGAATGTATGCAAATTATTAATAGGAGCAATGGGTAGCTCATAAAATGGATTAAAATATATATACATCTCTATTGACAAATATGTACATTTAAATAATGAATAATAAATAATGGATGAGGTGTTAGTATGTTAGTCTGTCAAAAGGCTATCGACCAGAGGTCTTTCTGCCTTGTTTTGTATAGTCATATAGTCATATGGCGTCAGTCTTTAATGAGTAGATGCATGAAATGATGAGATGAAATCAAAAATAGTAGAATGTGGGTTTTTAAATTTAGGGATTATAATTGGGTTTCTAGGAAGACAATGTAGGGATAATATGTAGAAGTTGAAAGGATTTTTGAGAAGTTTTCTGATAGGAATAGAAGGCGTTCTTGCATAGGGATAACTAGGGTTGTATCATGGAGGAGTTGGTTGGAAGGATTTTGTAAAGGATTTAGAGGATATCGGAGTTTTGTTAGGGTACGAAGGGATGCTCGCTCGCTAACTTAAATATTAGGGGAGGTTGGAATGCTGGGATTGGGATAGAGGACACAACCATAGTCCAGTAGTGGGCGACAAATCATTTTATATATTTTTACTGCTGTTTTAGTAGTAATACCAATATTTTTATACGTCAGACATCTGAAATATTTTGCCCTGGTAGGTATTTTGTTTTTTATTATAGTGGTGTGTTTTCTAAAATTGATTTTTGGGTCTATGGTTATGCCAAGGTACTTTACGGAAGCTGAGGGTAGGATAATAGTTTGGGAAATTATTGTAAGGGGAATTATTGGTGCGGTGGTTGGATTAAAATAATATTACGCAATTTGTTACGACGTTCAGGTAAACTGAACGCCGGTAACAAAATAGAAATATTAGTATCAATGTTTGAATAATATCGTCGTATGCCAGACATGTAAAATGAAACAGATATCTGTTAAGCCATTTAATTTTTGATTTAAATCAATAACTGACAAAAAAAATCTCACATGTACTAAAAATTATACTATCCACGCGTCCATATACTACATTCATAGTAGAAATGTGAAATACTATGTAGAGAACATTACAACCATTATTAAATTAAACAGTGTATATTTACATATATAGTATTTAGTAATGATTTCAGATAATATGAGTAAATAAACTCGTAGGAAGTAATATACAGGAAAGTGACTATTATAAAGAAAATGGTTATATTTGCATTAAACTCTACTTATATCACATGCAGCTATTAGGAACGTTAATAAAAAAAGAAAACATTAAATATTTTGATTTTCTTTCTAAACCAAGAACTGTATGAAATAAATGTTTTAATAAAAGGTATTTACCTTTTTGCCTTTAATTTGTGTTTGAATAACTTTGTAATTCGTTCGTATTTGTTAAGAAAAATCCGAAAATAAAATTTTACCAAATTTATGTTAGATGGGGGGTGTAAAAAATTTAAAAGAATTTCATTATATTTATGTTCTTTTATATGATTAAAAACCAGTATTTACATTCACTTTTTTCACTTTATAATTCACTCAAACACCTTTAGTAATATAATGTTTGTATCACATGTATAGATGAAAAAACATAAATAAGTAAATAGTCGATTTAAAAGAATAAAGTGTATGATAGCAATTGAACTGTTTTATTACATAGTCGGTTAAATTATATCCTCTCAGCGGATTTGGTTCACCGGATTGGCCAATGGCATCTTTACTAATTAATTGACCTTCGTCACTATAATATACCACCCGCCGGTATTTAAAAGACCGTTGTTGATTAGTAATACCTCACCCTTGGGCAATTTTTGGACTTAAGTGAGCAACACTTCAAATTCAACGAAAATACTGGGTAGAGCATTAACAACTCCCAACATCTTGTATTTGTTTCCCATTTTCACTTGTTGAAGCATTATGTTAATAATAGGTTGTCGAAGAAATTCACTTGGTTTGTTTCACCAAGTCGAATAAAAAATAAAAAATTAAGTGAACCAAACCAAGTGAATTTCTTCAACAACCGATTATTAGCTCCCAACGCTTGTCCAACTATACGATCTAGATCACGATAAAATTAAGACGAAGGTGAAAAAAATCAGGAAATAGATTAAAAATATTTTAACGTTATTATCTCTTTATTGAACAGAGTTTCAAAAAATATATTTTTTAGATATTTTGAAAACTATTAACTGATTTCAAATTATTGCTAATTTTATTAAATTTAACCGACTTGAAATAATGTATGTAATGCTTATAAAACATGATTTTATTTTAGGAGAATCATTTATTAATAATGGACACTGAGTAAATAAAATCACCTAGAGGTCAATTAACTTTTAACGTATGTGCTTAAGAAAAATACTTATGACAAAGGTGACTTAATAAAAATAAATAAACGCCGATAAAACGCATACGGTTGCGGCCGAACTAGTGTTGGCGAGAGTGCAGCAAAGTTAGTTCGGGCCAGCAATTGGATGGATAGCCAATCTGGACCTTTTTTGAAAATGGTTATAATTATAATTAGTTTCTACCACTTCACGTATTTTCAAATCATGAACATACATTAAACATTTACTAAATGCCACAACATTAGCTAAATCAGTAATGACAAATAAAATAGAACCAACATGCCTTGTGGCATATCTGATTAGATTTATATTAGAGTCAATTATTTTTTTAAATTAATAATTGTAACCTGCTGAGTTTAATATTTTCGAAAAAAAATTAACCAAGACAAAGTGTGTCTGAGCATTAGAGCCTTTTTTATAAGGTTTTAAAATAAGTTAAAATGAGTTACAACTTCTGGTTGCTATTTAATTTTTTCTTGATATAAAGGGTCCGCCAATAGGGACGCGCGAAGTTTGCCGGAAGGGTGCGGCCATGTTGTTCGAGGTAGAGCTGTCAAAGTTGCTGTCATTTGTTCAGTATATAACCCCAAATCACCATGGCAAGTTTGAGTGTCGAGCAGCACGTGCAAATTATTAAATTGTTTTACGAAAATGGGTCATCAGTTCGAGCAACGTTCCGCGCACTTCGCCCATTTTACGGTCGCGATGATCGGCCTGTAGAGTCGACTATCCGTCGATTGGTGGGCAAATTCGAGTCGACTGGTTCAGTAAACAACCAGCTAACACTGACACGTCGACGAAACGCCCGATCGAACGAAAATATCGCTGCTGTCCGTGAGAGTGTGCGCGAGAACCTGAGGCAGTCCATTTTTTGTCGTGCACAGGAACTTGGCCTTTCGGAGACATCAACTCGCAGAATTTTGCATCTGGATTTGGGTCTGCACCCGTACAAAATCCAATTGACCCAGGAGCTCAAGATAAACGACCAGACTGGGCTCTGGAGCAGTTGGAAGCAGACCCCCATTTTGGCCGAAAAATCATCTTCAGCGACGAGGCTCATTTCTGGATGAACGGGTATGTGAACAAGCAAAATTGCCGCATTTGGAGTGAGAACAACCCACACGAGACCACCAAGTGGCAATGCATCCCCAGAAAGTCACTGTTTGGTATGGATTTTGGGCCGGCGGCATCATCGGTCCGTACTTTTTCGAGAACGAAGCTGGGGCGGTCATAACCGTCAATGGGGAGCGCTACAGGTCGATGATAACCAACTTCTTTTGGCCTAAACTGGATGATATGGACACGGACGACATGTGGTTCCAGCAGGACGGCGCCACGTGCCACACAGCCCATGCCACAATGGACATTCTGCACGAGCGATTTCCGGACATGGTCATCTCGCGCGGAGGCGATATCAAGTGGCCACCAAGATCGTGCGATTTAACGCTTTTAGACTTTTTTCTCTGGGGCTATCTCAAGTCGCTGGTCTACGCCAACAAGCCTCTAAACACCGATGACCTCAAAGTCAACCATCGCTCAAATTGAGGCCGATATGTGCTCCAGAGTAATCAAAAATTGGACCTCCCGGATCCGGGCTACCAAACGGAGCCGCGGTGGTCATTTGAACGATGTTATCTTCCATACTTAATGGGGTCGAATACCCTTTCGAATGAAAAATTCGTTTCTACCTCACACACAACTTGTTTTATTCAATTTTAAAGTTCACGCGCCCTTATTGGCGGACCCTATATGTTCCTTATGGGTATTTATGAAACGATGCAATCATAAATGCATACTTAAATTATAAGGTTCATCTCTATTTTCTGTGTCATCAAAATAATTTAAATTTTTTTGCCGAGCATTTTAATTCTCTCCCACTTTTAATTGTTTCTTCAAAAAAATGCTTCACCTGCTGGTCGGTTATACACGATTTAGGTACAACACCAAAATTTTCTACGTAACAGTTTCATTTGCACCTGTTTATTTTGGTTTTTTCCAGTAGCATTCAATTTCAGTTGGTGCTGGCTGGGTACTTTTACGATGTGCCCACATTAAAAATGCCAGTGCGTGTTTACATCCTTTATACTTTAATAAAATCAAAGTCGATTACATACGTCTATTTGTGCATATCAAGGAGTTTGACAAACTTATAATTTAGTAGATTGAATTAATTTTACACTATGTACTGATTAAATTAACTGGATACATTAAATATATTAACATAAAAAATAATATTATTACATATTATTAATACGTTAAATTCTTGTTAGGCTAAAAAAGTTAGAAAACATTGCTTTAAATGTTTTTTAAATTTATCTATTTCTATCAAATAAATTTCTATGACTAAGATGGTAAAGTCATGTAGATGACCGTGACTATTGATAATTATTTAGAGACGTACGAAATTAAATATTTTGAAAATATCTAAATTAAGATCATAGCTGGATGTGCCACGCGCCTATTTATACGGTTAGATATCAATGTTATTAATAGATTTACGGGTTGTTTAAATTCCGAATATGATTTGTAGTCTATAACATATGATTAAATAGTTTTTGTTTATATTTGTATTGATTTTTTATTAAAAATTATGATTTTGGGTTTTATAATACTCTCTAATTAAAAAAATATATCAAAATATTTGGTTGCCCTAATTAGAGTATTTAATTAGACAAAATGTATTTTAATTTTACTAACAGTATTTATTATTGAGACTTATAATATTCATCATATAAGTAATACAATTTAATTCAGTTAAGGTAACTCTTTTAAATTCGTTATTTTTTATTCAGTTTGATCGATTCACAATAAATTTTATATTATTAAATTAGTAACTGTAAGCAATTATAATACGTTTAATGATTATAGTTCGAAACTGCAAGGTAGAAATATATTATTTAAGCGAAAATTAATTTGTCGCTTCCAGCTGGATTTATGGAGCAACATTAAAATTTTGATGTTGGCGCCAGTTACATGCATTAAGATTAATCTGAGTGTAATTCCAGTTATGCCATAATATTCATATTTCACAGGTTTTCTTCACTTGCGAAATCATTTTGGTACTTGTTCGGATATTGTTTCTTTTTAGTCCGTGAAATTCACGGTATATTAAAATTTTTAAAACTAATTATATAAATTGAGCAGCCGCCAAAAATTTAATAGTGTATTAAATATGACTCATTTATTACTTCAATTATAACTCAGCTTGTAATTGAAAATTTAAATAATAAAAAGATGTGCAATTAATAAAGTTTATTGAAGAAATAAGGAAATTTAAATTAGTATGTTAAGCTAATTAGGTTTAATTTTGTTTATATATTAACAATGTATATAGTTAACTAAAAGTAAATCAACATAATAATAATATGCAAGTAGTAGACATACAAACTAGTATTTAAGTTTGTAATAGATACTTCAGCCCAAAAGAAGTATTTGAACTTTATTAGGATCCGAAGAGAAACTAATTACTGCTGGCGAAAGTCATGTTGCTGAAAATATTGTCAATATCCATACTTTTAATGCAATGCAATTTGACCGGATATTAAATGGTGAATCACTGCAGTGGCCTTTATTTTTATCTGTCAACGGTAATATTAGTTCATTTGTAGTGAGAGTCTTGGACCAGTCTAATAGATGAATGCGATTTAGAGGCTAGGAAATAACAATTAGATAACATTTGCAC
Organism: Ontholestes murinus; assembly: GCA_963969525.1. Taxonomy (NCBI): domain Eukaryota; kingdom Metazoa; phylum Arthropoda; class Insecta; order Coleoptera; family Staphylinidae; genus Ontholestes; species Ontholestes murinus. The sequence goes on along the minus strand of OZ018395.1, from coordinate 32,737,019 downwards.
AAGATTAATTAGGATGAAGCGTTACAATCCGAAAATGTCAAATCAAACGGGGCAATCGGAGTAAAGTTGAAAATGAGTGTAGTAGCTTTATAATAATAAAATATATAAGTCCTTAGGTTGTAGAAAATTCACTAATAATTAGAAAAAAAACAAAAATATTTCGTAAAATCTACAACAAATTAGTCTTATTAAGACTACAAGAAACAAATCACTTTTGAAACAACTACTTCTCTAGCTAATACTTCGACAGACATTGAATGATACAAAAGTAATTTGCGTGTTACAAAATAGCAAGGCTATCAAAGCAACACTAGTTTGAACGTATTTCTTTCTATAAAATGAACTAAAAATGATTAAATGTACGTTAAATAGTTTATGAGTGACTATACTATGGTAAATTTTCAAATTCAAATCAGACTCATTTGTTGTAGATTTTACGAAATATTTTCGTGTATTTTCTAATTATTAGCTTTATAATAGTGAACCAATTAACTCTAGAGAATTGTATTTTCCTAACATGTTTAAACTATGAATTGGGAAAATTGTGCATTTATTAAATGTAACTGATAAAGAAAAATCTATTGTAAAACACAATTGCGGTAAAAGGTTTCTAGGGTAAACTTTCATGTTTGACGTCATCCTGAAACAGGTACAGCGGTCTGACCCCTCGGGTATCCCAACATCTGAAAGCACTTTTTGAACTTAAATATGCACAGACAAGCATTAATGGCCATAAATAATAATAATAATAATTAATAATAATTTTTTCAGGACCATAGAAACTCTTTTTCAAATCAAACACACATAATGATAATCAATATGAACAAATTTATCACCAATTTAAAGAAGGAAAAATGTATACATCAAGTAATTTTAAAGAAAATTACATTACATTATTTTAATATTTATTTTTTACTAATAAACACTTGATTTGCCAATTAACCTATTATATTATAATATTTCGCCAATAGATAAGTGAGAAAATTATTCAAGGACAATTTTATTTTCCACATTTTACTTCAACCATTTATTCAATCAATGGAATAATTTCAATTACAGATTGAAATGCAAACAAAGCAGTAATTATATAATATAATGCAAACACCATCAAAAATGCTGTAACTAAATAAAAATACAATTACTAAGAGAGAAACGTAACAATGCGATAAATAGAACGCTTTAGCAGATCTACAATAAAAATATCAACATCTGGATCTCTGACTACAATTTAATTATAGGTAGTGCACCTGGTGATTTCACCATGGCATTTGTTTTTGGTATTGGTAAGTGGAATAAACCCATTTCTCTTACATTACTAGGCATATGAATATCACAAATATTAAGATATTTGGCTTGACCTTATCTGTTATATGAGCTTATTATTTTGAAACACTCAATTTGTCAACTATTCCCGGTTGCCCATGTACAACTTCAAGTAACCTATCAATAAAGCATTTGAGGTTACTTATATTCCGAGTAAATACGATAATTCTGGACACATAAGATTTCAGAGTTAAGTCCAAAGGCAGTGATAAAGGTAATTTTAATTAATTAGAATTTAACAAGTTAACCTCAGTTTTTTGACAATTGCATTAGTTAAATAATAAGTACCCTTATTACTGTACGATCGTACAGAAAGTAGACGCTTTTTGCATCATTTTTCATTGTAAAAGTGGCTTTTTAAAGCACTAGTGCTTTTTTACGTTTTTATCTGCGATCGTACAGAAAGTAGACGCTTTTTGCATCATTTTTCATTGTAAAAGTGGCTTTTTAAAGCACTAGTGCTTTTTTGCGTTTTTATTGCACGGTAATGTCAAATTGTTTTTATTGCACAGAACTGTCAAATCTGACAAATGATTAAATTATAGCACAAAATTTCAACGAAAAACTTAATTTTTTATTAATTGATACAAATAACTAATAAACTATAAATAAAATATTTAATACAAACGAAATGACAGATTTAAGAACTCTGAAAATTTTATTTAATGCAAGTCGAAGCGATTACAATAAAGCGAACATTTTACCCATAAATAATAATGGCGGCCGTAATTGTGTATCTTGTTTACTACTTGCTAAGTAACGCTTTCATTAGTGCACTGCGGGTAAAATATGTTTTCATTAATTGAATTATTGAAATGACATTAAAATATTACTCATAAGAATATATTCTTTGAAATCCTTTACGATCGAAGATAAAATTTTGTAAGGCACACGTGTGAAAAGTTTCTTTATTGCACTCTTGGCTTTAAAAAAACTCGCTCGTGTTTTTAAACGCCAGTTCGTGCAATAAAGCAGCACTTTTTACACTTGTACCTTAAATAACTATTAATTAATTAGAATTTATCTACGATCGTACAGAAAGTAGACGCTTTTTGCAACATTTTTCATTGTAAAAGTGGCTTTTTAAAGCAATAGTGCTTTTTACGTTTTTATTGCACGGTAATGTCAAACTGTTTTTATTGCACAGACATGTCAAATTTGACAGATGCATATATTATAGCACAAATTTTCGACGAAAAACGTATTTTTTTATTATCTGATACAAATAACTAATAAACTATAAATAAAATAGATAATACAAACAAAGTCGAAGCGATTACAATAAAGCGAACATTTTTTCTCTAAATAATAATGGCGGTCGACATTTGTGCAACTTGTTTACTGGTTGCTAAGTAACGCTTTCATTAGTGCACTGCGGATAAAATATGTTTTCATTAATTGAATTATTGAAATGACATTAAAATATTACTCGTTCCTCGCTCGTGTTTTTAAACGCCAGTTCATGCAATAAAGTATCACTTTTTACACTTGTACCCTAAATAACTATTTATCAATGTAGTAAAAAAATTAAAACTTAATATTTAATATTAAATTTTAGAAATTATTTTATCTATGGGGAAGAACAAAACGATAAGACCATTTAGTTCAGATAGTGAAGTGGTAGTGGATGTGGATCATCAAGGAAAATTTCTGGGGCAGCGAAAAAACACGTTCAAAACCATTTTAAAAGTTTTCCTAAATTTGAATCCCATTATACCATTATACCAGATCTCATTATCCTAATAAAAGATTTATACATCCTGATCTAACTTTTTTTTGGCAAGGAAAATAAAATAAAATCTGTTAATTAATGGCCTTACAGAAAAATATTATAAAAGATTTTGATTTACATTTCCACGAACCGTGCAAAGATACATGTCAACCTTATACAAAGTTGACTGCTTCAGTAGCATATTATAAAGGCAATATGAACGCTCTACACTTGGGTATTAAAAATATAACGATAATGTTCACATGTACATTTAGGATAAAACTATTGCATCAAGAGGTGCTCAAGAAATAGCTTCTTGCATCCTAAAACATGTTCAAAATTTAAGAAATGAAAGACACGGATTAGCTGAGAGTGACATGTGTGCAGACCAAATAGAAACATTAAAGTAGCTTTAATGTGTCTAAAAATTGTTCAAACTTTTGAAAATAATGTGGAAATCATAGATCACAAATTTTTAATATCAGGACATTCGTTTTTACCAAATGACAGAGATTTTAGCGGAGTTGGAATGGCATTAAAAAACTTTACTCTAAATGAAATAAGACAGCAAGATTTTGTATCAACAAAATTATATTAGAAGACGCATTTTTTAAAAGGATAAAGAATTCTAACGGAGAATTATTAAACTGGTTAAAAATATATTGAATGGGTTTTGTCAGAAATGAACCGTATACAATTTTCTATAAGACATCAATAAATGAGAATGAAAATTTTAAAGTCCTGAATTTATTACCATGTAGGGTATTTTATTGACACCACCATAAAAATCAGACAAATTACAACAGCAAAATTCAAGGACATAATTGACCTATTACAATATATACCACCGGATCAACATGATTTCTTCAAATCCCTTTCACACACACACAATGTAGATGAGTAGTAAATTGTTTTGTAATTTATGTTCGTAATTTTGTACGATATGTAGTTAAAAAATGTTTTGAATCTCATAAATTATGTCTTTGAATTGTTGTAAAGATATGTAAAATAAAATGAGTATTGTTTTTCTTTTCAATTTGAAGCACCTTAAATTGTATTGAATGGACTTGGGCTACTTCAAATTTTATAACGAATCTGGTTGTTAATTTTGAAAGTGGCTTAGCTTAACTTCATTATAGACAAGAAAACGTATATTATTTTCTTAATAATTGCCATTAATTTAATAGGAACTATAAATTTTACACCTTTAGATAAAATTAAGCAGTATGACTCATTAATATCGTGAGGGTATATTTTTAATTGAATTGAAACACGAACCCTTAAATATCTCAATTTAAGTATACATGGACTTTGTCAAAGGTCTATTCGAAAGATAGTTATTAAATAAATCATAGACATTAGGAGAAAAACCTAGAAATTTTAATTTATTAATTTCATAGTATTTCATGATCAATTCTATCGAAATCTTTGAATATGTTCGTGTATGTTATATACACGAACATATTCTACCTAAATGCGGTTATCAATATGTTTGGAAATAAATTGGGTTTGAAGCAAAATATTGAATTCAGTCAAATTTTTAGGTCTAAATCCATGTTGCCTTAAAGATAATTTGTTATATGTGTACGGATTTATATGTTTACAAAGATTTAACTTAAAACATTTTGTTACATCAGAAAAATGGCAATAGGGCTATAGTTTAATATGTATTTCTTATTGCATGATTTGAAAAATAGGTACAATATGAGCACTCTTTAAACATGAGGCCACTACGCTATTAGTAAATATAAGTTAAAGATATGATAAAGGGTCTAGCTAAGATATAACGACAATCTTTAAGGACTACAGCAATTACGCCATCAGGACCTGCACTCACTTTATTACGAAATTTTGTATGTGTTTCAACATCAGTATCAGTATTAATTTGAGATATAGATATTCATATTGACAAACTTGTCATAAACTTTACCAACTTTAGGTTTAGAAAGTTTAGTATATGATTTAGAAAAATGTGTAGCAAAAACATTCATGACCTCAAGCGGAGAATTTCATATTGGAAGGGACAGATGATTCGTTGGGTACAGTATTGATGAAATTCCAAAATTTACATGTTTTCATTAATATGTATTGCACTCGTCTATATACTTATTTCTTGAAAATAAATTATGTATTATGTATGTATTATGTGCATGGTTCTCTGGATACATTTTCTTCAGTGCTCTTAATAAATGCATTATAGTCAGTTTTACAAATTTAATTAGATTGAAGTTATAAATTAAACACAATTTTTACTTAAATAAAACACAAGTCTGGCACTTTTTTCACATGGATTATTTATCACTAGATGTATATTTCGGTAGATGAACACTGTGATGTGGCAAGTAATACCCTTCATGTATGTTACCTTGAGTCTAACGCATATGTCCTAATCTCCTACATTCTTCCATGAATCGTCGATATTCGTCGTAGACATGCTGACATTTATTAAATAAAACAATAGTTTGGCACTTTTTTCACTTGGTTTATTTTATAGCTAAATGTACATTTCGGTCACAAAGTGACCATTATCAATAGCAAACTAAATAAATAACAGAAAATCAATCTAATATATACCTGCTCGGATTAGGAAAATGAGGAGGAGGTTAACAATTTTGTTAGTAATTGGGTTTTTTCGGGATTAGTGTTTCTAGTAATGGATTATTTAAAGCGGTTAAGTCGAAATTCAATAATTTGTTTTGATGCTTTTTCATATGGATTGCTTCTAACATGTTTAAATTGTAATTATTGGACATTTTTAATAATTTTACACTGTCTACCGAAAATTTATGACCTGTTCTTATCGAATGATGGGCAACTGCTGACTTTTCTTCATTTAAATTTTTTATATGATACATATGTTCTTTAAATCTGGTCATTACGTTTCTCCGGGTTTGGCCTACGTACAGTTTGTCGCAATGGGAACATTGTATTGAGTAAATACCGGATTGTTCTAATTTATTTGTTTTCGAAAATGTGTTTCCTAAAAGTATTTTTAATTTTGAAGTTGTGTAGTGAGCTGGTTGTAAATTAAATTTTTTAAATAGTTTGTTAAGATTTTGGTTTAATTCAGGGACATATTGGAGTTTGACGAATTTTTTACTATTTAATTTTTCAATGGGTTCTAAGCGGGAGGCTGAATGGAGAGTGTATCTAAATAAATGTTTATTAATTAATTTTTTGATTGTAAATATCGGGTAATTCAGTGATTCTGCTATTTGATATATTAATTTAATTTCGTTGTTTCTGTTGGTGTCAGTCAAAGGTAGGGAGAAGGCTCGATAAATCATACTATTAAATGCTGCAAGTTTATGTTTCATGGGAGAATTGGAGTGGAAATGTATGTAGTTAAAGGTGTGAGTGGATTTCCTATATATATCAAATTCTAGTTTATTATCTTTTTTAATGATTAAAATATCTAAAAATGGTAGTTGTTCTTTATTTTCTAATTCATACGTAAAGTTTATGCTAGGATATATACTATTAAGTGAGGTTATGAAATTATCTAAATTTAAGTCTTCTTTAACAATTGCGAAAATATCATCTACATATCTGAACCATGTCGAAGGAAAGTGTGGAGTAGAATTTTTTGCTTTGTTTTCTAAATGATTTAGGAAGATGTTGGCAAGAAAAGGTGATAAAGGATTTCCCATTGCGGTACCAAATGTCTGTTTGTAGAATGAGTTGTTGAATTCAAAAACATTGCATTCCATTACTAATTTTGTGAGTTCTAAATATTGTTCTATATGTTCGTGGGGTATCTGATTGTCTATTAATAATTGTTTTAAAATATCTACTGTTTTTTTAATTGGAATGCTTGGGAATAAGGATATTACGTCAAAAGACACAAGTTTTTCATCAGGTTTTAGGGTCATGTTTTTTAGTTTGTTGGCTAAGCAAATCGAATTTTTTACTGAAAAGTCATTTCTAATATCTAATTTTTGAAATTGGTTCACAAGCCATTTGGCTATATTATAGGTCGGTGAATTAATGTTGGATACTATTGGTCTATATGTACTTCCGGGTTTATGAATTTTCGGTAGACAGTATAATCTGGGTAGTTTAGCCAATCAAGAGCAAAAAAATCTGCTTTCTGGAGAAACTTGAATTACCAAGACGGTCGTTGTCATCCTTGAATGGTAACGCTATTGAAAACATCTCGTTTTATCTCTCATTGTTTTTTGAAAATGCTGCTCACGCCTCTTATCTACAGATGCAAATACTTGTTTCTTGTGGTTTTCCCGCTCCCCAATTTTCGAAATTACGTCTTTAATTTCGACGAAGCACATTACCACATTTTCTTGTGAGTTTGATTGTTGTTGTTGATGGTCATCAACATCCATCCATCCGAATTGTGTGTTGAGGAATGATAAGGGATCCGACTTTATTCGGCCGTCAGACAAAACGTCATAATGAAATTCGTTTCCAATAAAAAGGTAAATTTGATCAGGTTGATAAAATTTCGGGTATAACAATTGGATTCTAGTTAGAATTCTGACATTATTACATTCTATGAGATTACGCGTATACTCTTCCAGAAACTGCAACTTTCTTCTTCTGCCATTTCTTGAATGCTTCAGCATTTTGTGGAGAAAATTAACGATAGATGTGAAATAAATCAATAGACTAGGCTGTACACGAATCGGCGTATCGCTGCTGCCACCAATAGTTGTCAATGTCATTTCCGTTCTGTCACTTACTGATATTTTTCTCAACGCTTGTGTGTGCTACTAAATTTTCCTTATAATTATAGTGAATAAAACACTATGAAAGATAAACGCTGTATATTTTCGTTGCCATAAACCAATAGTTAAAATAGGTTTATGGGTCCAGCTTAGCTACCAATACGAAAAAATGGCTTCGAAGCATAACGTCTATATTGAGCTAATACACAAATTACGATACTTGGAAGGTTCGAGCCAAAGCAAGCATGTATCATGGGACCAGACAAACAAGATCAAGATTTATTGGCCAAAGCCAAACTGCTCCTCATCATATCGCCGTCGGAATTACGACTCGTAAAATCATGCAAAACCTCCCAAGAAGTGTGGAATACTTTGAGAATACTTATGAAAAGAAAAGCAAGAAAAGTAACCCTCTTGAAGAAATTACTTCACAAGAAAATGCGAAATGGCGAAATGGCTAGAGACCACATCAATTCATTGACCTTGTCGAAAAACTAAAAGATATGGAGATAGATATCAACGAGGACCTACTAAGCTACGAAAATTTTCATATAGCAATCGAATCACGAGATAAGCTGCTGACCCTTAATTACTTAAAAATAAAAATTATAGAAAAGAGAGTAAGGCATGAAAAAATAGCTACAGGAAGAAGCTATGAAGAATCGTACTATGGAGATTAAAAAAATAAACAGTATTATCCTACTAAGAACTAAAGTAAACATTACAACAAACATAAAAATAACCTGAAATGTGAACATTGCAAAAAGCTACGCCACAAACATCAGATCCTGGTCAAAAATAACTTTAAATTGCAAAGAAAAACCAACATGACTATCAGCAGAAATAAATCAGATAATTTGAAAAAACATGAAAATATTGTATATATATATGGAGCCAAATGATGAAATCCTAAAACTGCCCTCGGATAAAACTGAGAAAATTTAAGGGAAAGGAGTCGCTCAAATTACAATTAGATGATTATCAATAAACTTGTAATCTGTGGCACGAGAAACTGAACAAGGTGATAACGTAATCTTTAAGAATATAACTGCAATAATAAAGAATTCACAAGGAATGGAAATCAATGTTATCAAAAGAGATGGACTATACTATGTGGATGTGGACACAAAAGGAAAAGAACAGGTACGGTACGTTTTACATACAGATACTTAAATAGACATTTGGCATAGAAAATGGGACATCTGAATGAGAAAGATTTAAAGCAAACTCTCCAAAATGAAACTATAAAAGGATTACATTTTAAACCTGAAGAATAACTATCTGACTGCGAAACATGTTTTAAAGGAAAATGACAAAGAGGAAAGTAATGCTGGTTACAAACACTTTGTTACTTTCATATATGTATACAGCCGTTATGGCAGGGTATATTTCATTAAAAATAAAAATAAAGTTTTACAGATATTCAAAGAATACAAGAAGGAGGCAAAAAAATTTACTTACCTAAAAATAAAAATACTATAAACAGACAACGGAAAAGAGCATTGCATCAGAGAATTTGATGATTATCTAAAATAAAATGGCATATAAAGACGTGTGTCCGCCCCAAACCGTAAAAAAGGAAATACATTAGAAAAAGCCCGTTCTACGATACTAAAAGCAAATATATGAGAATCTTTTTGGGTAGAGGCTATTCATTCTACAAATTATATTACCAATAGAGTGCCAACAAAAGCAACGAATGAGAAAACCCGTTTTGAGATGTGGATTGGACGCTGAGGGTGGGTGTAAGATATTTTCAATGCTTTGATACAAAAGTGTTTGAACTAAATAAAAGAAACAAGAACAAGGCTACAGGGATTGGGTAGAAAGTCAAAATAAAATAGTCATTAGTAGAGATATGAAAATTTTGAAAAGAATGTTCTTTGAGCAAAAAGAAAAAGAAGAACATAAATATACTCACTCATTCATTTCGCTGACTCTCGAACCTTGTCACGAACAAAACTCTGATGAAAATGAATAAATTTCTGAAATTGAAGAATCATCTGAAAGAGAACATGAGAAAGTGACTATTATGAAGAATACGACCAATTTGATAACGAAGACACCCTAACACGACCTGAAGAAGAAGCAGAAAATAAAAATCTTTACATACCTCTAAAAGATAAGAGACCTGAAAGAGAAAAGAAAAAGCCAATATGGACGGAAGATTACTATTTAGAAGATGATTTAGAAGAAAGTATGATATCCATAGATACAAATAATCCTGGCGAAGAAAATGAAAATGATGAAGTTTGGCACACTGCAATAAAAGATGAAATAAAAGTACATATTTATTTATTTATTTATTAGCATCTCTGTACATCTCTGTACTCCTTTTTAACAAAATAACATAAAATTTATGATATAACATATTAAAATATAAGTACTTAAAATTTTCATATCAGAAATGAAACTTGGATAATAGCAAAAAAATAATAAATAGACTACAAAATGGTACTAAAAAGTAAAGTAGGATCAGACAACATTGAAACAAAAAAAGGCAAGACTATTGGCATGAGGTTTTAACCTAAAAGCTGGGGTTGATTATAATAAAACATTTGCACCAGTAGTAAAATTAAGTTCTATGAGATCTAAAATAGTAAAGTCAGTGGAGAAAGGATTGAAAGCAGGAGGTACAAATGAATGTGATAACAGCATATTTAAACGGAGAGCTAGACTAAACAATCCTAATTAAGGTGCCAACTTGTTTGGAAAAATATGCAACCCAGATTATGATAGAATAAAGTGCCAAAGATGACCTAACCATCTTCAATAAAGCAAAAGTAATGTTGGAGGATTTGAGAAAATATAAGGGTAGTGAAGTTTGTCTGCTTAAAAATGCCCTATGTGGCTTAAAACAATCAGGACGACAATATTATAAAAGACTAGATTCTGAACTAAGAAACATTGGGTTTGAACCATCCCAGACATAACCTTGTATTTATATATTGAGGGAAGGAGAAGATTAAATTATAATCACAATATATGTCGATGATCTAATAATATCCTACTCAAATGAACAGAAATTAAATGAAGTGAAGATAAGTCCGAAAACAAAATTTGATATGAAAGACTTGGGTGAATTGAAATACTGCTTGGGAATAGATTTTAAATGTGAAAAAGAATATATAACAATGGACCAGAACAGATATATTGATGGGACAAAAATGCCTAATTATATGGCAAAAAAAAGTATGGTTCATCATGGTTTCTGGTGCGTTCCAGTTTGACGGTTTGTCAGCAGAAGAATTTAAACCTTTAGGATATGAGTGGAAGATCATCTAGGATGAATTCTGCCCAATTATTGTGCAGTCTAAATTATGTATCTCAACACCCATAGAGATAGGCTTAAAACTAAAAAGATAAGAAAAACCAAATATCAACTTACCTTACGGAAACTTGATTGGAGCCCTGATGTATTTATCTGTGACGACACTCCCCGATATTACGTATGCGGTGAGTTAACTCAGCCATTTTAATGCTTACTATGGCGTAGAATACTGAGAAGCTGCTAAAAGAGTACTCAGGTACCAAAAAGGGACTAGAGACCTTAAGTTAACATTCTTAAAGAACACTGAATAAAACATAGTAAGTGTTTTATTCAGTGTTCATTATGAATTACCACATAGTAACGGTCGCAATAATCATTATGATTAACATTCTTAAGAAATGAAGATGCTGAATTGAAATGATATACTGATGCAGAGTGATCATCTTGTTCTCTTGATAGAAGATCCTATACTGGTCATTGCTTCATAAAGAATGGTGGTGCTGTCAACTGGGAATCAAGAAAACAGAAGACAGTGGCCCTATCAACTGCTGAATCCGAATTCATATCTAACAGAATGTATAGAACAAGCAATATACCTGATAAAGTTAGAAGCTGATTTAGGAAATAAGCAAAACATAATAATCTACAATGATAATTAAGCTGCACAGAAATTGGTCATAAATCCCATAATCAGCGCTAAACCAAAACATATAGATATCAGGCAACATTTTATAAAGGAAGTGATACAAATTGGAAAGATAAATGTTACATATAAAAAAAATTGAAGAGATGATTGCTGATATACTAAAAAAGGCACTGCCACGACCAAAATTTGAAGAGTGTCGCGGAAGTCTTGGGCTGCAGCAGATGGATTGACGTATCGCTGCTGCCACCAATTTAGTTGTCAATGTCACCTCTGTTCTGTCACTTACTGATATTTTTCTCCACGATTGTGTGTACTACTAAAATCTTAATCTTCCTTATAATTATAGTGAATCAAACACTGTGAAAGAGAAACGCTGTATATTTTCATTGCCATAAACAAATAGTTAAAACAATGCACCTATTAAGTGACTTAACCCGTATGTCTAACGCTAACTTTCGCGAATGTATACGATTTCTGAGTACTCACACGATCGATTCAAGAAAATAATTTGTACAAACGCACTTTAAATAATCGCGATTTAACCCGAGTGTTTATCACAATGACACATGGATTACTTCCGTCATCACAAGTAAGCTTTGAATCTAAATTATTGAATGAACCGTTATTGAATTATTCCGACAAAATATAACAAATAAGAATAAGATTAAGTCTATAAATGTTAAAATAAATTAGCAATAAAGTAACTGATAAAAAATACTAAGTTAGATGAGAAATATACAAAATACATAAATATGAAATAGGAACAAATTATTCCAAAGGAGAAATTTAGTACTTACTTGTGCCGTGGTTAGAAGTAAAATAGGTGAGAGAAGGTATGTTGATTAGATATTTTCTCAACACTAACTGTAATTAAAAAAAGAAATAATTATAAAATAGTTATTTGTACAACAAGTGTGGAAATGTTATGCTTTTCCGCACGAGAGTAGGATATTTGTGCATCAAGTTCCTACTCGAGTGCGGAAAAGCGCATTTCCCACGCGTTGTACACATTATTTTTTCACATACTGCATATAACATCAATTATAAAGGTGTTTGCGATTTCATTTTTGACACTGACATATAAAAATTGAGTTATAATTACCGATAGTACGTGTGTATATATTACTCCATGTATGTAACTGACACTGACATTGAGTAATAGTAAATAAAAGTAGTGCGAAAAAGTGTATCCATGCGGAAAAGTGTTGCTATGCAGAAAAGTGTTGCTATGCGGAAAAGTGTTACTTTTCTATTCAGTATGTGAAAATATAAATTACAATATTAAATTCGCGCGTAATGTTGCGAACAACCACTATATTTTTTACCACAGTTATTTTTATTGTTCCTTATTGTTTTTTATGTTTATTGTTTATTGTAATTTCCCATAATTAATTAATTATAATTGTGATTATAAAAAATTCTGTCAAGGTAAATTGAATTAATTTAAAAAGTAATAATAATGTATTCATATTTATTACATAGTATTACTTACGAATGTATTAATTTGATGACAAAGGTAATTTGAGTTACGTGAAAAAGTTGAAGACTATAAATATTCATTCTTTAGTATGAGGTAAAATTAAATTCGTTGAATATAGGTCAAACGAAGTGGATGGCGTTCGTCGACTTCTACGTTTTCTTGGCGTCGGAACGCGCATCGTGGCGACCAAAACGAAATAAGCGAACGCTTGGTCTGGCAGAGTTGGAGCACAAGGGAAAAAATAAATAAAACAAAATGGAGCCGCATATTTTCAAAGAGCGTGTAAAGTATTAAGTCTCCTAACCTACTTATTCCGACTATATATGAATAGAAATCCGCTATTTTTGGTGGCGGAGCAAACAACGTCTCACATAAAATGAACACCAGGGGGAAGGTGGAGCAATTAAAGCGCACACTTTTTTTTTGAAAATAGGAAAAGACAACTTTACATATCTCTAACTAATTAGTTTAGTTATTTAATAATAAATTATAGACACTTAAAAGATTTTAAATGTATTTTTAGGTTATTTAAGATAATAATTTGAAATTTTGTGTTTAGTGGTCACTGAGATAATTTAATAGCACTTCCGGTTTTGCATAATTAATAATTTCCTTATAAAAATGGAAAGTTTGCTATTACCGTACTTATTTATTTCTTCTGTTTCATATCGTAGAGTTATATAACAACATAGTTATTCAGTTTTATATCCTACTTTAGTCTTGTAACAACAAGAAACAATAAGGAATAAACAAAACACAAAACTAAAGAAAATAATAATGAAAAAAATAGAAAAAGATGCACAGAAAGACCGAAGGTCGATAGCCCAAATGGACGAACTAACCCTTATTTTAAATTAAAATGTATTTGTTCTAAATGTATTTTTGTTTGTCCAAATAAATATGTTGCTCTCTAGAAAAATATTTACACAAACTGTCAATTTCTTTGAAAAATGTAATCTCTATTCTAAATACAGTAGTAATCAAGTTAATGTAAAAATATTGCAATAAAAAATTAGAAATATTACTAGTCAAAGAATATAGAAATAATCTGTACATACCAAGGTATTTTATAGAGAATGAATCCCATCCAAGTCGTTATTGTTTTGCAAATATAGAAATTTAGAATAAAAGATTAAGATAATCAAGGCAACTAACACTTTAAGATATTAAATTTGAAGTAATTTAAATGGGTTATACCTTTCCTTTCTTCATACAAATCATTATACGATGGCTGCTGACTTAATCCTTTTTTTAAATAATATATTATATCGTTGCAATATATTAGACCTAATAATATTTAGCAAATCTGTATTTTTTAACGACAAATTTAATTTTAGATATTAATTCTGTTAATATAACTTAGTAGATGATTAATGATCTTTAATTTGCTTTGGCAAAATATAGTCGTGACATCCAGTGTCGATATTTATTTACTGTTTAGAGAAAAAATATTAGAGTGTTTATAAGTAAATTTTATACTCTAGAATATGTATAGCGGTGTAACAGTAATCATTTTATTTTGCTTAAAAACGCCCTTCCAACTTGATAAGTAGTTTATTTGGAAAATGATACACACAACCATATTTGTATTGTGAATACTTCCCAAGAAAATAATTCCATGCCTCAGTAAAGAATAGGAATTTGCAAAATAAGCTGTTTTTATTACGTAAATATCACTATATTTGGCTAGTGCCCAAAGAGAAAATATAACTTACGATAATTTTATATTCCACTCAATAATATGTTTATCAAATTTGAGTAAGTATAACGCCAATATTATTACTAGGAAGCAAGATTATTTATCCAATTTAATATACTAAATGGCTTAGAAATCCGAACACCCAGCTTAAATCATTTTATTTTGAAAAAATTTAAATTTAGGCTTTTCTTGGTGAAAAGAAAAAAATATAAATGCAGCTGTATCAGATAAAGATTTCGTTTTTCATACATCTTGTTCATTTGTTGGAGTACAAGGTGAAATTTAAAATTTTTGCCGTAGTAACGATTTTAATTTTACTGAGTGTTGTTCTTTTGTTGTTATCTTTTACAATCCCTAGACTCGCAAATTTTCATCAACTTTCTGAGTTTGATAGAGGGCTAATAATCGGACTTAGAGAGGCTGGACTTTCCTTCCGAGAAATTAGGGACAGAGTGCATGTAAGTTTAGATACTATAATAAGATTCTTTCGGGCATGGGATCAAGAGTTTCGAACACGAAGAGCAGATGGTACAAGACCACGTCGAAGAACAACAGAGCGTTCAGATCGGCGTTTGAGACTGTTTGTTGGCTTTGAGAAATCGTTTCTTCACCACCAGGTCCATTGCAAACCAGTGGTATGAAGAGCATGGAAGGCCGATTGGAATGCGAATAGTTTACCGCCGGATTCACACATTTAGCTTTTTTTCATTCCGGACGTACTGGGTGCCTCCTTTAACCGCTGAGCATAGACGAAATCGTTTCGTGTGGTGTAGAGAAGGATTTATGTGGGACTAGGAATGGAATAATATAGTGTTTAGTGACGAATATAGATTATGTTTAGGTATGCATGATGGTCGGCTCAGAGTCAGAAAACGACGTGGTGAAAGAAGATTTTTTTGTCAAAAGGCACGTTCATCACACTGTTGTAGTTATAATATGGGGTGGCATTGCTTATGGCTCTAGGTAACCTCTAATCTTTGTTAGAGGCAACATGACCGCACAACGTGTAGCGTGCACATTTGGCTACGTTTGATTTCCTTGAGAAAGTGGTGAAAATCGTATGATAGATAGCGAGAAAAGCGAGAATAAAAATAAAACAATATCAGAATAGACATTTAATATAGTCCACCTAAGTATCATAATGGCAATCAAAATTAATATTTATGAACTACAATTTTAATATAAAATTAAACTGCCTTAAGCCAACGGTTGTCAAGGTTCTTCTGGGGATTTCGTTAGAATTTGTAAATCAGCTTTACTTGTTTATTGTCGACCAGAGGTTGGTTATTGTCGATATACCCAAATGACCGACGTGATGGACATGAGAGGAGGGGAGAAATTTCGTTAATCCGCGGATGAAGAGATAGACAGTAAAATGGGATGACAAAGCAAACCAAGTGTTCCAACATATAAAAACAGCACTAACAACAGCAACACTTTTAACCAGCCCTAATTTTACAAAAACATTTTACGTCCAATGCGACGCCTCTGATGTAGGGTTGGGGACCTTTCTGACTCAGATCGGGGAGGATGAAGAGGAACACGACGTCTTATATGCGAGCAGATTCTTATCCAGGGCGGAGAGGAACTATAGCGCCACAGAAAGGGAATGCTTAGCACTTATGTTTGCTATTGAGGGAGTACGTTTCGTAGCAATTACAGATTCGTTACTATGGTTACAAAGGTTGAAAGACCCGGTGGGGAAATTACCGAGATGGGCTTTGAAACTAAGTCATTATGATATGGAGTTGCGTCACCGTAAATTTCATATCGTCCCTGATGCTCTTTCAAGAATTACGGCTTGTCAAGGCAAACACTTAACTAACGCACTTACTATGTTTTAACCACTAGAAATTATGTAATATATACACATATATTACAAAAACGCACGACTTAAGTTTCGACGGTTTAATTTCATTATCAAGTGAAGCAAATTAATGAAGGAGTTCTATTTATACTAATGTGTAGTGGTTTGGGGGTAATTATTGTCGGGTAGGTAAAAGAAGGGGATTACGCATCGTTAACGGATTATAGGTTTTTGAAAAGTGACGTGTACATTAAATCTGTTTGATCGTTAAGCAGATAAACGTGAGGATTATTACTTTCTTTGAAAATTTCGGCAGATTCGAGGAGGTTAAGCTTTGTACCTTTGGTACAGTGATGTAAAATTTTTAGATTTTGGATTTCGGGAAATTCATGTTTACATTCTAAAGAATGGTTTGAAAAAGTGCTACTGTTTTGATTTAACCTATACGCTCTGAAATGTTCGGAAAATCTAGTTTCGAAGCTGCGACCTGTTTGACGTATATAAGTAGAGTTGCATTCGGGACACGAAATTTTATAAACGCCTGATTTTTTTAGGGGACTGATTTTATCTTTTGCGTTAAATAATATATTGGACAATTTACCGCTGGCTCTAAATGCAATTCGATGATTATGTTTTTGAAAGATGTGAGCAATTTTCTCGGTAGTTTTACCGTGATCTTCAAATCTTTCTTCATCTAGCATGTGATTTAATGGATATGAATGGAAAAACACTTAGGTAAATAGCATGTAAAAGACTTGAAACCGTATTTAGGCGATAAGCGTTACATCGGAAAAATCTTCAGATATTGCTAAATCCAATTTTTCAGCAAGATAATGCTCGCCCACTCATTGCAAGAGCCACAATGAACTTTGAGCATGCTGAAATCAATTTGTTGCCCTGGCCACCGAGGTCACCTGATTTATCTCCAATTGAGCATGTGTGGGATATCATGGGATAGAGCCTCCTTAATTTGCACTATCCCCCTCAAACTCTAGAAGCACTTCGAAAGGCGTTAGTAATTGTTTGGAATGAGATAATACAGGAGAACATCAGTCACCTAATTAGAAGCGAACCTAGGCGCTTTAGAGAGTGTATAGACTACGTTGGTGTATCGACACATTATTAATGTTTTGTGTATAAAGTTGAATCGAAGATAAATTTTGTTCATTTGTTTACTATTTATTTCCCTTATAATTGTACAAAATATTATGAAAATAAAATAATTTATACTGGGTATTTTGATGTCTATGTCCTAAAATTTTAATCTAAAGTACATATGATATTTAAATTACCAAAGAAGAGAATACACTAATAGAGAATTGATTGGAATTTTACCCACATCCAAAAAAACTAAGACACGAAATGAAAAAGTGGAATGCCAAATGGAAAAGAATAGTTTAACTAACCTTTTTAAAGAAGAATATTCCAAGTCACATCAATTCTATCGGAAACTTAATCGAAAATTAAATAAAAATACGCACACAATCCTTAGAAAAGAATAAAATATTTCAAATGTCCATACCTTTTTAGATAATACCACCTTCACTAAACTGACAACAGATCCAACCAGCAAATTTGAGGAACGACTAATACAGGCATTGAAGAACTGCCCCTGCAATTAATTATGTACCTACTTAAACAGTCTTATACCAAACCTATTTTACTGCACATCTAAATTCTCAATAAGAAATAATAATAATAAGTGTCAATGACAGTTTGAAAAACAAAATAAGTATTTAATGCTTAATCGTGTGGAACAGCGGGGGAATGGAGATATGGGTTTGTATGGAAGAACATTTAATGCAAATGAATTCAGCATGCTTATAAAATCTGCATTTTTATATGTTTGTACTTTTTTGTGCCATTTTTTTGTTAATATTCTTTTATAAAAGGAATTTATAATTGGAATTAGTGAACAAAATTTAGGACTTAAATATCTTAGTATTATTCGACGTCAAGAATCTTTCTCCCTGTCTATGGTTTAGAAGAGGTAAAAATGATTCTACAACAAAAGCTTAAAGAATCCAATATAAAAAATAATGAGCAAATACCAAAATTTTTCACGTTTAATGACCAATATAACCTCTACAAGGAAGACCATGGGTTCACCGTTATCGCTACTACTTGAAGAATTGTGAAGAATAGCTAAATGGTGTTCCAACAAAAGCGCCGAATTTAATTTTGATGAAAAACACATTAATTTTTTAAATTTTTATTTAAATATAAAGAAAAAGAGTTCTGATCAAACGTGATGTACAACATCAGGCAGATAGCCACCACGAAACCTCCGACAAAGGGTTATTCTTTTGTTGAAATTTTGAATAATGTTTTCGCATAAATGTAGCTGTATTTCACCAATAACGCGGCGTATTTCTTCTTTAAGATGTTAAACTGTTTCAGGCTTGATCGCATACACCTTTTCCTTCACATAAGAGCATACGATCTTGGTGGCCAATGTTGATAGCCAAATCGAGAAATGACAGATCGCATCGTCTTGTTGGAGAAACATGTCCTCCACATCACAGTTAGGGAATTTCCACCTGCATTTTCAAAGAAATATAGCCCAATCACTCCGCTTATTTACGTAGCCGTCGTGTTGAATGTGTGCCTCATCTGAAGAATGGTTTTTCTTCGAAAAATCCGCATTAATTTGATGATGTTTCAACACCCAAACAGCAAATCTACGACGCTGCTCATGGTTACTTGGTTTAATTCCTTGCACCAATTGAACCTTGGACGCGTGAAAATGCAGATCTTTTGCCATAATTCGTTGCATTGTGCTTCTAGAAATGTTTAATTCGTAACCACGATGCCTTATGGAAGTTCCTGGACTCTCGGCCACAGATTTCCTTACTGTCGATTCATTTGGCGCATTATTGAGACCGAACATTCAAGTAATTGGCGAACACGTACATCATTTTTGTAATGTGTTTTTACAATAATTAAACGTTGTTCGTTTAAATACTAATTCACTTTACTCTTTTAGTGTAGGTATGCCGACGACGTATTTTGTATATAATGGACTGGCACAAGAAGATAGTTAAAACAAATTTGTACACTGCGGTCTCCGTGGTCCTTTTGTGCGCCTCTGGCTGTTTTACTCCTTTTGAACTCCTGTATCTTCTAAGAAGTCCAGGAGTTTCTGCCAGGGGATATTCCTTAGCTGTTCTACAGGAAGCATGGGCTTCCCGAGTTTCGCCTTGCGTTCTTGTTTGTATGCTTCGCAAGTGCACAGTAGGTGTTGGGGAGTTTCCTCTTCTTCCAGACACCCACGGCATAGGGGGCTTTTCTCAATGCCCATCCTATATTTGTGCTTGTTCAGGTCACAGAGTCCAGTGACTAGTCCTGTGATTTTTATTAGTTTCAATCTGCTCAGTCTAGACAGCTTTAACATGCTGTCAGGTACCGGACCATCTAGGAAGAGTCTCGTATGCCTCATTCCATTTTGGTTTTGCCATGCCTTTTTGTGCTCCTCTGCTAACTTGCGTCGGATTATTTCCTTTCCGGTTTCATGGGGTATACCGAAAGCGGGTTCAGGTCCTATGAATTCACCTGCTGCTCCTTGTTTAGCCAGCAAGTCGGCCCCCAAGTGTCCAATAATTCTTTGGTCCTTGGGTATCCATACTAGCTGTGTTTCTCTTGTTGTCGCCAGTGCGTCCAGTCTGTTTATGCAAGTCATGACCAGCCTGGACTGCACTATCGGTGAGGCTAGCGCTTTTATGGCTGCCTGGCTATCTGTCATAATGGTAATTGGTCCTTTTTTAAGTCCCGACTCCATTAAGTGATGAGCACACCAGTCAATGGCGGCTATTTTGGCCTGGAAGATAGAGGCATGCTTCCCCAGAGCAATCGCGAATTAGCAATTGCGAAATTAGATGTTACCACCAGCCTTAAATGCAATAA
Source organism: Ontholestes murinus (assembly GCA_963969525.1). Taxonomy (NCBI): domain Eukaryota; kingdom Metazoa; phylum Arthropoda; class Insecta; order Coleoptera; family Staphylinidae; genus Ontholestes; species Ontholestes murinus. The sequence continues at coordinate 32,716,497 of OZ018395.1, read as the reverse complement.
ACTCGTATACAAAACATACAGTAAACCTGTTCAGGACGAATAAACTATAAAATCAGCAAAAAAGCTCAATAAATTCAATCTATTTAGCTGAAAATTGAAAATTTTACATGGGAATTCCCTATGATGCGTCTTCAAACGGGACACACGGTATATATATATATATATATATATATAATACTAATGAAAGCACATAAACAATTAGGGGAGATAAAGCCGCTCCACTTCTAGAAGAAGTAACACAGGAAAAAGAATTTAATGTATATACACATAATTTTGCAAAGAAAATTAAATATTTTTAGAACTTACATGTTTTAATTTAATTTTATCTATTTTAGGATTACCAAGTTTAAAAAGAACACATTTTATAATAGGGATAATGAGAAAAACATTGAAACATAATCCAATATAAAGTTTGGTTATGTATTTTACATATAAGTACCTAACAAAAACCTATAGAAATAATTCTGACAATCTCAGAACTATCAAATACACACATGTTTTTGAAGTTAATTTCTTCAAAACGTATTATCAATACACGTAAAACCATTTATAAAAATGATTTCAGATTGTTAAAAACTTTATTATGTTTTTAAAATTTTCTATGATAGTAAATCTCAAACAAATCGCAAACATAATAAATTTTTAGATTAATTACTAGTAATTAAAACGATATATACATTATTTTTACTGGATTAAATATTATGGATTTGTACGCGCGTACGTGTCTCTATGAAAATGTGGAAGGTTCAAAAATTAAATTTAACTTCTAGGTTATCGTATATCTCAAGATCAATTAATTTCCTTGATACCGAATTTTATTTATGTCAAGATCAAACCATGTCTATCTTCAAATCACTCTAAAGATCGAAAAGAATAATTTCCTCATTGGAAAAATTATTGATCTTGAACTTTTCAGCGCTGAAACAATGTCCAGTTTGGTATGATTTAGTGTTTTTGGGATTAGCGAGTGGCCTTGAGCGGATACTTTTGATTTCGAAATTACGTAAGGACGATTGCAGGAAATATTGGCATATCTCTGAGCCAGCCGCGTGAGTAATTGAGATGAATTTCAGGCACAATGGAATCAAGGATTCGATCGCGCCGTCCAAAAATACGGATCGGTTAAACAGCCGCTTAATTATGTCACATAATTGGCGTCTAAATAAAACCTGCGCCGTCAGAAATAGCGCATTTTCATTTATTTTCCTTAGGGAGGCTCTAATTTTGCCGTGACACATTTACCGTTTCTTGCATGAGTAAAGGGAGAACTGTGATGCAACTGTTGTTCAAGATGTGGGTGCATGCCAAAAAAAAGGGTGAGAAAATGCATACGTCCTGGCGTGCTGGTGCTTCCTGATAAACTGAACCACTGGGTGAACGTTCTCATGTCTATATACCAATCCCTGAACCAAAAAAGAATATGCCCCCGGGCCCCCTCGAGAACGCAACAATTCTCACTCTACATATATATATTTCTAGCCTTTTGCCTGGTCAGTCCCAACTCCCCGTGCCTAAAATGGTAGACTGACCAAGTTGTAACGAAACCTGGGATTGGTCAACTGTGCCGGCCAATAGGAGAGCTCGTTACATTTCAGGATCCAGTTGCAGACATTTATAAACGTGCTACTGGATTGCGTCTCGACCAGAAGGCTTTCGAACGTAAGTGTACACAGATAGTGTGGTGTCTTTACAAAATCAAATTATTACTACACTCACAATAATATTGTCACACAAATTTAACTATTCACATATTTTTTTTTGTAACTCGTGCCAAGCGGATTTCAAAGGACTGTCTCGCTCTGAAAAGTGTTCCAAGTGCTAACAGTGATTACAATCGGTGCTTACCGTGTGTGTGCGTGAATCTTCAATTTTTTTGGAGTCTAAAGCAAGTGTTATACTAGTTTTCGTAAATTTACGCATTAGAAATTGATCAACTCGGGTGTTCTCCAAGGACTAGTATAACATTGGCGGAAGTGCATGTTCGGTGTGAATGGGACCGGCGCGGGGGTGTACGCCCTTATGCCAGTATAAAAAAAGACAAATAGTGCATTATGCAATGCGTCAATACGAGATTGGGCCGGCCTTACATGGCTTTGGTCTATTTTTAACTAGGCATGGGGTGTAGGCCTCTACAATGGTCCAAAATTAGAATGGAGTAGGAAATCGAATAATTGGGACAGTCGGGGTTCCGGAAATTATTCGCATTCCTACCTGTTCGCTCGGTGTTTACCAAACACCTGCTTTGCTTAAACTTATATTTTTTTATTTAACAATTTAAGTGGATACCATTGTGATACGGTAACTATTTTTTTATACATTGCAATTCATACAAAGAAGAAACAATAGTTTTTAATTGGAATTTAGTGCAAAATTGTTTTATCCGGATTTTGGAATTTAATTTAAACATAAATACGATCATGCGATTACAATACAGAAATAAGTTTATGTATGTAAAATTGATTCAAATTTGACCATTGATTGGTAGTAGAAGTAATTCAATATCAATTTAGTCCAATTAAATTAATGATTTATTTAATAGTTCGGCATTAACAGAAGGTAGTATAAAAAACATTTGAAACAGTACTTTGGACTTGAAAATCTTGCAACTTTTACTTACAATGTTTTAATAATTGTCAATTAAAAAGTTTTTTGACTTTGCTAGAGTTGGCATGTCACGTAAAATTAAATTGGTTTCACTTTTACTAGTCAACATGTTATGCCAACAATCAAATATAAACCTAACTATTTACAAAAAATAACAATTAAAAATTAAATCAAAATTTTAAGAGAAAACTCAAATCTTTTTGAGTTAAATTACTTTACGTTATATTTATATTATTTTCTGTATTTAATCAAAAGTAAGTTATATTAATACAATAAATAAAGAATAACTTTGTTGCAAAAGAAGAAAACTGCAATTCTAATAAGTACAATTTTAAATACATTTTAAAATTTTATTCTTCAATTGTAATTTATTCAAATAATTATTGTTATATTTTCATGTAGTTTATGTTATTTTTTATATTATTATATAGACTTAATTCTCTGTTTTCTAATATTAAAATTAATATTCAATTATTTCTGAAACTTTTATTTTAAAGTTTAGAGTTAAAATCAACGCATTAAAATAATACCATAAGTTTTTTTGATACAAATAAATTTTAATGTCACTTATAAGATTTTAATACCCTGACTTTTAGTATTTGTCTTGGTCAAATTTGTCTTCGAATCATTATCTTAAAATCTTCTAATTAATTTAATTTTTTCTTTAATGATTTACTTTTAAACATTTTTTTTCAAATATACATAAACATATGTTCTTTTGTAATCGAAATGTGATGTTTTTTCATTAAACTTATGCTCAAGATTTTAGACATCATAACAAAACTTAATTGATTTTGGATATCTATTCAATAATAATTATAATCAAATGGTTTGTTAATATCTCGTGTTTTCATAATGAATCAGATGTGTTATTTTGGGTAACGGTTTTTTGAGTTGCAAAATTGTATAAATCGCGAATTTTGGCGCGCTCTTTAATGCGTGCATTCCCTTTCATGAAATTTTTGCAAATTATTTATAACGTCGGGTGTTAGATAACATCGCAAAATGACACACAGCCGCTCTTAGGCTATTTTTGTCATTCCGGTGAATAAACAGGATTTCAATCTGCACACTCAGGAGCAACATACACACGTGTTCGAAGCCAATTCATCTGTGCGCGAGAGTAGGGTTATATTTAGAGCGGTATGTATACCGGTCTAAATCTGTACCGTTCTAAAAATTGTACTATGGGGAACTGGATTTTGTACTTTTTGGCATTGTGTCGTTAGTGTATTACACAACCGGAATTGTTGGTGGGAAAACCGGGTGGGACAGTCGGGTGTTCGCCGGTTAACCGAACACAACTCTTCTTTGATACAAAAAAGTTTGTAGTGTTTGGTCGATTTTATTTTAAATATTAAAGAGCACTTGTATTTTTTTGGAAAAAGAAATAGGTAATTTATTTTGTGATAGTATTGATTCCAATATTAACTATTACATTGATTTTGGGAAAAATAAGAATTCAACCAGTACTACAACATTTTCAAAAAAGTAATACGAATTTTAAGCAATGCTAATCAGGCATGAATGCAACATTACTTATAGTAGAAACAAAATATAATTGTTGAAGTAAAAATTACAATGGTATCTTCATGTCCACATCTTCTATTGTCATTACTGATTATTTTTGTTTTTATTTCAGGAAGGCTCTAGGGCTGTTTTACGTGTCTCGATAGCCCCAGTGAATCAACTTAAACATGCCGAAACCCGTCAAGCAAGAGGGTGAGGATCCCGATCCAACCCCCTACTTGTTCGTTTCTCTGGAACAAAAGCGTATCGATCAGACCAAGCCCTACGATGCCAAGAAGTCCTGCTGGGTTCCATGCGAGAAGGAAGGTTTCGTCCTCGGCGAAATCAAGGGAACCAAGGGAGACCTCGTCACCGTCGGTCTTCCCGGAGGAGAGGTAAACAAATTTTTCCAAATTTACTAATACACAAAATACACCGATAAAATCCACAATAATAACAAGAATATCAGCTAAGAGTTAGGCTTCGTCATTCTCACAGATATATAATAATTTAGTAGAGGAAACAAAATTTGAACGCGTACTTTATAAGATGAAGTTATTTTCTACATTAACATTAGAATCAAAACACAATACTGTACAATAAATAGTTATTAAAAAATGCTGTTATGTTTTCAAATTAAAGATAATTTAAAGGAAGATAGATATTTGTGGCATTAAACAATTAAATCAATAAGATAGTAGTGCAATCAAAATGTCCAAAAAACATATCTTCAAAATTATTTCACTTAAGAAAAACAAACTTCTGTTTTTTAATTGATTTTTATTTGCTTATGTACAAAATTTAGTTTTGAATAATAATACGGAATTTGTTGCTTTTTATTTCAAAATCTATTGAAAATTCATAAATTAGAAAATGGTACTTTTGAAGTTTAATATAAATTGAAGTCAAAATATTTTTAGTTTTGTGCACGTTTAGCTCCTTGTTGTCACAAACAAAAGTTAAGTATATAAAATATTGTTGAATATTAACATTGCATACCTTAAAGCAAATGAAGATAATATACAATACAATAAACATAATTTTGACTTTCTTTAATAAAATACTAAATTTGTGAATTAATATTTAAAAGTTTCTAAAGCTTACATTTATTTTAAAAATATAATTTATTTTTAAATTTGGATTTGTTTAAATATTTCAATAAATAAGTTTTAAAATGTTTCCCGTTTAAAGTTTAGAATTACTTTTTCTTTATAAATTAAATTTCTACTACATAAGTTAAAACTTTTTAAATTATAAAAAAATGAATTGTATTTACTTTTTAATACAGACGTAATTTGATTATTTTAAATCAATAAAATACTAACATATAAATTTGCATCTCGAGTATGCAGTTGGTAAAAATATAATCATAAACACTATTAAAATGTACACCTTTCCTCGAGTAGGAGAAGCACTTGAGAAAGGACGCGGTCTTTCAAGTGAATCCACCGAAATTCGAAAAAGTCGAAGACATGGCCGACCTCACTTTCCTCAACGAAGCCGCCGTACTGCATAACTTACGACAGCGATACTACTGCAAACTAATTTACGTAAGTACCGTTCGACGGCTCCACTAAAACGCCCCGTTCTTTTGACCCGCAGGAAAAGAACTTCAAGAAGGAACAAGTAGGCCAAGTCAATCCTCCAAAATACGAAAAATGCGAAGATATGTCCAACTTGACATATCTCAACGACGCTTCAGTTTTGCACAACTTGAAGCAGAGATATTACCATAAGTTGATTTACGTAAGTTAAGGTTTAGGTTTTCGACGTGTGCCCACGATCATCCACGTTCCTGGAGAAGTGTTACATCGAAAGGAGCTACCAATACAAGACACCGTATTGGCCGATTTTAAATAATATAATCTTGTTTGTTTGTTAGCTTTATCTAATATTCAATGTTTTTATTAAGCAATATATATATTTTCAATATGCAAACAATTATATAAAGAAAACATTGAATTTTTGATAGAGTTTCCTGGAAAACACCTTCAAAATCAAGGCGCTTCCAGTTTTTTCCTAATAATAATTACCTGTCCTCTGATATAATCGCACATTGTTTGTAATTTGGAAACCCTTTCTGACGAGGGACCGAATCAAACATCATTTGCAAGTGTTTTATGTTCACCAACATCATAACCATTGGAAAACCTTTATTGACAAGGCTCCAATCATTATCTGGTGCTTAAATAGTTATAGCAATTTCATATTCATCATCATCAATATTTTTATCTAGAAATTGTAAATTTCTAATTTCCAATTTCAAATAATCATTTAAAGAAAGGCATTCCTCATAAAAATCCATCCCTATCAAAGATGTAATTTATAATTTTTCGAAAAACTTTTCTTTTGTTATTCCGAAAATGTACAAATTTGTACATAAATTCCTAATTTCAAATATATTTTGTACAACCAATTAATATTTCATTTTTATACAATTCTGTATTTTTACTTTCTAGAATTTTAATTTTAAATCCAATCATCATTTATAAAATTTCTTCCCATCGAATATTTAAAACTCAAACAGAAAATTTCAATCAAAACTCATTTCTGAAAAGTCACTCATATTATCTAAAGATTATTTAGTTTCGATTTTTGTGTTTAAAACCCAAAAGAATAATATTTAGGATATTATTCTTTCCTAGAATTTTTGAGTTAATTTATCTTGATATCTTTAATTATAAAGATTAAAAATTCTCTTCAAAAATTGATAAATATGAATGCTTCATAGTGATTTTACAAGACATATTCATTAGGCAAAAATATATTCCATAAATTCGTAGAAAAATGCATGTCTCGTTTAGGGACAGGCTTATAATAATTATATATCAAAACATTTGACGTTATTTTTCGTGTTTACAGACTTATTCCGGCCTTTTCTGCGTCGCTATCAACCCCTACAAGCGTTTCCCCGTATACACCAACCGTTGCGCTAAGTTGTACCGTGGTAAGAGGCGTAATGAAGTACCACCCCATATTTTCGCCATTTCTGACGGTGCCTACGTAAACATGTTGACCAGTAAGTTTATCTAATAATGAAGTATTCAGATGAAAGTATTTACTTTTTTTCCCCCACAGATCACGAGAATCAATCTATGTTGATTACGTAAGTTAGCTGTCAGGCTGTTGTATGGATTTTCGTTAAAATTAGCTTTTTGTACACAGTGGTGAGTCTGGTGCCGGTAAGACTGAAAACACGAAGAAGGTAATTGCCTACTTCGCCACCGTCGGTGCTTCCACCAAGAAGCCCTCCGCTGAGGAACAGAAGAAGGGTACCCTTGAAGATCAAGTAGTACAAACTAACCCGGTACTTGAAGCCTTCGGTAACGCCAAGACTGTGCGTAATGACAACTCTTCCCGTTTCGTAAGTAAACCAAGTCTTTACAAATACTAAGACTAATCTTCATGTACGGAATATCCTAGGGTAAATTCATCCGTATCCATTTCGGCCCAACTGGTAAATTGGCCGGAGCTGATATCGAAACTTGTAAGTTTTAACTTTAGAAATGAAATGAGATTTTGAGTTTAATTATAATTTTCTCTAAAGACTTGTTGGAGAAAGCTCGTGTAATCTCTCAACAAACCTTGGAAAGATCCTACCACATCTTCTACCAGATTATGTCTGGTGCTGTCCCTAACCTCAAGAGTAAGTTAAATTTTAAAATAATTCAATATTTTTAAACTATATAGGGGCTACGACTATACATTTGTATTAATCTGTTTTCACTGCGAAATTTAGAAATGTGTTTGCTCTCCGACAACATCTTGGATTATTACTTCGTTGCTCAGGGCAAGATCACAATTCCTAACGTCGATGACGGTGAAGAATGCAACCTTACCGATGTAAGTGGGCCGAAAATATGGTTGCCCACGAGATAAATCAATCTTTTTTAGATTTTTTTTAGTATTGTCCTATTTGTTTGTGCTCGTGTTTGTACTTTCATAGAACAAAGGAACGAGATGTGTATCGTATCGTCTTATTAGAGACAAAGACTGTGTCTTACCCCTAATTGTATCCTCCGTTTAGTAGTATAAACCGTCGTAAGAATCCGACGTACTCTGTTTCTAACATTATGTACCCGCTTATCCTACAGACATGTGCCTCTTATCCAACAACATCATGGACTACTACTTTGTAGCACAAGGCAAAACTGTCATTCCCGGAGTTGATGACAATGAGGAATGTGCAATTACCGATGTAAGACCACCCATTACCCTCATACAACATCCCATAGACATCATTATATGTGTTTATATGTGTTTTAGTTATTTGTATTATGCAACTAATCAGTTTTATTCTAGCATATTGCAGCGTCTTACTAATAACTATTATGTGTTAGGAGCAATGCCTAGCCAATAGTTCGACCTTATTTGCCGTAGATATGTGTATGCTCAGCAATCGAGTTTCCGATTACCCCTTCATTTGCCAAGGGAAGACACGAGTGGCTAGTATCAACGACAGCCTAGAGGGTGAAGTTACTGATGTAAGCTTACTTCGGAAAGCTGTTACCCTACTACCCTTAAGCCAGGGAGCAAGCGGTAAACCCTCTTTATACATATGGCTACTTATCAAAGACTACTATAAAGGGATTTTTTTTTAAATAATACCAGATTTTAAGGTATCCTTTCAAACAACAAATTTTATTTCACACCATTAAATATTATTTCACAGTGATAAATAATGGCAGATTATCTTAAACTTATATTATTTTAGATATTTTTAATCTAATATTTTTTAAGTATATACTATTTACTTTTTCTAATAATTGAATATTTTCCCATTACAATTTTCATCAACTGTGATGATTAGAGCAACATCCTCTAAAATTTACTCAAAAATCCAAATCATTTATTCACGTAGTTTTCAATGTGGGATTTTTATTCTGTTCGTGGTTTTTCTGTCAGTTATTTTTTTTATAGTAGTCTTGAGTCTTTCTATTGTCTAGGCATCGCTCGCTCCCTGAGCAAGCTATCATAGACTTACCTAACGACCGACCGACCATCCGAACAACTAAAAATAATTCTCAATGTATATACTTCAGAGTGGAAACATGATAAGCAAACAGCATCGAATACCCGTTATTATAAAATGATCAGAGTTTTATCTTACGAAAGAGACAGTTTCAAGATTAAAGACTTGCATTGTATATAGCCACATTATAATTTAATGGAGAACGAGTCATTGTACATATCCACAACTAAAGAACAGCTCTGACAACTTTTCTTTCATTTTTAACAGAAATGTGTACGCTTTCTGATAATATCTATGATTACAACTTCGTGTCCCAGGGTAAAGTAACAATTCCAAACGTCGACGATGCTGAAGAATTGCAGCTAACAGATGTGAGTTTAATTATCCACATTGACCCCCATCATTCAGTACAAAACACGACATATCGGACAAAATTTAATTTAATAATAAAATTTGCTTTATTTAAAGTGGTTCGTGCTAGTTGGTAAGTTGCTTCTATAACTGTACAAAAATGCAGATAGAAGCTAGCTGTATACTGGCTTTATTGCACGCTTATTTAATTAGCTTTTGCCATGATTTCGATTTGCTAATTTTGCACAATGTAAATGTCCGCTATACAAACAAAAACCTATACAGGTTAAAAGCTTCTGCTTAAAATCACGAGTCCAAATTATACAAAATTTCAGAGATTGATATATATGTATATATATACACCAATTATAAAATGTATTTCTATTAAAAATATTAAAAATTTGTATTGCATATATATTTCAATCAACCAAATTTTGTATATATTTGGACTTCTAATTTCATTTATACATATCATCATTTTTCTTGTTTTTAAACATATTTTTTTCTAAAGCTTTGCTAAACTTTGTACCAAAAAACTAAAAAGCAAATCAGCAAAATTAGCTTTTATTACTATTATAAAATGGTTTTGACATCCAAAAGTTTTCTTCACTACAAAAGATTTGTTTCTTAGTACATTTCTTTGCAAAGTTTACGTTAAGCTTCTTTCTGTATTATAGTTGAACACCTGTGATTAATATTTTTTGATTTCCACATCTAGCAAGCCTTCGATGTACTTGGTTTCACCCAAGATGAGAAGGATGATATCTACAGGATCACTGCCGCTGTAATGCATATGGGTTGCATGAAGTTCAAACAGAGGGGTCGCGAAGAACAGGCTGAAGCTGATGGCACTGAGGTATTAACTTTATTAAAAGCTATAAGAAACTCCAAAACTCGAAAGAATTATATATTTCTAGTTCTAAAATATCACCAGTAATATATTTTTTTCTTTCTCTTTAAAACACTTGAAAAGTATACTGATAACACGTCTTGTTGCGTTACAGGAAGGTGACAAAGTCGCCAAGCTCTTGGGTGTCGACACCCAGGGTCTTTACACCGCTCTCGTTAAGCCAAGGATCAAGGTCGGTAACGAGTTCGTCACCCAGGGCCGTAATGTCAACCAAGTATCCTACTCCGTCGGTGCCATGTCCAAGGCTATGTTCGACAGGTTGTTCAAATTCTTGGTCAAGAAGTGTAACGAGACTCTTGATACCAAACAGAAGAGGCAGCACTTCATTGGTGTACTGGATATTGCTGGTTTCGAAATTTTCGACGTAAGTTTTCAAATCAGAAACTTGATAATGATTCGAAATATTTATAAGTTTATTGCTGAATTAGTAATGATAATTTGAAAAATTATTCGTATATTTTTCTAAAACATTGGTTTTGAAAATAAAAATGACTACCATTATTTAAAAGCAATAAACGTATGTAATTAATTTATAATTCTAATTTCTTAATTGGAAAAGTAATATATTTTGAATCATGCAAGTTAAATAATTCTCCCAAATAGGTGCAGCCCTGGACGAATTTTTGCAGATACCATGGAATTATAACTATGTATTTATTTATTAACAGATAGATGTTTAGAAGCGCTGCCAATAGTTTCAGATGAGCTACGCTAAGCCAACTTCCAGAGCAATTCACATTTCTCTATATAGCTAATCCAATTCTTATTATTTCTGGGTAGTATAACGGGTTTGAGCAGCTTTGCATTAACTTCACAAATGAAAAGCTTCAGCAATTCTTCAACCATCACATGTTCGTACTGGAACAAGAAGAATACGCCAAGGAAGGCATCGTATGGGCGTTCATCGATTTCGGAATGGACTTGTTAGCTTGCATTGACCTTATTGAGAAGGTATATCATAGGGCTAATGTTGAGGGCTTAACGCGTGTTACTAATTGCTAGTGGTGTGTCCACGTTTAACAATTTGTTTTGAACTATTCTCCAGTATAACGGATTCGAGCAACTTTGCATAAACTTTACCAATGAAAAGTTGCAACAGTTCTTTAATCACCACATGTTTGTACTTGAACAAGAAGAATACGCTAGAGAAGGTATTGAGTGGGCCTTCATTGATTTCGGCATGGATTTGTTAGCCTGTATCGAACTTATTGAGAAGGTAAAGGGTACAGGCCTAACATTTTGTTTGTGATTGTCGCAATTGTATATGACTTTGCAGTTTTTTTATTGTTTTGTCCATACCAACACCTAGGACCGTGTTGGAGCAGTTATTCCATACACGGGCAACTGCAGTGTTTTCTTAATGTAATTTGTGTATGTCTTGTTTGCGTTCATAGTTTAACGGCTTCGAGCAACTTTGCATCAACTTTACAAATGAAAAGTTGCAACAATTCTTTAACCACCACATGTTTGTACTTGAACAAGAAGAATACCAACGTGAAGGTATCGAGTGGTCCTTCATCGATTTTGGCATGGATTTGTTAGCTTGCATTGAACTTATCGAGAAGGTAATTGGTAGATGTTACAACAAACCAACAACCTCCAGCTAAAACTATTATATGCTATCTCTATGTCGCTCACCCCGCTATAAAAAAAACGTACAAAAATAGCGCAGGGCTGTAATTTACAGTGAAATAATAAAACAATTTAATCCTCTAAAATGCTAGCTTTCGGTATTTCACTAACTACGCATTCACTAACTTTCAGCATAACAACTTCAATCAACTGTGCATAAACTTCGCGAATGAACGTCTACAACAATTTTTTAACCACCACATGTTCGTCCTGGAACAGGAAGAGTACGAACGTGAGGGGATTTCTTGGGATTTTATTGATTTCGGTATGGACCTCCAACCAACTATCGATTTAATCGAGAAGGTACCAATAGTAACTTTCACCACCGCAAAATATTTTTCGTACGCACTCGTTTATAATAGTTATATGCACAGTTTTTTAAAGCACGTTACGCAAAGGTATGGTATGCACACCTAAAACTTTATCTTTATAAAATCATACAGAATATACTAATCTTAATACATTTCCTTAGCCTATGGGTATCTTGTCCATCCTTGAAGAAGAATCTATGTTCCCCAAAGCTACTGATAAGACCTTTGAGGAGAAGTTGAACAATAACCACTTGGGCAAGTCTCCCAACTTCTTGAAGCCTAAGCCACCAAAGCCCGGTTGCCAGGCTGCTCACTTTGCCATCGGCCATTATGCCGGCAACGTAAGTTCTTGGTATTTTTATATGATACTTCGATTAATTATTTATAAATAGGTACCATACAACATCACTGGTTGGTTGGAAAAGAACAAGGATCCCTTGAACGACACTGTTGTCGATTTGTACAAGAAGGGTACCAACAAACTCTTGCAAGAAATCTTTTCTGATCATCCTGGACAATCTGGTGGTGCTGATGCTGGTGGCGGCAAAGGTAAAATCTTTTGTTTTGTTTTAAATCATATTTATATAATAACTGAAATCTTCACGATAATAATCTTTATTTATGCAACATAGGAGCAAAGAGAACAAAAGGCTCCGCTTTTCAAACAGTCTCCAGTTTGTACAAGGTTCGTTTTCCTCCTGCCAAATGCAACTGGATTGCCGGCAGCTATACCATTTACCTATTATCCTATCTTGCTCTTTCAAAATGTGTAATGTAAACAATTTCCAAAACCTCAATTTCCTTTCAATCTATGTAAATCGCTGTAGGTGTATTTTGTGTAGAAATTTGGGCTCGCTTTACAGATATGCTTTTTGTACAATATAGGTGGACGTGGTAAGAAGGGTGGTGGCTTCGCTACCGTATCTTCTTCCTACAAGGTTTGTCATAATACCCCCAAACAGTTTTTAAAATTTGTACCCTTTGAACGGAATACGAATTTTGTTTTCTTAGAAGCACAACTACACGAAGTAGAAGAAACAACACATCCCCCACACGCTGTTGTCATTTTAATAAATAAATTATCATTCTAAATTTTTTTACAAAAACACAACATAACTAAAATGGAACAAATATATATACAGTATGTTCCAATATTTTCAAATTTACAAACATAACCCCAGCCCCAAACTTTATCATATTAATATGAAAAGTTTGTGAAAAATTTAATACTAAAATGGAACAAAATATTATACAAACATGTTCCTTTCATTAAAAATCAATTATCATGTATAGCTATACCCTAAGACCAAGTATGGCTCATTAATCATGCTAAAACAATGCATTTTGCTTGTCCAAACCTTTTATTAATACTATTAATCAGTTTTCTGTTGTCTTTTTTTTTGTAAAATTATCAACCGATTACTAACTTTTATGATGTTATAGGAACAATTGAACAACTTGATGACCACCTTGAGGTCTACCCAACCTCACTTCGTACGTTGCATCATCCCCAATGAATTGAAACAACCTGGTAAGTTAAAGACATTTTACAATCATTTATTTATTATTAAATTCAATTAGATATATTTTTTAAATAAATATTTGGCAATTTTATACTTTTAATACGTTTCTTTATCAATATAATAATGTCCAAATTAATTCTAAATTGATTTATATAAGATGAATTAAAAATGATCACATATTTCTGTTCTTTATTACTTACTTATTCTATTTGATGTACATCGCGTTTTTTTTTCTTTCATAGGTGTCATCGACTCCCATCTTGTCATGCATCAGCTCACTTGTAACGGTGTACTTGAAGGTATCCGTATTTGCCGTAAAGGTTTCCCCAACAGGATGGTCTACCCTGACTTCAAACTTCGGTAATTCATAAAAAATATTTATTCAAATCATTTAAAAGGGTGTCACGATAATTAATCAATTTTCTCAAAAATAGCTACATGATCTTAGCTCCTGCGACTATGAGCAAGGAGAAAGATCCTAAAGAAGCGGCTAGGAAATGTTTAGAGGAAGTAGGTTTAGATCCCGAGAGTTACCGAGTGGGACATACTAAGGCAAGGGTTACAACCCCCTATTGTAATCGTATAACAGTTGAATTTTTAGAATTCCACCCTTCTGTTGTATTTTAGTCGTGAACACCAAAAGTTGACCCTTTATTTAGATTTAGAAGCAACCACCCTGACTGTTGTATTTTAGTCATGAAACAGCATGGCACCTTTTGATAGTCCATGTAGTATTTTTGTTCCATTTTAACACCCCCATCCGTACCCTTTGTATAGTTACAAGATCTTGAACCCCGCGGCCGTTGCCAAAGAATCCGATGAGAAGAAATGTGCCCAACACATTTTGGACAACACCGGTCTTGACCCTGAGAATTACCGCTTGGGTCATACCAAGGCATGTTCGATGTTATCAAATTACTGGATTTTTGCTAAGCATCGAATGTTGCTATTTACAGATTTACATTCAAAGTCATATGATACTTATGACCATATCAGGAATCGCGTGAATCTGCTAACTTATGATTTCATGTGTCGACATATGATCTTATTTCAAAAATTTTATTTTAATACAAGATCATTTTTTTTATTAAACTCACTTATCATTAGGTAACGAACTTAAACATAATATTATAAAATTATAAGACATAAGTAACTATTTGTCTTAGAAATTTCTTAGTTATGTATATTTAAACTAATTGGAAAGTCAATTCTTTACTTACAATTACATTTTGCTTCATAAATATAAATTTAAAAAACTGATAGTATTGACAGTAGTTAATGGAATTAATATTCCATATAATCAATCGTATGTGGACGCATGATATTATTATAAAGTCACATCAAACATGACTCAACCCAACAATCATATAAGAAAATATGATCCCGCTCTTTTTCACTAAACATTTGATGGTTTAGTTGCCGCACAATAAGAACGTGTTCTAAACTATTCATAATTTCACTTGCTAAATGACCAACCAGTACACTAAACCAAGGACGGTTTAAGCGTACTAAATAACCCTAGTTATAAGTTACAGTCGTTATGAATACTCGAACGACCAGTTTTATTAATAATGTTTGTTTATTTCTAATTAATGCATAAAACAGATACAAAATTCTGGCTGCAAGAGAAATAAAGGATGACATGCCACCTGAAAAAGTTGCAAAAATAATTTTGGAACACATTCAGCTAGATCCTGAACAGTACCGTATGGGTAAAACCAAGGTACACACATTTTTCGGCTAATTAAAAAACGAACCCGCGCTATACAAATTCTAATTAACGTCCCAGTAGCTGGCTAACTTCCCTAACCCAGTTTATTGCACAACTTGCTTCTTTCCCTGCAGCACATTTCACTTTCACGGGTATAATGTTACACATTTTATATAGGTATTCTTCCGCGCTGGTGTCTTGGGTCAGATGGAAGAATTGCGTGACGACCGTCTTGGCAAGATCGTTACCTGGATGCAATCCTGGGTGAGAGGTTACCTTTCCAGGAAGGAATTCAAGAAGTTGCAAGAACAACGTTTGGCTCTCCAAGTGTGCCAGAGAAACTTGCGCAAATACCTCAAGCTCCGCACCTGGCCATGGTACAAACTCTGGCAGAAGGTCAAGCCCCTCCTCAACGTCACCCGCGTCGAGGATGAGATCGCCGTAAGTAATCATGACTATAAATAGGCAGCACACCTGCTTCCGATACGTGCGGAATATCTGGATCAAAATTTTTATTTATATACACGTATCCCCCACCCATTTCGATCAAATCATACTTCCATAATCTGTCATCATGTCGCCTACTTCCAAAATTACCCAAAGACTAAATATTCCAGTTCGGTCCAGTACTTAGCCACCGATAGCGCGGATCGGTCGACTACTCATTTACGAACCGCACACCCTACACAACACAAACCCCTTATACGAATACGAACACTTTAATAAATTACAAGAAAAAAACCGATCGAAACTCGAATTTAAAATAAAATGGTGGATATAGAATTAAACGCTATTAATGCCAACGAACAATTACAGAAACTCGAAGAGAAGGCTGCCAAGGCTACCGAAGCTCTTGAACGCGAAACCAAGGCCAAGAAGGAACTCGAGGGTCTCTATGCCAAACTTTTGGCCGAGAAGACCGAACTCTTGAGCTCTCTTGAAGGCGAGAAGGGATCCCTCTCTGAAATCCAAGAAAGGGCCAACAAACTCGCCGCCCAAAAGAGCGATCTTGAATCCCAACTTCAAGTAAGTACCATTTTTTAAAATATTTTGCTTCACTTTCAAATTAAAAGACAAAACGCTTATGCCGAAACTTGATACTTATAGAAATGTTACGTTAATTACAAAATAAAATAATCTAGCTAATTTATAATCATTTTAAATATATTTAACTGAGAGAATTATAAAATATTCAAAAGAATTATTTTTGCAGCAACTAAATAAATGAATAAAGCATTTTTTTCAATAAAATCTAATACAAATATTAAATATTTGAAAATATTATATGAAATATAATAATTTTAATAATTGAAAAAATGCTACTAAAATGAAATAAGTTCAAATATATTTTAATATTAATTAATATTTCGTAGATAATTAAATTAAACATTAATAAATCGAAAATATTCCAATAAACGATTTCAATTTTTTTATTAAGTTATTCCTTTTAGTGTGGAATTAACTTATTAATATATTTAAGTTGTGAAATTTGATCGGAATATTTTTATGCTTTGCTTAATTTACAAACTTGGCTCGAGTAAATTGCAGAAATATCTTAATTACATTTACACCAGTTAATAAAAATGCCTTCAGAATAAAACTGGATCCAATATATTTAGATTTTATGGATAACCTAAAGTACTTAATTTAGTTTTAGCCTACCTAAGTGACAAAATTAGTTTTCTAGCTTATACCCGTAATGAGAAGATCGTGTTATAAATTTAAATTTACAACCTTACGAAAGTCAATCAGAAATATTTTGTATGAGTAGCTGCCAAGTATCAATTTAACACCTACATAACTTCACCCCAATCCATAAATATTTTTTTAATGCTGGAATTTGTGGGCGTTGTAAAAATAAGTAGAGGCAAAATATTTATACTCCTTGATGAACGATGAGTGCGTGTGCTAGTGCGTGGAATTTTTCCTGGTGAAATGAATTTATTTTTGGACCGACTTTGATTCATATTCAAATTTATTTATGAGTGCACGCGATTTTCTAATCTTAGCCTGCATCTCCTCTTTAAGTATGCTAATGGGTGCGATTGGATAATTTCCAAAGATATTTTTGATTAATGAGCGTGATACGATAACACGAAAATATACTTTTTTAGGAAACCCAAGATCGTCTCAGCCAGGAGGAAGACAACCGCAACAATCTCTTCCAGGGCAAGAAGAAGTTAGAGCAGGAGATTGCTGGCTTCAAGAAAGACATCGAGGACCTCGAACTCAACCTCCAAAAGTCTGAACAAGACAAGGCTACCAAGGACCATCAAATCAGGAACTTGAACGATGAGATCGCCCACCAAGACGAACTCATCAACAAGCTTAACAAGGAGAAGAAACTCTCTGGTGAAAATAACCAGAAGGTCTCCGAGGAGCTCCAAGCCGCTGAGGACAAGGTCAACCACTTGAACAAAGTTAAGGCCAAGTTGGAACAGACCCTTGACGAGCTTGAGGATTCCCTTGAACGTGAAAAGAAACTCCGCGGTGACGTAGAGAAGTCCAAGCGTAAAGTTGAGGGTGACCTTAAGTTGACCCAAGAAGCCGTTGCTGACTTGGAACGCAACAAGAAGGAACTCGAACAGACCATCCAACGCAAGGACAAGGAGATCTCCTCCCTCACTGCCAAGCTTGAGGACGAACAATCCGTTGTTGGTAAGCTCCAGAAGCAAATCAAGGAACTCCAAGCCCGCATCGAAGAACTCGAAGAGGAAGTCGAGGCTGAACGTCAAGCCCGCGCCAAGGCCGAGAAACAACGTGCTGACCTGTCCCGCGAACTCGAGGAATTGGGTGAGCGTTTGGAAGAAGCCGGCGGTGCCACCTCTGCTCAAATTGAGCTCAACAAGAAGCGTGAAGCTGAACTTGCCAAGCTCCGTCGCGATCTCGAGGAATCCAACATCCAACACGAAGGCACTCTCGCTAACCTCCGCAAGAAGCACAACGATGCCGTCTCTGAAATGGGTGAACAAATCGACCAACTCAACAAACTCAAGGCTAAGTAAGTAATGATTAATATTTATCAAGCAGCTTAACGTAACTGTTAAAATCGATTTAGGGCGGAAAGAGACCGCGCGAGTATTTATGCAGAATTGCAACAAACTCGCAATGCTGTAGATGCTGTGGGTCGTGAAAAGGTACTTTTGTACTGTGTATGGACCCTTTAGCATGTTACCTGCACTCAACCTACCCATGTTATGTTCTGTTTGTATGTATATGTTTCAATTTTTTGTATAGGGCTGAAAAGGAAAAGTCTCAATACTTCGGTGAACTCAATGACATGCGTGCCTCCGTTGATCATTTGGCTAACGAAAAGGTATTTAATTGGTTAATGGCTGGCCGCTTATTTCTTCAAATCAATTATCCGCTTCGCATAAACTATTTTTTTATTGCTTTGCAAATATTTATGTTAGCCATATCTATTTAACGCTATAAACACGTATATATATAATATTTTAATTGCATTTTTATTTTTTTAAATCGTATAAATTATTTTAGCTTTAGTTTCAATGTTTACTAATTTTGCCTTCTTTCACTAATACTTGATGTTTTATCTAGTAGCAATAATAGATTTAAATAAATATTTCTGTAATTAGGCTGCCTGTGAAAAGATCTCCAAGCAATTGCAACAACAACTTAATGACGTCCAATCCAAACTTGATGAAACCAACCGCACCTTGAATGACTTCGACGCCGCCAAGAAGAAGCTTTCCATTGAAAACTCTGACCTCCTCCGTCAACTCGAAGAAGCCGAATCCCAGGTATCTCAACTCAGCAAGATCAAGGTATCCCTCACCACCCAACTCGAAGACACCAAGAGGTTGGCCGATGAGGAAGCCCGTGAACGCGCCACCCTCCTTGGCAAGTTCCGCAACTTGGAACACGACTTGGACAACATCCGCGAACAAGTCGAAGAAGAGGCTGAAGCCAAGGCCGATATCCAACGCCAACTCAGCAAAGCCAATGCCGAATCCCAATTGTGGCGCTCCAAGTACGAATCCGAGGGAGTCGCTCGCTCTGAAGAACTCGAGGAAGCTAAGAGGAAACTCCAAGCCCGCCTCGCTGAAGCTGAAGAGACCATTGAGTCCCTTAACCAGAAGGTTGTAGCTCTCGAAAAGACCAAGCAACGCTTGTCTACCGAAGTCGAAGATCTCCAACTCGAGGTCGACCGTGCCACCGCCATTGCCAACGCTGCCGAAAAGAAACAGAAGGCCTTCGACAAAATCATTGGCGAATGGAAACTCAAGGTTGACGATCTTGCCTCTGAACTCGATGCCAGCCAGAAGGAATGCCGCAACTACTCGACTGAATTGTTCAGGTTGAAGGGAGCTTATGAAGAAGGCCAGGAACAATTGGAAGCCGTCCGCCGTGAGAACAAGAACTTGGCTGATGAAGTCAAGGATCTTCTTGATCAAATTGGTGAAGGTGGCCGCAACATCCATGAAATTGAGAAGGCCAGGAAGCGTTTGGAAGCCGAGAAGGACGAACTTCAAGCCGCCCTCGAGGAAGCTGAAGCCGCTCTTGAACAAGAAGAGAACAAAGTACTCCGCAGCCAATTGGAACTTTCCCAAGTCCGCCAGGAAATTGACCGCCGTATCCAGGAGAAGGAAGAAGAATTCGAAAACACCCGCAAGAACCACCAACGTGCCCTCGATTCCATGCAAGCCTCCCTCGAAGCCGAAGCTAAGGGTAAAGCTGAGGCTCTTCGCATGAAGAAGAAGTTGGAAGCTGACATCAATGAGCTTGAAATCGCTTTGGACCACGCGAACAAGGTATAACATATTTTATTATTTTATTGGTTAAACATTCTAATTGGTTATTTTTATAATTAATAGGCTAACGCTGAGGCCCAAAAGACCATCAAGCGCTACCAACAACAACTCAAGGATACCCAGACTGCTCTTGAAGAGGAACAACGTGCCCGCGACGAAGCCCGTGAAGCTCTCGGCATTTCCGAGCGCCGCGCCAATGCCCTCCAGAACGAGCTCGAGGAATCTCGTACTCTTTTGGAACAAGCAGACCGTGCCCGCCGCCAAGCCGAACAGGAATTGGGCGATGCTCACGAACAATTGAACGACCTCTCCGCTCAGAACTCCTCCATTTCCGCCGCCAAGAGGAAACTCGAAGCCGAACTCCAGACCCTTCACTCAGACCTCGACGAGCTTCTGAACGAAGCCAAGAACTCAGAAGAGAAGGCTAAGAAGGCCATGGTCGACGCTGCCCGTCTCGCCGACGAGCTCCGCGCCGAACAAGACCATGCCCAGACACAAGAAAAACTCCGCAAGGCCCTCGAAACACAAATCAAGGACTTGCAAGTACGCTTGGACGAAGCTGAAGCCAACGCCCTTAAGGGAGGCAAGAAGGCTATCGCCAAGTTAGAACAACGTGTTAGGGAATTAGAAAATGAATTGGATGGCGAACAGAGGAGACACGCCGATGCCCAGAAGAACCTCAGGAAATCCGAGCGCCGTATTAAGGAGCTCAGCTTCCAAGCCGAAGAGGACCGCAAGAACCACGAGCGTATGCAAGACCTCGTCGACAAACTCCAACAGAAGATCAAGACTTACAAGAGGCAGATTGAAGAAGCCGAAGAAATTGCTGCCCTCAATCTTGCCAAATTCCGCAAGGCCCAACAAGAGCTTGAAGAGGCCGAAGAACGTGCTGACCTCGCCGAGCAGGCCATCTCCAAGTTCCGCGCGAAGGGACGTGCCGGTTCCCAAGCCAGGGGGGGCAGCCCAGCGGTGAGTTTGCACAAATAATTTCTACGCCACACACTTAATCTGATCACGGCTCATCACCTCACATCACACACTAGCAATTACTATAATCTAAAAATTTTTTGTACATTTTTTTGTAGCGCAAGGGACAATTGGCGCTAGAGTAACAGCTTTCCAGTAAGTGAGGGTTTTTCTCCCCCCTCTTGTGCTGTTCATTAACATGCCTTCTCGCCCATCTTAATCATGACTTCATTTTTTTCATATTTTTAAATTATTTGTTAAGACTAGTGATGAACACTAGTTGCTTCGTTCCGAATGATTGCCGAGTAAAGTGAATCCAAGGTATTTATTATTTTTTATTTTTCAGCCAAGATCACGCCCACACATGGACGGCATGACCTTCCCACCTAGGTTCGATCTTGCCCCCGAAATGGACATGTAAACAACAACTAGCGCTGTGTTTCATTTTTATTTTTTAATTTTAACGAACATTTTGCAAGAACGCGTTTTGAACACCCGTAATTCGCATACATTCATTTTGATAATTTTTTTGTTCTTTTCACACAAATTAGGATTGTAATAATTTATTTGATATAATTTTAAGACTCCGAGTTGCCATTACATTATTGATTTATGAGGAAGGAAGGGGATACTATCAGAGTATAATTAGGGTAAAAGAGACACGTACTTACCATCAGCAGCCCTCCTTTGCTCTGTTAGCTCTCCATCTTAACATTCGGAAACCAAGAAAACATACAAATGCCATTTCTATTCTATCTTATAGGTTATGTTATAGTATATGTGTGACAATGTATGGCTTAAGGTTCCAATAAACAAGTTATATCGTTATAAATATATTCTTAAATTTTCTTACCCCTATCCACATACAGTTTCAATTTCTTGCAGGTGCATGCAGTGAATAAGTTAATTAAAAATAAAATATTGAATATTTTTTTAGTATTTTTTGCATTTACCATAAAAATTATTTATTTATATTTAATAAATTATAAAAACAAATAGATTTTATTCAAACACCATTCTGGGTTGCACCTTAGCAATTTGTTTATACTGACCAATAACCAAACCCAATTGGGTTGTGACCCTAATAGGCACATTAAACGTCTCACATGTCGACCTAAAAACCGGATATAAATATTTTAGTCTGCCGTGATCAATCGTCGGGAAGAGATGATGCAGACAGTGATCACCGAAATGTGTCAGAACCAGAAAGTGTGACCAGTTGATGTCAGAACGGTCCATCACAGCGTCGAGCTCATGAAGCCCCCAGTCCAGACCACTTTTTTTTCTAAATGAAGAAAGGTGTTAAGAAACTAAATATCTTTTTATATGTTGTTTAGTTACCTTGGCGCATCTCCATCGTGAAAAATGTCAGGGTGGTGATGTGCCGCGTTCAAGCCGATTAATGTGAAGTGTAAACTACCAGAAAACATGATGAGATTGAATAGCAGCAGAACTCGTAGTACGGATTCCGAGGAGATCCCATACATCAAAGCCAGTACTGTAAACGGTAGGATATATGTCTTTTGCAAACTAGTTCCTTTGTCAGAAATTGCTTGAATTATCCTGTAATTGTTAAAATATCATTAAATTAAACAACCAAAAAAAGAGAAGAAAAAAAACTAAAAATATTAATAACTTAATTATAAAATACATGGACCTGGAAAAAATACCTCTTACTAATATTATCAGCAAAAATCTTGAGAAATCTGCATAACATTCTAATAATAGTACTGAGAAAGAAATAACATGAATTGATTAGAAAATAAATGTAAGGAATAATAGCAAAGCAGATAAATGTAATACTATTCTCTGATTCTCAAATGGGAGACATATATTTAAAAAGTTAATAACCCAACTGCTAAATTCTAGAAGGATTTGCCAAGTCCTTTCAAATAGCTAATTCTATCTTAGCCAGTAAAATAAACAAATATAAAATAATTAATCCGACCAAATATCCTGTAACACAAATTGTTTTTTCTCGTAATTAACAGTTTATTTCTTCCAGAAATATTTCCTGTATAATTAAAGACAGCATAAAATTTCATCGATTTTGAATAAAAAAACAGAAAACCTACCAATAACAACGTAATTTTGAGTTTCTTCAGTGTAAAAATTTAAATTAATTGTAATAGCATAGACAATTTAAAGACACATTTACTTAACAACAAAAGCTAATAAATAGACCGAAATGAAAAGTCCGGTATTTACTAAATAATATGTATAAATTACGACGGAAAATATATCAAACAAATCGGAAGAAATTTTAACATAATTTTAATTAAAAAAATGTAGAACGCCAAACTACAAGAAAAGAACAATTCGGTCATTAAATCGCAATGGGAAGTCGACATTTAATCATTCTTCTTCACAGAAAAAGACCAAAAATAAATCTTCTTGAAGGTTTAATGATTAAGAGATATTAGAAACGATAAATATCGTCTGAATAATCAGAACTAAATATTAACTAATTTAAATTTATAACAACCTCCTCCCTTTTCCATTATTAACTTCATGACATATAACCCGATGCTTATTTAATAACTACATAGTTAAATTTTGTACTTCTTTTGAAAATGATTGTCATTGATCAAAAAGTGTGGGGAGACTGAATATAATACTATAATAAATTTAAAAATACGAAAACATTTCGTGAATCTACAACAATGAGTCTTACTAAGACTACAAAACAAATTAATTTGAAACAACTACTTCTCTAGCTAATACTTCGACAGACATTGAATAATACAAATTAATTTGCGTGTTACAAATAGTACAACTATTAAAGCAACACTAATTTGAATGAAATTATTTCTGTTTTATCATTTATTAAATATTCAACAGAAATAATTTCATTCAAATTAGTGTTGCTTTAATAGTTGTACTATTTGTAACACGCAAATTAATTTGTATTATTCAATGTCTGTCGAAGTATTAGCTAGAGAAGTAGTTGTTTCAAATTAATTTGTTTTGTAGTCTTAGTAAGACTCATTGTTGTAGATTCACGAAATGTTTTCGTATTTTTAAATTTATTATTTAATTTACTACAACGAACTAAAGGATTTTAATACATTTTATTATAATACTATAAAACCAAACGAGAACTCTAATTTGAAATTACCTAATATTATAATTTTGTTCTATTATGAATGCAGCAAGAAAAGTATATATCGGAGTAAATAATCCAGAAGACCTCAGTATTAAATTTGCAAAAAACTAATTAATCTATTTATTTAACCAAAGTTTGTATTAATCAAAATCCAAATATCATTTTTAAATATAAATATCATTGCGTAATTAATTCATCAATCATGTGTGCAAATCATGAGTGTTAAGTCAGCTGGCAAAGAAATCTCTTTCCGTTTTTCCCGTTGAAGCTGTAACATAATTTGGCCTGGATGACCTTGAAAGTGTCTCTTGTCACGTTTTATAAATATGTGAACGCGCTATTGAACAATATAAAAGAGAAGAGAGAAAAATTACGATCCATAGAAGGATAAGCGATTCAGTTGCACCGTCAAACTAAAGCACATTCCCCGTCAAAAATGCATGTGGGAGATCAGCAGCATCGTCACGAGGCCAAGGCCAATAACGTACCAATAAAGTTTCCTGGTCTCCTCTCCCACTAGGAAACAATGACACAGAATATTGAGAAAGTCATGGCTACAATCAAGTTCCAAATAAGTATTGTGCTTGTCTGAAGCTATAGGACACATTGACATGACCTCTGACGAATTGGTGCAGAATGTATATCTTGAAATCAACTTCTTAGCATCTTTGCAAAACGTTCTCATCAAATGAACACACCTTATTATCGTACCCCTTTAACGCATTTATTGTGACCATGTCAATAGACGTAGATAGTATCTCATAACTTCTTCTGCCCTTCATTTTCATGACTTTATCGGACGAAAACTCACAGTTTTTTTATTCGGTTTGACCACACAGTTGTCACATTCCAAACAAATTTTTTAAAACAATTATAGTTTTTTAGCCTATGTCTTCATTTGAATGGTATAATCTGCTCGTCAATACATACGTGCTCAGACATAGGAATGCGATTAAATTATTTCACCAATTTATCCAAAATGGGTCTTATTTTTTGTAAATTATCGGTCACTTCTGCATTGTTTGTTGTATTTGCCTGTACATTTCTACTAAAATTGTATTTTGATTGTATTTCTCTCCATCGAGTACGACTCATAGTATCGGCAACAGTAGACAATCTTGTGTTTGAATTCCAATACATTTCATTTCTCGGTAATCCGTAAGTGGATAGAAAAAACAGCAGCCAAAGAATTGTTCGATTTCATTCACTGAAACAGCAATGGTTTTTGTTGGATTACATTGCAGTGCATATATATTTGTATAGTCAACTATACTGCTTATAATTTCCTTGTCAAATAGTTTTCGAAAACAGGTCATCGGAGAATGGGGTGGTTCGGGGACGTTAGGGCAATCTCCTTTCAAAGGGAAATATCAGAATCTAAGGAATCATCGGATCTATTACCGCTAATGCGTCTAATTCTAATTCCTCTGTTATTTCTATCAAATTTTGTAATGAAAAGATATATCATAAATTGGATAAGTCTAGCAACGGCCATAAATATTGATATTGGTTGCCTTGGCAATGTTATAGATTAAGATTTATGCACCATCTCATGAAAAAAGCTATACTTATTTGGTAAAATGTGACCTGAAAGTTACATGGGTCCCTAGATTAAATTTAAGATATGGCAGAAGGTCCAGTGTGCATCAGTATTAAAAATTACATAAAAACAATTAAACTCTAATCTGCATATATTATTTGAGGATAAGAGATTTTCCGAAAAGCGGATCGGTTTAATACCTCCTGGATGATGTCCCGTCTCTATGCAGTGTTTTATTAATCCCGTACCCGGTTTTTGATTTTGGATTGACTTATTATGTTCTTTAAATCTCATTTTAAAATTGCGCCCTGTTTGTCTGATATATATTCCGCTGAGATATGTTGATTAAGCGGTGAATATATGCATTCAAGGCTGCGAGTTTGATATGTTCGGATTGGTTGTTGGTATATATAGAGTATTCAAGTGTCTTATTGATCCGTGAAAGCTAGAAAGTGGAGTGAGCCGTTATTTTCTTTCTCCATTGTGAATTGAATATTTTTATTCATTGTGTTTAGAAACTTATGAAATGAATCCAGTTGTCTGTCTGTGCCGCCCCATATGCAAAATACGTCATCAACGTATCTACACCAGTAGGTGATGTTTTTGATTGAAGGATGATCAGATTTAAATAATACATACGTTTATTTATAGATTTCATAAAAAATTCTGCTAGAATAGGTGATAGTGGAGAACCCATGGCAAATCATTCTTATTGTGTGTAAAACATGTTATTGAATCTAAAACAGTTTTGGGCTAAGCAAGTATTTAAGATTCTCATAATTTCTTCCGATTTATATTCTGATATTTGTCAGAGTTTTTTTTAATTGAATATTCTGATTTGCAAGCGATGGCTGGCAGAATGGTGAGGCAAGAAAGTTTGTATGAAGGAGCGTTTATATAGCTCACTACTGGTCTTATCGGTATCTGTTCTTTGTGGATTTTAGGCATTCCGTAGTGTTGGTGTTGTCGGGTTCATTGATTTATATTTGAATGCATCTTTCTTCGGAATTATTGATTTATTTAGAGCGCTTGATCGTTTATTGGATCTGTTTTTGATATTTGTTAGTTGGATCTTTGCTGTGTATTTGAAAATTATTTCCTTCCAGGAAGTTTTTAACGTTTTCTATGTAATCTACCTTATTATTAATATTAATAGGAGGTTATTTTGATTGCATTTAGTTTGAGTTGCTCAATGATTTTATGTTCATCCTTGGCGAGTTGACTATTGTATTTTGATTTGTCTAGACCATTTTTAATAATGATAATAATGAGAAAAATAATTTTTCTTTATCATTATTTCTGCACTTATTATAATGTAAATACTCCAGCTAACAGTGACCTATTATAACTATTCCCCGTACTAAAGCACCGCCGGGCATTGAATGATATAACTGTTAGCTGTCGTTACATGTGTAAAATCATATTCAGCACGATGTAACAATTTTTGTGGTGTTATCATTTTTTACCCGCTCCTCAAAAAGTGTTATGCACCAATTATCTGCAGACACGTGTTTCGCTGTATCACAGCTCATCAGTGCAGCTATGTCGTAACTACGTGCGTTTGCATACTGTTAAGTGCAATTTCTGAGTGCTAGATGTTCGTGTACTATCATCGGGTTTTTTGGCATCGTAGAATATTTAAGGCCTTATTCAGAAGTTATTGTTGGATATATGTTAGGTTCTCGATCCGTGGGTAAAAATTGTGCATTTAAGTGAGGTTGTGTGATATGTGTTTTTAATTTTTCCAGTTTCTTGAGTTGTCTGGAGTAGTGGTCGTGTACTTTCTTTCTTACCCAATCATTAATGTTGGATAGAAAGCAGTCCAGCGATATATTATTTCAACATTTAGTCAGCTCGATGTACATCACTTTTAAATGTTCACCTATATGCAGCCATACCTTTTATAACATATACCAGTAGAAGAATCTCCAAAGCTCTACACAAAGATAATATCAAGGCTATAGAAGTGAACAGTGAAAATTTGGGCAGACAAATTATCAATAATAAAATTGAACATAGGGACCCATTAGATAAATCAGGATTATACCAAATTAACTGTGGACATTGAAGCGGAATCTATATCGGACTTTCGAATTTTAAAACGAGATTTAAAGAACATTATAAGTTAATACAAAATCAAAAACCGGATACGGGATTAACAGAGCACTGCATAGAGAGGGACACCATCCAGGAGGTATTAAACCGATCCTCTTTCCGGAAAAAGGGCATCGACTTAACCTAATGGAGGGATTAGAGATTAAAAAAGCCATTAAGGAAGGAAAGTACCTGCTCAATAATCATAATGAGTTATTAACCACATCTTAATCGCCAGCTTCTAATCTGTCTTCGGTATATATTTAATGGACCGCTTTACTTACAATTAGTATTCACTGCATCATCCTTTGATAATGGTAATAAACCGAAACACGTGTCAGGAAATTGAATATATTAACATGGAATATAACAAGTGTTTTAATTCAAATGTATCTATGATACTTGTCCATCAAGTTTGCAGCAGATAAAGTGTAAAGTTATTTTTTATTAAATCAATCAACATTACAAATATGGCTAACTGGTAAAAAGAGTTAATATACTTTCTTGATATTTTTTCAGACTTCTCTGTTTCAATAAGCAAAAAAGAAAATCAGAAATATTCGAATATTTTTGACGAACAAATAAGTTAAAAATATCAATATTGTTTTAGATTATATTTAAAATTAGTACATTTTAATGGAACTAATTAAAATAAAATCGATATTATATTTAAACAGTTAAACTGTTTCGCCACATTGTAGCTCCTTCATATGATACATTTAAAATTACTTTACATTTATGAAATACTATGATGGCTATATTAAAAAAGGATTTATATAACATTAGAAAAAACATGCTCCAAAACCAAAATAAACTATTGCAATTTAATTGGAATTGGCATTTTTAAAAGTAAATACGAAGAGATAAACATTTATTTGCGGAATCAATTAAAAAAGAAGACACTCCTCTAATAAAGATATTCCTACTATAAAAAGAATAAAATTTAACAATATCAAAAGTAAACAACACAATATTCACTAAAGAAGATAAGGCAAAGAGTGTAATAAATAAAACCTAATTATTGTAATTCTTATTTTAACTTATCGTTATATATACATTTTTACGGAGAAATCCGTGGCATAAATAATTAGGGATTTTGTCTCCATTTTGCATATTGCCAAAATCTTTAAGAATTGACTTATCATAATGTTATAAATGTAAGTTCACGTAAATATTTCAATGTACGAAAATTGTCAACTATGTTCTCGTATTGTAAAAATGAATAGCATTTTTGGATTTAATTAGACCAACTAAATTTAACTATTAAAGAGAAAATTATGTATCTTGACACAGTTTACTATTCTTTTAGGTAAAATCACAAAAATTGTACTTCAAACTGTTGAATAAAAATTTTCAATAACTATTTATATCTCGTTTAGAGAAAGAGTTTGACTAATCTACAGATTAAAGAAATGTTTTTATAAGACGCATGTTTAAACAGCATTTCTTTAGACAAACAAATATTTTTAAAATAATCCGGGGTCATCAAAGTCACATAAAATGCTGGGTGGTGTATACAGATATTAAAAATAAAATCATCTTTAAATAAAACAACCGTTTCATATACCTGAAATGAGATAATCACCAATCTAAAAATATATGTTGAATTATGAATATAATTAATTTAATGGGTAAGATTTATTTATTTATTGTATTCTTTGGACTTCTTTCTTAAAAGTACACATAAAAACAAAAAGAGCATTTTTTATTAGATTGAAATAAATTTTGTGCTATCTTACCCATTTCCATCATAAACATGAAAAATAGAGTCTCCTCAAAATAAAAGGGTAATTTTTTAAATTTTGATTTGGATTTGATCTAAACTGAAATTAAGGTTTTGATTTCACATAAGTGCCTTCCTTGTTGATTGTTCTTTACCAAATGTTAATTTTATCGGTTATGGCTTATTCGATGAGACTTAATCGCCAGATTGCAGTCCCAATATGACTAATAATTGTCTTCTCTATTCCCCTAGAATATATAATTTACATGGGTCTGAAATATAAAAGTAATTCACTTTATAAAATGGTTCTCAGCGTATCTAAACACGCTGTAATTTTGATTACTTTAGACGTTTCCACATTTAACAGAAAGCTGACTAATTAAATTATAGAATGCAAATTATAGGATTAACGCTATGAGCTTATTTATGTGATACAAATGATTTGGCAGTAGTAGGTGTTTTTTGCGTTAAAAATATGATTAAATCTCTGACTGTCCTTATAATGTAAATGCGCCCAAGACTGCCTATGTTGTATAATCCATCGTTCAAGTCCAATATTAAATAAAAGTAATTGTGCAATGCGTGATATTGGCCCAAGGAATATCGAATACTTTAAAAACTTTTGATACATCACCAATTTTTTTATCCTGAAAGTAGCCTATCTACGTATTTCGACTTTATCATACTGAACTCTTTGTTAAAGACATTCAAAATGTTTATATTAAAAATATGGCACAAAAATGTAAACTCAAAATTATAAAGTCTATCTCCTCTATATGCTTATCAATTTTAATAACATTATTGCAATATTACAAATGTTTTTTTTTGGTTGTAGCAATAGACGAAGGGTAATACGTAAATAAAGTTATCGCCTCCACAATTACTTATACAATTAAATCCACCAAAGAAAATGAAACATAAAAATAGGTATTTTATTACCTAGATCTTACAATAACTAATATAAATAATAGATATGATTTTGCCACAAACCATTAACTCACTCACTCACACAAACATAACCATTCATAACATACAACAATGCTATTAGCAATAAAGTAAAAGAAAATTAAATAAACACACATAAACACATTTCAAACGAACAATTCTCCAAGCAGCTATTTAAGACTTAATAAAGATCATTGACAAAAACACCAACGTAGTGTGGCATGTAGTGACTGCACTAAACAATATATTTTTCCTACAAAAAGGGGATATCTATAACATACTACTACCATCTCTCCAAACTTATAAAATTCTACACAAAGAGAAAAAAGTAAAGAAATAGCAAGCAAAATAACTTAATGAAAAATTGAAACATTTCTCTAATTTTCGATGTTCTCCATTACATAATAGAAATTAATTTTAAACAATAAATGTTGATATTTGTAAATATAATTAAGAAAGTATATAAACTACGTGAAAATAAAGAAATGAAAAGTAGATAAAATTTTTATATTGTTTTATAATCATTAATTTTTAAACATTTTCTTAAAAAAAATAAAGTAGCAATACAACTGCTGCTATATTATTTAAAAACTCAATTTACCAGCGCTTATCAAATCTCCTAATTAAGGCTCAACTTTGGTTTAAAGAAGTTTTAATATATAATTTTAATAAAGTAAACCCTTAAATAACTTTTTTACAACAAAATTCTGAAGTTACTATATTATTTCCTTTAATTTTACATGTGTTTATTCGATTATTTCCTAATCAGACAGAGAACCATTTTTACATCTTGTCTAGAAAGCGAAGAAGTTCTTATTTTCACCATTTACAAAATTTATTTTAAATTTTTAGACTCCGCTTATGCTCTGAATTGATCGAGATATTGTGCAAAAAGTTATCATCTATATTCTAATTCGGTATAATCTTTAACAGCATAAGATATTTTTAAATTGTAGAAGGAAGATATTTCATTAATCAAATGATTCGAGAATTTTTGAGAGTGCAGTTTTGATTTTGAAAATATGGTGGTAAAATTATTTTTTTAAGGATGTTACACATTTCCAATGAATTGAAAAAAAAAATCAATGATTGTAAAAATATATGATACATAATAGACATAGTTATACACTTTGTTTCAACATTTTTTTAATAATAAAATTTATTTTATTATAACAATCTAGATTGGTGATGTTAAATTGTCTGCTAAAATAATAATAAAATATTGCTAATAAAGCATCTATTTTTCAAAAATTATATTCTTTTGTTGTAGAGAGAGAAAACATCTTTATTCAAGATAGTAGTTATATACGATTATAACAATTTTTGTGGGTTTTCGTCTTCTTATTTTTCTTCATGGATATCGACCGTATTTATCATCTATTTATGGCTCATTTTTCCTTTTTGATATTACAGTTATTGATTTTAGAAATATGACATACAAGTTAAAATTAAATTCTATTATAACTTATTCGAATAAAATAAATATATTATAACTTATTTTATTATATTTTTAATAATCAGGTTTTATTATCATTTTTTTTTAACATTAGGCCTTTTAAGCATGCGACATTATTTTTCTACTGAAGCTTATTGATGTTTATCAATTTATATTTGAAGACTGATTATTCTTTATATATTGACTAACCTTTCAAACAGTCTTGCTTTAATTTTTAGGCTTTGATCACCGTCTTTAAATCCTATGACCCAAAATTCAAGATTATTATAAATATATGTTTAATTTATTATATATCATTTCCAACATGACTTGTAGAACAAATATACTAAACTAAAATCATTAATTAAAGTTTTTAACATTCCTTATTATCAAAACTAAAATATTGAATTGAACTGCCAATTTGTCAATAAATTACATGATAATTGTCGAATGAATTAATTGAAATCTATGGTATATTTATATTGTTAATCAATATTTATTTTGTTTGTAATAGTGCGCACTATATTTTTGTGAAAAGCATTTATTTGACGAAGTAGAAATAGGTTTCTATTACTAAAATAAAGTGATTCACGTTGCTTGTGAGTCAAAATAACATTCATAAGGATATTATAGTTTCCAAACCTCATTTAAATGCCAGAATCATGAATATTGTGTAACATGCGTAATTCTATAAAAAGCCTTTGCATTGAGTCCAAGCATCCTGTAGCGCCTGTATTAGTTTCGTGCTTATTTATAAACACGTGTACCGAAATATCGTCGGATGTGGGAAAACTCGAACAATTTTTGAATTAGCCATTCCGACGTAAATACGAAAGAATTTATGCGTTAGAAGACACACAGCTTTATATTCCTGTAATCATTGGAGGACAGAAATAAATATGCTAGTGCTAGCAGTAAAATTAAGAAAAGTAAATAATTAATTAAATTAAAGAGTAAAGTTTGAATTATTTTTATTAATAGTAAAATAATTTAAAATAAAAAAAATATTTACATATATGTATAAATAAAATAATCATTTACTAGGAATATAAGGAACAAATAATGGAATTCAAATCCACAGAGGCTATAGTATTTCTCAAACAATATGAATAAGACGTTAATCCGTTGGGAAAAAAAGGTTGATCTAGCAAAGGTAGGTTAAAAAAATAGAAAAGGTTTTTTTCTAGATTCAAGTAGATACATAAATACGTACAAATGTTTAATTTATATTTATATAAATATACTTACGTTTGCAGAAAGTTCATATGGAACGCGAGTAAATATATTAATGGAGAGTAAATCCAAGAAATGTACCTCCAAAATATGTGTTTCCTCACCGGTAAGTATTGAAACCAAGGCTCAACAAATTCGGCTTCAATGTCATATACTGTATTGGTATATAAATGATGGCTCAGTGCGTGGGTTATCCTCCAAGATCTAAAACAGGTAATTTTAATATTTTGTTTAACTACTTTTTTATATTATATAATTATGTGCCCATAATTATGAAAGTGGTCTAAGCCAAAACTATTTCACACCACAATATTTTAAACTAAATTAATTGAATCTAATTTTTATAATACCGTTAAAAATGAACCAATATATAGTGATTATAATTTCAACGTTTTATGGAATTCATTATCATATGCTGGAAAACTTAAACTATGTTTTCGTGCAGGCTTTATCATAATTTTATCTGCTTTTAGCGAAGATCGAGGCATCTTCCTATGACGATCGTTCCAGGTGTTTAAACATTCAGACCACGAATAAACCTCTCTATAGAAATTTAAATGTATCTAAAACCCACTTTCTGCAAACTGACACTTCTGAATAATTATTTCTCAACAAAACAAATTGTTAGTTGCATTTTCTCATAGGTCTTTCAAAAGAAAGTTCTGGGCGCCTTAGTTTTATTAATCATGGATGAATTGTAAAACATTGATATAAGTTCTGGATTTAAAAATCTTTTAGTTTCGAGAAATTATCAAATAAGGTTTCATTATATTATAAGCGATCTAAACATTTATTTAAATGTTTGACTTAGAAACAGGATTGTGGTAACCGTTACTATGTGGTATTTCATTTTCAAATATAGGATGAAATAAAACACTATTTTCTATGTTTTTTTTACCACTGTATACATTTTTTTACCACTGTATACAGGAATTTAAGCCGTATTGCAATGATTTAGCCTTCATTTTTTTAAAAGACAAAATGAAAATATTATATTTATAAAAGCTATATCTGTAACTATTTCTAATTTATTCGCGTCGTTTGACATTTTATGAAATATAGGATTATAAATAGACATTTTTTTATCAAGATATTGCACGACGTAGACTCTTTTAATATTTTGTAGATCCCTTTTGTATATTAAGTCAAAATAAAAAAAAAAAAAAGAATTTATCAATTATTTCACACCATAATATATTAAATTAAATTTAACTAGATTAAATAATTGAAAAATAATATTTTTACGACAATAAACTATAGCACAAACTAATTTTTGTATTTATTCCATGCTTAGTAGAGTTTGTATTATTTATTTTATTGTATTTTATTGTTTATTTCTGCTTTGTACTATCATGAGTCAGTTATATAACTGTTTTGATGATCATTTGTTTCATGTCCCGGTATTAGCATATTTATATCTTGTTTTCAGTGCCTTATTCTATATTAATAGCTTCTCCGGTAGTTCTTTCTAGCTATTTGCTCTTATTACAATGTCTTCTGCAAATGCAAATTTGTTGTCTTTTACTTTTTACGTTCTGGTATCTAATGTGTATAGGTTTCTTATTATTATATCTATAGGTCTCTTATTAATCTATCTTATCTTACTTCTTTAATTGGAAAAATAAATAAACAAATCAACTAATACGTGTTGGGATCCTTATGGATTATTAACAAAGTTAAACTAATTTCTAAATGAAAATTCCCAAGTGACAGTTCTTGGGATGCAAGGCGTGTAGATAAAAATTACTGAATTAATGTCAACAAATTTCATTTAAAATTAATTAAAACTTTGATAATGATCCGTAAGGGCCGAAACACGAGTCAGTTTATCTGAGAAAATAAACATGGAGCACAACAATTATATTACTTTACCCAATTTAAACATTTCGTTCCATTAAGAGAGTAGGACAGCATATATTCAATATACATATTTAATTATTTGGTCAATGAATATTATAAATAATAACAAGGTAAGGCTTCCTCTTGGCCTAATTCCTTGTTATTTGTAAATTCTTTCAATTTATCTGTTTTAATTTTTGTTTCTTATATACATAATCTCCAAAGCCTATTATTTTCCTTTATTTTTATTCTTTCATACTTTCTGTTTGTATGCTTCTGGTACTTTAAAGGCTTCTATTTTTTGTTCTGGTATGGTTTTTTAATAAATTTAGTAGTTCTTGGAAAAATGTCTTTTAATATTACCCGTCATTATTAGTCTTCCAGCTTATAAAATATCTTCTGTTCTTTTGCAATTTCTTTCATCTTGTATTAAAATTATTTTCATGGCTTTTGCTTTTCACTCAATACCATTTTCTTTGCTTTAGTATTTTCCCTTATTTTTAACATAGGTGCACTGTGTTATTATGCATATTTCTGCCATTTTTTCTTCTTGATTTTGATTTGCTCTTCTATTTCTATTGTTTATTATGTAGTTTGATTATTGTATATTCTTTGTGGGTTTGTAAGTTCGCTGTTTCTATTATTATTGCCTTCAATAATTCCCATTCTTCATGCTTCTTCTGCTTCATATTTCTTGGATGTGACCTTATCTTTTAATTTCACTTCTTCTTTATAACTCAAACACGTATTAGCTATTATTAGATGTTGTTATATGCAGAAGTTAATTAAAATATCTCCATTATTATTAATGTAGCCTTCTTTGTGTCTTCTCGAGACTACGGTATATTTCTTATACCGTACTCTTGCTTTCTCTGTTAGTTTCGCTAAATGTTTCCAAAATGTATCTTTAATTGGTTTAGTGTCTTCTTCGATTGGTCCATATACCCATATTACTGTCTGCTAAATATTTTCCTTTATATTTCTTAATACAACAACAAGCATTCTTAAATTTATTGCTTCCGATTCTTCGATTGCATGCTCGTGCTTTCTGTGCATTAAATATGCTGGCTTTTCAGCTCTACTATGCTAATTTTCTGTTCTTTTTTTATTTCCCTCTCTTCTTCGTCTCTATTATTATTAATAAATACAATTTTGATTTGAAAATTCTCATTCTAGTTTTTTTCTTTGCCTTGCATGCTTTTCATATTCCATGTTCCTATCGCGATCTTCCTAATTTCTTGTTGAATTCATCTTGAAATACTGGATTGATGAGGCTGTTGCTTGTTGAAACTCCATATCACTTAATAAAATACTGAAACAGTATATGTTTTCTCTGTCAGTATTTTATTAAAAGAATTCATCTTGCTTCATCGATAATGTCATTTTCACCTTTGCTTTCATTATTTATTTTTCTTTCTCTCTTAATTCTAATGTAGCAACAATTATGTCTACTTTTCTTTCTTGTCTTATTTTATAGGCTACATTATTTCCGTCCCAATTTTATTTTATTTGATATAAACTGTTTCAAGACTTCTTTTATGTTTTGATCTCTGTTGTGAAAACTTTAACTATTTTATAGTTGCTTTTTCTTCATTCTTTATTTTTTTCCAAAATAGGAAAATCAATAATAGTTATTTATTAGTAATTTATAAATTTATTTATTAATTAGCACTATATCAGACTTGCTTTATAAATATAATTCAAAATCCATGACAGTAAACAAAATCATACAAATAATTTCGTCAGCAAGCTGAAAGGCGAATTTCACTCATGAATGTTCTTCCACTCTAACCTGTAGATCTTCTCCTTCACTGTATCATCATAGATGAGCTCAGCTTCAGATACATGTATTATAGCGATAAAGGCTTATTTTTTCTAATAAAGGGGTAAGTTTAGAAAATTCTAAATAAGCATATTTCTGGATATTTTGTTGTAGATACCCATTGAAATAAAGTTTTAAGTTAACCATTTTAATAATTTTATTTTCAGAAATTCTCCGTTAAACATTTGTATCTAAAATGTTTCTCGTTGTATATTATATTAGTATTAATTACAATTATAATCTTGAGATGGAATGATTGTGTTGGCCTAGAAATATTTTTATTTCATTGTATGCGGATTTAAGATGTGTTCTCCTGGTTCTTAAAGATCCCATCTACGGTCGTTCGTTGTACTTTTGATTCTGCATTTTTACACTCTTCACAATGTTCCGAACATGATATAAAAAAAAAAAAACAGAAAAATTGCTAGAAATAAAAAAAATTGGGATATAAAGCTTAAAGCATGATCAACATTATAAATACCTAAAGAGTGGGAAACGTGACTGATTCTGTTCCTGCACAAAAACTGTAACTACTATAGAAGAGTAATATTATTAAATATAGGATTGAAAATTTTCGGAAGAATTATTGAAAAGAAACTGACCCAAAAAACCAATCTAAAATGGTTTTCAGGACAATCAGAGCAGCCATGATCATACTTTTACCTCCAAAGAGATCATTAATGAAACACTAATCGAAGCACAGAAATATACACTACACTTGTTTATATATAAAAGGATTTGATGCCTTACAATTACAGAAAATATAGAAATATCTAGAGAATTAAATTGGTAACAAAAAATGGATAGGCTACATCTAAAAAAATGTACAGAAAAACAAGAAACAAAGTAATAACCAAAAATAATATATTAATGAAAATCATAATAAAAATGTAGGAGATATATGGAGTTTAAATGTATTATTATTTATTACTTTTATATGTCATTAAGAATGTTTTATTGGTAACAGACAATCAGAATCCGTTATAATGTCGAAATACCCTTTTGTGGATGAAGTAACATCAATAGCATAGACTTTAAGAACAGACACATAATTTTAAAAACAAACCACAAATATGACATGAGTATTAAATAAGACAAAAATAATGGTAATAGGAAAGAAATAGAAAAATGTCAATATTGATCTTAAAGGAACGAAAGTAAAGAACGAATTACGATTGGAGAAGAAGAAAACAATGAAGAGAAATCAACTACTGAATAAGACAAACAGTATCTATTAGGCATTAAGTGAATATTAAACAGAGTTTAATTACGACAAAAATCAACGTATATGTATTTGCATTCGTTTCCCGCCGAAATTTCTTTAAACATTCCCATTTAAATTTCCTTTAGTACGATTGTAATTGATAGCCATATATGGTCCAGTATTATTGTGTAGTAACTAGTGAGTAAGCCTAGTTGACGATTTTCTTGCATGCCGAAGCTTCTTTGATGATTCATAATATGGATAAGCATTTATTATTCCTCCTCGAGGTAAAAACTTTAAAATCGAGCACTACTTTCTTAATTTTTATGAATTTACTTTATTTATACTACAATCAAATCATACAATTTACAATTTTTGCAATGTAAAAGAAAACAAAACTTCAATAAATTGCTAGCACAAAGTTTTGGCCGTTTGTGCTTTTTTTTGGCAAATCTAGTTATTGTCTCCCAACTTACTTCATCTTCCGCCAAGCGAAAGTTGCGAGTTGCCTTATATATTTCTTTTTACCCTCGTATTCATTACGGTCTTTTGAGCAATATTCCTTAGAGGTGGGTACCATCTATCAAGTTTTCCTATCATACATCCGTGTCCTGATAGAAGCTGCGTCGTACGATTTTACTTTGGTTTTATGACTATGTACAACTCTCTTACTTTATGGTGTTCTTGCATTAAACACCAAAAAGAAAGCGAGGATGTCTTTGTTAGCATCTCCAGCCACACTCGAATCCTAGAATACTTCTCCTTCGTTAATATAATGCTCCAAAAAAGGAGAGTAGAAGAAATGTGTATCGTTTATATATCTGTGTTATTAATCTTGGTGAATGGCATCTATTAAATAAATGGCATCCCTTTCGCACATTTTCTTCATTAATCGCATCATCTTGATATTATTCGTGGTTGTCAATGGATTTTCGCAGGATGCTCTTTGCATGTTAAAACCGTTTCATAGTAGGCATATAGGATAACTGTTATTCAATTGTTGCATAATATTTTCTACTACTGCTAACAATTAAAAACCAATTGGTTGCATTGATGTATTTTTATTGATATGCAATTATTTTCTCCCTAGGTCATTTTAGCAAAAAATATAAGAGAGCAATATTGCTTTAAATGTAGTTTTTTAATATTTACAAAATTGCTCTCTTGTGTTTTTTTTTACTTAAATGACCTGGGGAGAAAATAATTGCACATTTATAAAAAAAACATTGATTTTCCTATGGTGTGTTTGTCAACGTTGGTCAATGCACCACCCAGTATATATATATATTTTACTAGATTGTGCATTGCCAATTATAATTGTAAGTAAGTACGTAAGTGATATCATCATTACTTATTATAAAATTGATTGATATAATGTGACCAATAACTTTTCCCCATGATAAAAATAATATTTAACAAAAAGATGAGTCAAATCATAAGTTAGGGTGTTGCTTTGGTTCTTAAATAACTTTAATTTATTTTACGTGATTTCAATGAATTGAATTTTAATGGAATTATAGATTTCAGATTACAAAAGTTCTTCGGCAGTATCAAAGAACAGCGGTATTTAATCCAAATATTTCCGCGTGCAACACAATACAATGTAAAAAAGGACACTGGAAGTAATATGGGACCATATGGAAACTAAAATTAAATTCATAGGAAGCACAAGTAAGTTAAATTTATAAAATATCTTTCAACTTCAATAAAACAAATATTAACATACACGGTCTTTTATAAAAGTAATGAGCATTTCAGGGTAAAATATATTTATTGGTGGAACTACAAATTCTTAAAATTCTTTAAAATACTCTCCCCCAGAATCGATACACTTATGGAATCGTGTCTGTCATGCATAAAAGGAACCTTAAAACTCGCAACGGTGATGTCTCCTACTAACATTTGTAACATGATTTGGCTAAGTTGGAATTATAAGGAGGCTGGGGGACCAATGAGGTGGTGCTCTTGGTCAGAAAATTGGTAATTTTGAGCACTTGCAGGTAAAAAGCTGACTTGACAGTTTTCCCTGCGGTATAAAGTCAAAATGGATGATTCCTCGAACGTCGAAAAAGAAAATGAGCATCGTTTTGACAACGCAAAATTTGTTCAGTCCTTTCTGGTCTTCACTTTCGGCACAAGCTTCGCGCAGACCTTGCATATCCTCCGTCACTATCCCATGTATCGAAAATGTGGACATGTTTAGGGTGTCAGCGATTTGCTGG
This sequence comes from Ontholestes murinus, assembly GCA_963969525.1. Taxonomy (NCBI): domain Eukaryota; kingdom Metazoa; phylum Arthropoda; class Insecta; order Coleoptera; family Staphylinidae; genus Ontholestes; species Ontholestes murinus. Next base: position 32,676,073 of record OZ018395.1, on the reverse strand, counting down.
ATGCTCAATCGATGGTCGGAACGCAAATCTTCGCGCACACGATTCACGTTCTCAATTTAAATAGTGATTTTCTAAACTTTATTGAATTATTTAATTCACAAATACTGGTTCTCATATTTATAGTCTAAGTAGAACATTGTGAAACATATTGCAGAGGTTTTCCTGAAGCTTCTTAAAAGATATTTAGTAAATGTAACATCTAGCAGATTGGCTGAAAATTTAAAAATAGTGCCAGACTTTTCTTCTTTTCTAAACTTAAGTAAAACGGTGGTCTGTGTTTTATGTATTGCTTATTCTAAAATTCAGTTTTTTTATATATGTTGGATGCTTGAAGCCATAACTTTGTGATACATATTTATCATTTGATAAAGTTCCTGATCCAATTTTTTTATGTAACGGATTTTACAACCTCTTTCTAACTGCATTTTCTCTTTGTTACATTCTAAGAAATTTTGCCTTGTTACACATAGGATGTGGATTTTGGTACTTTTTTTTTTTTTAAATGCATAAAATACATGTATTAATGGAGTGTATTAAAGATAGAAACAAATTAAAATTGATATGAATCAATATAAAAAATAATGAAATCATTCATCATTTCAATATTTATTAAACTGTTTATTAATGATTTAAATAATTAACTTCACAGACATTAAAAGCCAAATCGACTCTGCGTCATTTTCCGAACTCTAATGGAAACTTAGTAATAACCAACTGTTAATGTAAATGTTTTTACATTAATGATTTTACGAAATTGCAAGAAATTCAATCAGCAACAATATTGTTATTTAGAATCAAAATTTATATACGATAATAATCAATTTTCTGCACAGTTCCTACGTGGGGCTGTTATGAATAGAAATCATTGATTGCATCTTTAAAAAAATACTTGACAGACGTGATTGAAAAGTAACAGTAACGGAAGAAGCTATATATATACAGGGTGAGTTTTTTTCGATGTTCTCTATGGGGATCTCGGAAACTATAAGAGATAGAGAAATGGTTAAATGGGGAAAGAAGTGTAGATTTATGAGACGAATAAAATTCCACTTTCAAAGTTTTCAAAAAAGTCAACGGTAACTAGATATTTTGAAAAAAGTAAAAAGTGTCAATTTTTTCTAATCACTATATCTCGGTTATTATAACAGATAGAAAAAAAACTGTAAAGGACAAAGTTTTAGATAATTTTATGCAGATTAATAAAAAATAATCATAAAATTTGTATCGCCATTATTTTCCGAGATATGACGCAAACTTACATTTTTTTAAATGGAAACCATAGTTGGCTATGACCTCATTCAAAAGGTAATTTTTTTCTCTTTAATCCAATACAGCATACGGCATAGTTATTTCTAAAAATAAGTGAGTTATAGTTATTTTAAATTTTATTATAAATAAAAAATGGGTAGGCATGAAAAAGGTGAAAATAAAACAATTGCAGTTGTTTATAATAATAGCAATATTGTAATTATTAGTTTTACAGAGATAAACCAAAATGAAACAACAGCATAAAGTAATTCTGTAATTATCAATATATCAATGGGAGAGAAATTTTAATATTAAAAAAATATGGTCAAATAGTCCACTATTAATATTATTATGATATAAATTATATCGTTTTAAAATTGAATTTATGGCTTTTTTGACTATTCTCATGTAAATTGAATTAAATGTTCCAATAACAGCTAGTTTATGATCCTCCACGGATTGATATGATTTTTCATATACTTTGTTTTTTACATAACCCCACAGAAAAAATTCTAAAACGCGCAGATCGGGATATCTAGGTGGCCCTGGAATTGGTTTATTTCTTCCCATTTATGAGTTAGGAAAAGCATCATTTAAATAATTTGTAAAGCCAACATATTATGAGGTGGAACACCGTCATATTGGATCCATTTCAATCTTGCTTGTAATGATAAATTTAAACAATCGAGCGTATCTTCAAATGTTTTCTGAAGAAAATGAAAATAATCATTTTCACTGAGCTTTCAAAAATATATGGACCGAGAATTATTAATCCAAACACACAATGGATTAAGCCCAAATTTAATTTGTAGTTTTCACTGTGAAACTTCTCTTGGATTCTCTTGAGTTCATCTATGTTCATGGTGGCGATTAAAAATACTACAATTAGTGAATCGCGATTCATCTGTTCATAATATTTTTGTAAGAAACCTATTATCTTCTTGACAACTGTGTTTATACCACATACAGAAGGCCATTTGATAATTACAAAATTATTATTCTTATGCTGGTTTTTCATTTTTGTTTAACTTTGTAAAACTAATAATTACAATATTTCTATTATTATAAACAACTACAATTGTTCTACTTTCATCTTTTTCATGGCTACCCATTTTTTATTTATAATAAAATTTAAAATGACTATAACTCACTTATTTTTAGAAATAACTATGTGGTATGTCATGTTGAATTAAAGAGAAAAAAATTACCTTTTGAATGAGGCCATAGCCAACTATGGTTTCCATTAAAAAAAATGTAAGTTTGCGTCATATCTCGGAAAATAATGGCGATAAAAAATTTCTGATTATTTTTTATTATTCTGCATAAAATTATCTACAACTTTGTCCTTTACAGTTTTCTTCTATTTGTTATAATAACCGAGATATAGTGATTTGAAAAAATTGACACTTTTTACTTTTTTCAAAATATCTAGTTACCCTTGACTTTTTTGAAAACTTTGAAAGTGGAATTTTATTCGTCTCATAAATCTACACTTCTTTCCCCATTTAACCGTTTCTCTATCTCTTATAGTTTCCGAGATCCCCATAGAGAACATCGAAAAAAACTCACCCTATATATATACACAGGGTTATTCACGCTATACGGCACGGAATATTGTGGCCAAAATACGCGACTTTCAAAAAGTTTCACTTTGGGGATATATGGGGGTCTATTAGGGCTACTTTTTAAAATTACTTTCATAATATACAGGGTGTCCCAAAAACCCTAAAAGTATCAAAGTTGTGTTTTTTTTAATGAAACACCCTGTATTTTATTACATTTTTGGATCCTTCGATCAAAATAAGTGTGTGTTTGAATAATGTTTTTATTACATAAACCTTAGGGTTTTTGAAATAATTTGAATTTTCTAAAAATGTAACCTAATTTTCATGTTTCAAATACTTAAAAAATAACTAAGTTATGCATACCAAATTTACACTAAAATGTAACAATAGATCATATTTTATTTTCCAAGTATAATAAACTTGACATCTTATGCCGGGTGTAAAAAAATTGGAATTAAACAAATGAGAACTTTAAATGGCTATAACTTCATTTATATAAATGGAACGCTATATTTATTAATTTATCAGCAAATGCACATTTTAATTACCTTTCGAATGGTATTTAAATCTTAAGTGTTAAGTCTTCTCGTTTTTGCAGAAAACGACAAAATGTTGTTTATTGCACCGTTTTAGTACTTTTTAAGTAAAAATTTGTATGTATCTAGTTTTCTATGGTATTTAAAAACGTCAGATAATTAATTTAGTCTGTCATTTTAGTTTAAAAAAGCCTGTCTTTTGTTATAGTTGTCTTATTTTGCATTTTTGTGTTAGATCGTTAGTAATAGTTATTGTTTGAACATCGCTGTTGTATTTTTTGGTAAAAAATGAAGATTTACCCAAAATAAGGGGTTATTGGCATTATTTTTATGCTTGGAGAATGTCATCAAAATTGTTTATTGGCTTGTCGAGTTTATACTTAAAGGTTTCCCGAAAGAAATCACCCTAAGCCAACTATTTTTGAGAGACTATTAAACCAGTTTAAAGAAATTGAAAGTGTCAGTTATAAAAACCACTGAGGTTTGATCTGTGTAAATTTTCATTTTTTACAATGACATACAACAACCATGTTCAAACAATAACGATTACTAACGATCTAACACAAAAACGCAAAATAACACATCTATAACAAAGGACATACTTTTTAAACTAAAGTAACAGACTAAATTAATTATCTGACGTTTTTAAATACGATAGAAAACTAGATACATTAAAATTTTTACCTTAAAAGTATTAAAACGGTGCAATAAACAATATTTTGGCGTTTTCTGTAAAAACGAGAAGACTTAACACTTAAGATTTAAATACCATTCGATAGGTAATTAAAACGTGCATTTGCTGATAAATTAATAAATATAGCGTTCCATTTAAATAAATGAAGTTATAGTCATTTAAAGTTCTCATTTGTTTAATTCCAATTTTTTTACACGCGGCATAAGATGTCAAGTTTATTATACTTGGAAAATAAAATATGATCTATTGTTACACTTCAATGTAAATTTGGTATGCATAACTTACTTATTTTTTAAGTATTTGATACATGAAAATTAGGTTACATTTTTACAAAATTCAAATTAATTCAAAAACCTTAAGGTTTATGTAATAGAAACCTTATTAAAACACATACTTATTTTTATAGACGGAACCAAAAATGCAATAAAATACAGGGTGTTTCATTAAAAAAAATACAACTTTGATACTTTTAGGGTTTTTGGGACACCCTGTATATTATGAAAATAATTTTAAAAAGTAGCCCTAATAGACCCCCATATATCCCCAAAGTGAAACTTTTTGAAAGTCACGTATTTTAGCCACAATATTCCGTGCCGTATAGCGTGAATAACCCTGTATATATATATATATATTCTTCCGTTATATATATATAAATTTTGATTCTAATTAACAATATTGTTGCTGATTGAATTTCTTGTAATTTCGTAAAATCGTTAATGAAAAAATGTTTAATTGTGGAGGGATTTACTTTGTGGTAAAATAAAGTGGCAAAACAAAGTATTCGTGTATAATTCTTCATTATATTAATTGCTTAAAACAAGTAACGTATTTTCCAATTATGAGTTTTATTATGTTTGTACCTTTTAATTTCAGTATTGAAAATAGCTTGAATAACATAATATAAATATTTTACTTGAAAATACCAATTGAAAGAAAAAAAACTTTATAAATTCTAATAACGTGGTAATTTATGATTTAAAAAAAATAAACATGATGGATGTTATAAGGTAATTATACAAACACTAAATGTTGAAATAAAAACAGCAAAAATATAGACAATATATAAATATACTATTAAGGTAACATATTTGTACTAAATTCTCTTAATTAATTACTAATTACAGGAAACTCACAAGAGCGAGAATTACAATGTTTTCCGGTCAACAACGGCCATGGATTGGTTTTAGTGATTCTTATCAGCATATCTCAGTTGAAAATAAGAAACTTTTTTGATAAGATGAGAGGGAATCCATCAAGGATAGACTATTGGTAATATGCTATCGTATTTCTACTGACTAACCACGTAAAGATTTGAGGCAAGTGCGAGAGCATAGGTATTTTTTTAAACATAAATTTTGCTCCATTGTTATCACACTTAGTGCTGATGCACGATGATGCAGTTTTGTAAAATTCATTTCTCAATTGCCTCAACCAGATTGCCTCTTGAGCCGTAAAAGCTAGCGCCATGTATTGCGCCCAAACGTTTGTACTTGGTTTTAGAAAACGACAAATACGTTTAACTGCCTTCCAATGTGTTTCACTGTGGTTGTTGAATCGACTGGGATCATTTATAGCAAATACAATGTCAGGCCGAGTTCCTTAAGATAGACATAAAAAGCATCCCGTCATCATTCGTGATATGGGATTATTCCAACTAAGTTATTTACGCTTGCCATCTCAGCTGATAGCTTTAAATTTGGATCACTTGGTGTGCTTATTACATTACAGTCGGACATTCCAAACCTTGCTAACACTTCTTTTATAAAATTTGTTTGGTCGAACGATATTCCGTTGTCTTTGTAACAAATATTTTAACTGATTATGTTTTTTGCAACTCCCAAAACTCTCATTTTAAATTCATGATTAAATTTGTGCTTTATAGTGTCTTTAATCTTTTCATCACTCAAAAAAATCAATAGGTAATCTACATATATTGCAATGATTATTTTTTTATCTTCACTGTAGAATATGCATGGGTCCACTTTTGACTGTTTTAGAATTCTTCTAACATTTTTGATAGCTTGATATTCTATTTTCTTCCTCTTTGCTTCAGTTCATAGTCAGCTTTGTTTAATTTGCATTTTTTCCACTGTTGTACAATTCAGGCTGTTCTATATAATTTTCTTCCTTTAATTCTCTCTCTAGAAACGATGTAGTGGCGACCATTTGATCAATTTTAAGTCTATATTTCACAGGTAATGCTATTAGGGACCGTATTGATGTACATCGAATTAGCGGAGAGTATATCTGTATAGTCGATGCTTGGTTTCTGTGAATATCCCTTTGCAACTAATCTTGCTTTATATTTTGACGATTCTTTGTCACCTATCTTTTTGAAAACTCATTTACATTTTACAGCCTCCCTGTTTGCTGGTAGATCTACAATATTCCAGGTATGATTTTCTTCTAAGGATCTAAGTTCATTTTTAATGGCTTCTCTCCATTTATCTGATTTTTGACTCGCTAATGCTTCTTAAATGATAGAAGGAATTTCTTCCCTTTGACTTGCTTTTGTAGCATACAGAAAATCCTCCATTTTCTTCGCAGGATTTGATGTAGATGCAGATCACCTCGTTTCACTGAACACTGTTGATATATCTGCTGATTTGGGAATGTAGTTTTCATCGCTTAAATATTCATAATCTGATGTACTCTATGCTTCATGTTGAATTTTCAACTTCTTTAGACATTTCATTCTTGATCATTTTCTCCCACTGAAGTCTAATTTTCTTGATATCAAATGAATTAGATAACTATATATCTGTGATCGATTCTAGAAATATTACATCTCTGCTAATTTGATGTGGGATCAATACACCTATATACCTTACATGCATCACTATAGCCCATGAATAACAATTTTATTAATTTTTTATCCAGCTCCAATCTCTTCTTCTTAGGAATATGAACATTGATTGGACAGCTAAAGGTTCTCATGTGTTTAACATTTACTTTTTGACCAGAACATTTTCCTTCTAGTAAGTCATATATTAGGTTAGTAAATTCGGATATGTTTATAATATAAAATGTAGTATTGATTGCTTCTACCCAATAATTTTTATCTAATTTTGATTCAAACAAAATACACTTAGCTTTTTCCACTATTGTACGATTGGCTAGTTCGGCTTTCCTATTTTGCTATGGAGTATACATTTGATGTCTGGTGAATTCTTTTTTGCAGAATTCTTCAAGACCATTATAACAGTATTCCTTTTCGTTGTAAGTATGTAAAATCTTGATTTTCTTTCCAGTTTGTGTTTCCACCAACTCTTTAAATTGCTTAATTATTACAAATACTTCACTCTTATGCTCTAAGAAGTAGACGAATATTTTATTCTCTACCCCCTACTGCCAACTGTCTTGGTCTTTGAAGGTTTAAATGGTGCTCGAACTTGCATTCCCTCTAAATATACTTCACAATCAAATTTGGTTATGTCACCCTTAATATTCATGCCATCAACAATTTCATTGCCCATTTTGTAGATCGTTATAATTGATGTGACCAAACCGACGATGCCATGTGTAATAGCTATCTCCTGTTCCAGTCACCATACATCTTGCATATGTATCTTCAATTTTATACACTCCTCATTGGCAACTTGAATGTAGTAACAGTTCATTCTCTTTATTGTATATTTTACACCCGTTTTTGTCAAATATTACTTTGTTGCCTTTTTCAACAATTTTTGCAAAAGGCAGTAAATTCAAAATGGGTTTAGGTACTACTAGCACCTTTTCAACGCTTATTTCACTATCACTTACTTGTAATTTAGTGTTTCCGATATCTGTAACGCATAATTTAGAATAGTTCGCGATCATGATTTAATGTCGCAGTTTTCATTTGTGATGTGTTATGCCACTGTCTATGAACTACTTATTTAATTATTTTGTTGGGAACAAAATCCAACAACAAATGCACCTTTCCTGTGTGCTTTTGGGTCTTCTGTTTTGCCTTTAACACAAAAACGCAAAATAACACATCTATAACAAAAGACATCCTTTTTAAACTAAAGTAACAGACTAAATTAATTATCTGACGTTTTTAAATACGATAGAAAACTAGATACATTAAAATTTTTATGTGTGCTTTTGGGTCTTCTGTTTTGCCTTTAAACTTCTCTCGACATTCCGATGATTTATGGTTCTTTTTACCACAGTTGTAACATTTTATAATTTTTTTAAATAGTACATTTTATTGAACCTTTTATTTCCACTTAGAAAAGCACTGTTGGGTTTGTTGTTTTAATCAGTTTCCAATAGTTCTGATTTTATTAGACCACCAGTTATTTTGGTGTTACTGCTTTCTAATCCCATGTTCAGTGGTTTGAAATCATATGTGAGCCCAGCTAAAAGTGTTGCACCAACCCATTCTTCTGTCATTGCAATTCCAACACTTTTTAGTTTATTTGCAGTTCCTTGTTTATATATTCGGCCATGCTATTAAAATTTTCTAGCCTGAATGTAATGAGTTTACGTAGCAATCCAATTTGCCGACTTAACCCTTTGTCATCGAATAGATTTTCAAGAGCACTCCATACATCCTCTGCTGTTTTTAATGTTTTTTTAAGTTTATCCGGATTTTCTACTGTACATGGTGTACTCATGCACTGATCGAGTCCGTGAAATTGTAGTACCGTTCTTATAGCGAATTACCACATGTGGCAATTTTCACTACCCTTTAGTTTTTCAATCGAGTTATCACTGGTAACTATTTTCGAAAACGAATGCCCGCACGATAACGTATGTAGCCTTAAATATCGCGACACATACGTTTTAAAGCCTATTAGCTCCCTACTTACCTGCCAGGACCCATAACCTGTTTGGATGAGGTTTTATTAGGAACCTTAGGAGGTAATAAACCCATACAAGTAACGATAAAAAACGCGTATATTGTGTATAACACCGCCACGAACAATAATTGGCATCTCACTCACTTAAAATTACAATGGTACCAACCTCTAGACAATATATTCTCCAACACACTTACATATTATTAACATATATGTTTACTTCTTTCATAGATTAATTGTAAATAATAAGTAAATGCGAATTCAATTATTCCTTGCAGTTATATCATTTGGGCCGTCTATTTAAATTAAACACTCGTTATAATTCACTTTCTTTACAATTTCGTTTTATCTGCTAAATGCACACTTAGTACTTAAAATGTAAATCTAGTAGATACAAATAAATTGAGAAGAAGATGAATTCTAATGTGTGTTTTACTCAAGTAAATTAGCTCATCACTTAACTCAAAAAAAAGAATCAAAATAAATCGTCTATACTTTTTTTTTACTTAACATCGCAATATTTTTAATTTATTTGTTTCTGTATACCAAGTTCATAGTATGCAATAATAGGATATTAAAATACTGACTTTGTTTAAGTTTTTAAAGCCATTTGGTACAATGTTGATCAAGAAAATGTTTTAAATAAAATAATTATTGTCTAAATATAGATTAAATTAATTAGTAATCTTCACATAATGCGTAAGATCAACTAAAACTTCTTACTTAATTACGTTTACAGCATTTTAAAACATACCTTGACGACATTGGAGCGAAGTCAAAATAAAACATCCTAAAATTATCTCTTTGGTGGAAGAAGTTATGAGCTGCTATCACTGTTAAGTTTAGAAACATTCCTGCTATTATGGCAAACAATATGCTATCGAAGTAAGCTGACGAAGCGGCCAGAATAATATATCCAGTGAACAACGCATCAGCGTAGGCTTTACTCCAGCTTGCTGGTTCATGTGGTATAGTGTCTATTACTTCTCTAATATTACGTTTCAAAGTTCTATAAAATCCGTCCTCTTCGAATACAAAAGGTGAATTCCTAGAAGTAGTCGCTTTTCTAATGAAAAACTTCTCGAGCAGAGTTTCTGGCACTAGCGAAATGTGATGACATTCAAAAGCTTCTGTTATATCCGTTCCCTAAAATTACCCAAAATAAAAAAGTTTTCTTTACAAATTAAAAAGAATTTTTACTTTGTATAACTGACGCAAACGAGTAAAACGATTTTTTTAATTTTATTAATTTACTGATATAGTGATTAACTAACTGACATGAAGATAATTCATGTTTTCTAATTAATCAACAAATACTTGACAATTTTATATAATCCTTTTGGTATTATTTTAAATAATTACAAGATTGATAAATAAAAACAAAATAATTATTGTAAATATAAATAAATATATTACTACTAATATTTATACCTACTTTAGTAAGCGCTAACCAATCTTTTCCACCCGGATGATTGTCTATGAAATCCGTAAAATCATAGAGACCGTCGTGTACCCTCCATAATTGTTCAGCACCGTCACCATCTCTTTTACTCTGTAACCAGTTTTCGGATGTATGTAGTGGATGGCCTCGTTTTGATGGATAACTAGCGAATTCTAAGCTGGACTCTGGTTTTTCTGGCTTTAGCGATTCCAGAAATTGGAGAATCCAATTTCCCATTGTATTCTAAATCATAAAAGGACGGTTAATTATTATACTATAATATAATATATTAATAGTGGAAATTGATTTAATGTTTAACAACTTTTATATTTTGATGGATAATGTTTATACAGGATGTACTGTTGTTTAAAACTATGCATTGCCATTGTTTAGGTGTAAGAAATTCACAATTATACATATATACAAAATGTTAGAACATCTTAAACTCTATTTTGTGATCGCCTTACGACCACAGAGGGCGAAAACATACAAAAAAACATGTAAACAAAGCAGATACCAGTGCTGAACATATTGCAAAAAGTAACGCGGCGGCCACTAAGAATACAAATAAACGAATGAAAAATACAAGTATTATAAGCACCGCTGATGCGAAAACCAACATTAAATTAAAAACGGCAAACCGAAAGTCCTTTCTATTCTTAACCAGGTTAGACTCAACTACAACAACAAAAGATATCATGGACTTTTTAAAAGAGGATTTTCCCGATACCAAATACCCCAATAGTTATTCGTCGTTCAAAGTGACACCGAAAATCTAGAATCTGCATTGGATCCATCCAAGTGGCAACGAGGCACTCTAGTGACAAAGTTTTTTCACAAGTAATACCATAAGTGATGGCAATTTACTCGAATAAATTTTGTTTTTGCATGAAAGTTTGTTGCTTAGCGATTTTAATGAGAGCAACTGTCACGAAAAAATCACGAGCCGCCAGGCGAGTGATTTTTTCTATCAGTTGCTCGAATAAAAATCGCGATTAAGCAACAAACTTGAATGCGCTAAAAACTAAATTTATTCCGATTTAATTGTCATCACGAACGGTATTTGGAAAGACTATTCCACAACTTAAAACGAATATCGGTGAATGGTTCAATATTTATATTAAAATTTTTATGATATATCTCCTGCAGTATTTTGGTCGAAAAATTCGACATTGATTAAATAACAACTCCCTTATAATCATTTGCATTTACCTTCTTTATATTATACGCCCAGTCATCATAATCGCGGCAAGAGTTTCCATTAAAGTTTTGCTAACAACTGGTAGTTTTTATCGGCGCAGATTTCTTCAAATCGTTTCCAAACACACGATCATGTTTAAGTTTGATTTTTTGGTGCAGAACTTGTCACCGTCGCATTTATTATGGATGATGAAGTGTTACCAAACCTTTTGATTTTATAACCTACTTGCAACTGACATACGTAGAAACGTTTTTCGCTTTTTTATCAAGGCTAATTCAATTCATTTGTCGGGAAATAGCTAACTTCAGGTTATTCAGGTGAATAAACAGCAACTTGGTGTTTATTCACTTAAAAATTGACGTGATTGGCTAAAAAATATCACATGCCTCATTTTCATTGGCTACATACAATAGGAGTGGAATAGTCACCGGAATACAATACATCGCAAGAAAAGGGAAAATCACAGTTAATTTTATTAAATTGTCGCTCTTTAAGTGTTTTAAAGATGATTTACATTATCAGTGAATATCTTAGCAAATCTAACAAACCAAATTTTCTATGTTTGACTGAAACCTGGAGTACTTATACTAATTCGATTTGTTTTCCAGATTATACCAATATTTCTTCATTTACAAAGGCGCACGGCTATGGTGGCGTCGGAATATGGTGCAAAACGGGTTTAAATGTTAAACCAATTGATTTAGCTGAATATTGCTCCGAGAAAAATATTGAAATGTGCGCTGCAAAGTGGCTTGCCCCGAGAGGTAAAACAGTATTAATATTATGTTACTATCGTAATCCCGGGACAGAAGGAGACATTAAAATTTTTCTCAATAATTTCTTAGATATACTACACAAACTATATACAAACAAAACCTCTATCATGCTCTGTAGGGACCTAAACATAGATCCAATAAGGGACTTTGAATGTTATCGAAATGTAAAAAAATCTCATCACGTAACAATCCCAACAAGAAAGGACAAAATTTTATATCACATTTTTTCTAATTTTCAAGACGCAGAGGTTTGTACAGAGAGTAATGATATTTCTGATCACAAAACCTTAATTTTTACGAGCAAAATATATAATTTAAGTACATTTATAAGAGAATTTTCAAGAAACAAAACTTGTCATTATTTTATGAAGACCTTGCAAATGAAATATGGGTAGAATTAAATGAGACTAAAAATGATTTCCAGGGGTTAATAATAACTGGGTTGATGACTATGTCAGACAATCCAGCGCTCATTTGAAAGGGTTATACACATTAAAATACGCTTCAATTGAATTTCAAGAAGCATAACAGGTTGCAAAACGTAATCATATGCAGTTAACTCTAGACACAAAAAAGAAATTCTACCAAAATAAAATAAATAAATAATATAACAAATAGTGTTATTAATAACAAGTATAGTCTGTCCGTTGGATCTTCCGTCGTACGTCACAAAATATTGCTTCGAGGAACGACACAAAAACATTCAGTCTGATAAAGTAAACCAAATGCGTTAGAAAAAGAACGCACTGTAAAACTTTCGTCGTTTTTTGAAGCGATAGTTTGTGACGTAGGACAGAAGATCTAACGAATGGACTATACATAAATAATAACTTTACTCCTAATGTCAATGCAGGTTGCAGAATATTTCAATACTTCAATACTACAATCAATAACAGATATAACTACTAAACTTGGAAATAATCATATTGCACTGAATCCATCAATTGATTATAATATCAATACTATGTTTCTATTTCCATACACAGAAGCGGAACTATTAAATCTGCTAACTCTAAAACTTAACCACAAAACTCCGCGGGGCATGATCAAATTCCACCATCTGTAATGAAAGTTGTTATCCCAGTATTACTAACGCCACTCTGTGAATAAGTTTATTTGTCTTTTGCTAACGGAAGTTTTCCAAGTCGCTTAAAAATTAGTAAAATAATCCCGATCTTTAAAAAAGGTGATCCATTAAATATTAACAATTACCGCGCTATTGCAATTACAGACACCTCAAGTAAACTGTTCGAACTTTGTTTTCTTAACCGTCTAAATGATTTTATTTCAAAAAACAACATACTTAATAATAATAAACACGGTTTCCGAACAGGAAGATCAACTGCTACTGCATTTAATGATTTCTTTAAACGCATAATAAAGTCGAGCATTATACTGTGTCAGTCATCACCTATTACTCCAAAAATTGAACTCCTACGGAGTCAGAGCAGAATATGTGGGTACAATCTTTTTTAAATGATAGACGTCAGTACGTCTCAATGCAGTCGCCAAATGGAAGTAGAGTGAACTCTACAACCACTATAACGAATGCAGGGGTACCTCAAGGTTCTTCCTCCTGCACATAAACGACAAAGATAGTTGCCTACATCAAAACACATTCTCCGTAAAATTCGCAGACGATACATCTCTGCTATTTTCCGGGAAATCTTATACTGAAATGAAAGATCAATGTAATAGCGACTTAAACAGTCTTTACAAGTGGCTTAAATCGAATCTCCTTTATTTAAATCCCACTAAAACAACATATATTATGTATACTGCTAGCAATGGAATCGAGGATATTGGTCTCAAATTAGGAACCAACTCAGAGAGCATAACCAAAACTAAACGCACCAAATTTTTGGGAATTTATACTGACTAACCTTAATTGGAAGGTTTATTGTACTCACCTAGTTACAAAAATGAATTCCATTTCATTTCTCTTAAGAACCTTAAAGGAAATTCTTACCACAGATCTACTTCTATTATGCTCAAATTGCATCACGACTACATTATGGCATAATTCTTTGGGGTTCATCAAGTATGGTACAGGATGAATTCATAACACAAAAAAGTATTATTATTAGGATTATTGCGGATGTAAAGAGAGATTTTCCATGTCGTGAACTATACAAAAAATTCAACATACTCACTATTCCCTGTATCTATATTTATGAAGTCTGTGTATATATATTTTGCAATAAAAATAAATTCGAAAGAAATATTAATGGGCACAACGTCAATACTAGAAAACAATATAAATTTTTTTAAATGCTATCAAAAATTATCGGATTCGCTCCTTCAATCTAGTAGAATTAAAATATTTAAACATAACTTAAGAATTTTTTTAAAGTCTAAGTGCTATTACTCAATTGCCGAGCATCTTTACTGATAATGTAACATCTAATGTAATGTGTAACATGTATCACGATATTTATGTATTTAATGTATATTATGTTTTTTATCGACCTGTTCCATATTGTATAGTCTAAGGAATTAATAAATATCTTATCTTATCTAAACCAGATACAGATTTTTTAACATGTAAATATACAAAATATAAATTTGCTAAAAAGTTTTCCGATTTATTGACATCAAATGCGTCGTACAACTCTGCATATTTAAACCAATATAAATCCTTGGTAATAGATAAACATTCGGTTTAGTTATAGAATTTAGCTTTTTCCTGTAAGAATTATATACCTTTCAAAATTGCAAGTTTGCTTTATGTTATTTTCAAAACAAATTGCAATTTCATCATATACAACGTTTTTTTTTATTTTTAAAAGATAAAGTTTATATTTATTATATTTCTGAATTTTAATGCTATTAAAAACTAGTTATTCTTAAATATCAATGAAAAATTGATCGTAAAATTGTACAGATAGAAATTTAATGCTTGTAACCTTGTGCCAAACCTTAATGATAAACCATTTCCAAGATCTTTTACCGTTTCCTTATGTTCTATCAACCTTGCACAATTTAATGCTCAGCACCGCTTTGGCACAGGAGTAATTGTTTTAACCGATAGCTGTTAGTTTTTCTAGGAATGTAAGGTAACTGTTTATCTTTAGGGAAGGTAGAAGACCGAAACCTTAATTAGTGTGTGTCGGTTACGTATTATAGTACATAATTTAATAATTTTTTTTTGGCTATCGAATTGAGGTTTTTCTGCCTGACTTTGTTAGTTGGGTAATTACTCATCCATTATGCAGTCGTGTGTTGGAGGGTAGTTATTTGTGACATTATTATGGCGCCTAATATTGATTAAAATACGGGCTGATTATTCGGAAAAGGATTGCAGCATAGTCGACTTATCATTTTATAATTTTTTACTTCTGTATTTATAGAGATACCGTGTTGTTTATACACTGTGTACAAAAGGTAAAGAATAAATTCGATTCAAATTCAGGGCATTTTGTTTTAGAAATGATACGACCCCTAAACTAAAATTTTCAAAGAGAACTCCAAATTTTTGTGGCATTAATGGATTCTACGTAAGTTCTGAGTACATTTCATATAACATAGCATACCCTATCGATATTCAGCTATTTTCAAAGTAATACAGGAAATTATCTGTATTTATGATAAAAGATATGAGTTCACAATACAGAGTGAAATTGTGTTTATTTGTTTCCTTAGTAATTCTACTTTTATTCATTTAATAAACACCATTCCAATAACGTCAAAAATGTTGAATTACCCAATTTGTCAGTTTTGGTTTACTTGATTTGAAAAAGGAGTAATCTTACAATGCGTTCATCGACAACACAAATAATTCAAATTCTTATGATGATTGGGTATGCTGATAGAGTACGAACTCAACGTGAGGTGTGTGTTTTATTTAATAACAAATATCTGGACAGACCAATAAACCAGTCAGTAGTCAGCAAAATTGAGAGGAAGTTTCGAGAAACTGGTTATGTAGAAGATAAGCCAAAGAAAGGACGCCCTGCGATCCAAGAGGAAAACAAACTTAATATTTTACTAGCTGTAGAAGAAAATCCACATATTAGCATTCGTAGCTGTATCCAGGATACAGCTTCTTCTGTACATAAGGTTTTACGATTAATAAAGTGACATCCTTATAAATTACACGAATTAAATGAAGATAATCCAGAACGACGAATAAAATTCTCTCAAACCTTAACAATTGCCCTCATCATGTTGAAAACATTTTGTTCTCAGACGAATCAACTTTTACATTAACCGGGCAAGTTAATAGACAAAACTGTCGATATTTGGAAAGAGAAAATCTCAGATTAATGAAAGAACAACACACCCAATATTCTGAAAAAATAGTATTTGGGTAGGAATTGTCAAAAATCAAATCATTGGGCCTTATTTTTTTGGAGAGACGTTGAATGGTCCACGATATCTTGATTTCTTACAACAATATCTAATCCCCAATTTAAGAAAATTTTCCCCATGCTAATGATCCAATGTTATATGACAAAAATTTATGGTTCATGCAAGATGGTGCACCATGCAGTTAAAGTTACGCAATATTTCGATGAAGTAGCATTTCCCAACAGATGGATTTGAAGGCGTGAACCAATTGAATGGCCACCAAAGTTTCCCGATCTTAATCCTTTGAATTATATTTTGTGAGGGTCATCTGAAAGCGTTTTTTTACAAAACTAAACCTGAATCGCGTGATGACTTAAAATCTAGTATTAGAAGAGAATGTGCCATCCTTAGTCAAGAAACAATAAATAGGTTCTAGCATGAATTTATCGATCATTTGGGATATTGATAGTAGTACTACTACTTTTTTAAACGCCATTTCTTTGAAAACAGCTTAATATCGACATAGGGTATGCTACATGAAAAATACTCAGAATTTTCCGTAGAATCCATAAATGAGTTCCCATTTGAAAATTTCAACTTAGGAGTCGTATCTCAATTTTGGGACACCTTGTACATGTGAATTTTATTTTTTAAAAATACGCGTTAAAAAAATAATACACGTGTCCGAGCATTTTTCTGAAAGGAAATGCCCTGAATTTTAATCGAATTTATTCCTTTCTTTATGTACACAGTGTGTATAAGGTTAATTGTTTGAAATCGCTAGTTCTATTTTTAATTTTCAGCTTAGGGATTTGGGGATTGGGTTTGAAGGAATGTTTAGGATAAAATGTCATTTCAATATACGTCGTGGACAGTGTGATATGTTTTGCGTATGGTGATACCAAATGGAGATATGAATGCACGGTAAAAAGAGACAACATGAATGTTTTTTTTTCTACTTGGTAAACCCGTGCCAGAATGTGCTTATTTCTATAGTATAGTAAGTTTTTTTAAACAGTCACTATTATTCGTTTGTAATAGTCAAATGTTAGGCTTTTATTGCTGAGCTACACGAGGCTGAAATTTGAAATTGGAGTTTCTTGGTCATGAATTAAATGATTAGTTCTTTTTTAATTCTAAATTTTCTTAGTATTTGCTTATTTCTGTTATAATATCTTTATAATTTTGAACTTTATAAATTCAGCATTATACCAATTAATTGTATTAATAAGTTCTAAATAATTGTCTATAATTTCCAATTTAATAAAACAAATATTAAATTCTCCTCCAAGGAAAGTTTTTCAAAGGTGCTGACAAACATTAAATACTTTTTAATTTAATCAATTTCATTAATCCACTAACAAAAGCTAACAATTGAATTGACTCACTCTACCTTTTCCATTAATAAACTAAAGAACAAACTAAACTTTAACATTTACAAAAATCCAACAAACACAATTTTAGTTATTTAAAACTACTCCCAAAACAGAAATTAACTATTTTCAAATCTATGATTATAAAAGTTAATATACCCCTCAAACCAAAAACATTAAATGCCTTAAATGTGTAAAAAATATTTATCTGTGAAATAAGAATTGATAGAAATATAATTACATTTCTAAAAAATAAAAGTTTAGCAATCAAAAAGGTCCTTGAAGATTCAAAGTTATTGTGTGCTTTAAACTTTAGAATCAAATAAGTAATGCAATAGTTTATTGTATAACAGAGATTAATTCAAAGCATGAAAATGTCTATCTGGTCGTAATTACAAAATTACTTTAAACAAGTGTAAGAAATCATTTGAATATAAAAGGAATGATTTAACTTTTGCAAACTATATATTTATTGGATTCAAACTATTTTTTTAGCCAAGATGTATTTTTGGTAGCCCACTTAGCAGACAAAAGCTGAAAAATTGATTTATTGGAAGCAATAGAAATTTATTAAACCAAAAACAATCCTTGAATTTTTCTTGAAACACCAGAAAAATAATGTCTCCAACATTTCATATAAATAAGGAAGAAATTCGCAATTACGTTGGTAACTTTAAGTTAGACTATCTGGTAGTTGAAACTAGTAATTAGTTTAGAATAAACCACTAACACTTCACTCCAAAAATACTTTTTATTTGAGCTAGATCTATATTTCAAGTAATATGTATTCACTTTAAATAGCTTAAAACATGTTATTCTGGTATAAAAAAGCTATATTTATTACTTTCCCTATATACGAAGTATACAGGGTCGCTGATATGTATAGAAAGGACGAGTATCTCCTAAAGTAAGAGAGCTAGCGAAAAATGTTAAGATACAAAAGTTTTAAGGTTTTTTAAAAAACAAATTAAGTATACAGGATGAGTTAGAAAGTCAGGACGAAACAAACTTGCTTTTTTTTTTAATGGAATACCCCGTATTTTGTTCCCTATTTCAATTCATCTCGAAATTCTACACAAAATTAATGTAGCACATCATAAAGCTAAACTTGACTGTTTTAGAGATATCGAACTTTGAAAATCATATACGTTTTACTTAAACGTATAATTTTCGCGCGAAAATTATCCAATCAAATTTTCATCTCCATAACAACGCTGCGTCCTACCTACCATTGACAAGTGACTAGATGACTATTTTTGTATAATTTATAAAAAAAATTGATTTTCAAAGTTCAATATCTCTAAAACGGTCAAGTTTAGCCCTATGATGTGCCATACCAATTTTGTGTAGAATTTCGAGATGAATTGAAATAGGTAACAATATATGGGATGTTCCATTAAAGAAAAAGCAAGTTTGTTTCGTCCTGACTTTTTAATTGATCCTGTATACTTAATTTGTCTTTATTCTAATAGTTTTTAAAAAACCCTAAAACTTTTGTATCTTAACACTTTTCGCTAGCTCTCTTACTTTAGGAGATATTCGACCGTTTCCATACATATCAGCAACCCTGTATATAGGGGAAGTATTGTGATCGTGATTTTTTTTTTTAATTTTTTTTTGCTGAAATATCCGTTTTGAGATCCCCTGAGTCCATTAAACTAATTTCTGGAAAAAAAAAAATAGTGTCTGTGTGTGTGTCTATCTGTCTGTCTGTCCGTGGGCGCTGTATCTCAAAAACGAATTATCGGTTTGAGATGAAAAAGGTTTTATCGTTAAAAACTGGAACTGAAAAGCTTTTGGTTTTTCTGTTTTTTCGTGATATTTTTATAAATATGCGAAATTTTACAAAACGGTTCAAACAAAAGTTAAAGGGAATGAAAAACTGAACAAGTTTTATTAAAACATATTTTTCATAAAATTCTTAACTTTTGAGAAAAATAATAAAAATTGAAAATTTTAACATTTTTTGCCAATTGCTAATAAACTATTAGAGTTACATGAAACTCGTATTAAAAATAATTGTAAATTGCGTAAACCTCATAGTTTTCGAGAAAAATATAGGAAAAGTAAAATCACTATCGACTTCGTGGTCCTTTCGTTGTGTTATTTATGTATTTGTGTGTGTAATTGAGCTTGTTATTTTAAAGGATCGCCCCGTCACTCAAAAGCGACATTAAATTGTATTTCAATGGCAAATGGTATCGATCACCCATCCAATTGCTCACTCGATACCGCACTCTCGTTATAGCAACCGCATGCACCTACCATTGATGTTTTGAAGAATATATTAATCTGTTACATGTTACATGTTTTTTTTTCGATGAAACAAAACTCCTTGAAATCACTTGTTACTAAATAGTCTAACATTATAGGTATACTTTATTGTTGATAACGTCTTCAAAATTGCAGATAGAGATATTAAATCGGCATCGTTAAATAATGGACGAAAGATTAAATCTACGACTGTACGTAATGAGCATTTAAACAGTTTTATGATACTTAAACGTAAAAGAAATTTACATAATAATAACTATAATCACCAGTAAGGTCATTGTAGAAACTTTGTTTGGGAAAGAAAAGCTCTTTATGTGTAAAATATTATATTTTTCTTTATTAATTAAAAGATTAATAATAAATTTACATTTACTTAACGAGTTTCTAGAAATTTAAACCTAGAAATTAAAAACAATAAAGGCAGTTTAAAGGATTATGAACCTTTAAACTGGCTTTATTTTATTTTAACCAATGAAATAAATCACCGTTTCTCCAAAGAAGATATGTTTAATTTGTCTACTATCTAAATGAATCATATCTTGTTTATTTCAATTGGATATTCAATGGATACACATTAATTGATTGGTGCGACCTTCAGATAATAAGTGCCGTCTTAAAGGGTGTACCTATGTTTAGTCACTTTTACTATTCCCACTTAAACCGTGTTGAAACATTTTTATATTAAAATACTTGGTTTTCTTTCACTATAGGAGATTTCTTCTTGAGAACGACCAATGGACGAAACTAGTCGGAGAAATACATAAAAATAGTGATATAAAATTAACCTTCTAATTAGTAATATTTATAATTAAATGAAACTCATCAAATTAAATGCCTGCAGTTTTTCGAAAAAGATGACTAACATTTACTTCAGCGTTGGTTTTTCGAATTTTGTCATCTACATCAGTTTTTTGAAATAGGAAAAGTGTTGTAGCTTTTATTACCCTAAAACATAAGGAACATACGTGTTTCCTTCATTAAATTTACATATCTGGTTCCATAAAGAATGTAGAATAAGAATCAATTACTATAGGTTAAAGTAAAATAAACTTGTACCAAATGATAAGTGAAATAGATCTAAAATCATCATATGTTGACCCCAGGAATCTGTGGTCCAGCCATTTCCCCACATTAACGGGACACCCTGTATATTAGGTACACCTAATTGAGCAATGAAGTTATAGATGTATTTATTATACAATTATTATCTTTTCCTTGTGATAACGTTAATTTTCGAATAATATAATAAATTATATAACCTAAAAATTCTAAAGTTTATTTCATGGATGTTGTCAGCGTTTACTTGGTCGTACATTTTGATTAAAATTAAATAACACTTTTCACTTTGTTTTACCACAATAGTGGAACTATTGAAGTTTATTTCTTTGAAATTATTAAAAAAATAAAATATATTACTGAAAGTCTTACATTTATGCAAGAACTTACAGCTACCGAATCAAACAACTACTTTTTGTACTAGGTATTATTCTATTGAACTAAAACAACGATACCATGATCTTCAATTTAAAAGTGATGAAAATATGTAGCGCAATGAAATATGAACAATATACGAAGAATTAAATTCTAGAAAAGAAAAAAAGTGAAACCGATCTAATGATTAAATATAATAACAATCACCCTTTTCATTACAAAGCGTAAAGTGCATTCTCGAAAACAGAACTCTTGGAATGACTTAAAAAACTAAATGTTTATCATCACAATGTGGGTGGTATAAAGTCAATATTAATTGAAATAAATATGAATATTAGTTGTAGCAATTATAATATTATTGTGCTTGTTGAAACCTGGTTTAACGAATCTATTACTGATAACGAAATCCGTTGGGATAATTATTGTATCTTTAGAACCGATAGATCACCTGCCAATAGTGATAAAGTTTTGGGCAGAGGAGTACTAATTGCGGTTAGAAAAACATTTGTTTGCTCGAAATTAACATTATAGCATGACTCCGTTGAACAGGTTTTTATAAAAATTAAATCACTAAATTTAATTATTTTATTTGTGTATTTATCACCACTTTCTCATGTATCGAAATATATTAATCACTGCGAAACAGTTGAACAATTATGGTTAGATAATTCTGAAATAAAATTTATAATTTTTGGTGATTATAATTTGCCCCATGTCTCGTGAAACAATGACAACTTAGGCGTGTTATGTGATGGCAATCCTACACAATATCAAGTAACAATCTGCGATTATTTCAGTACGCAGCACCTATTTCAAGTAAACTCGTTTCCCAACTCGAGAGAAGTATTTCTGGATTTATGCTTCAGCCATATTCAAGAAATTAAGTTCCACTACGCAGCAGATGGGATAACCGAGTCTGGTATTCATCATTCATCATATGATGTGTTTATTACAATTAATACTAAGATCAATCATCTTCAATCTGAAAACTGGATTTTAGATTTGCAAATTATTCTCTTTTAAATGAGTTTTTTGTATGTGTTGACTGGAATAATGATTTATGTGCAAGTGGTGCTTTTTATAATTTAATTTATGATGCCGTTTCTATATAAGTGCCCTTGAAATTTGTCCAGTCCTGTTATTATCCAATATGGTTTAACACTGAATTAATGCGGCTTGTAAAATATAAAAGAAATGCTCATATTTTATATAAATCTACTGATTCACCTTCTGACTATCGAAATTTTCAACAGCTGCGGTTACAATGTAAAAATTTAAGCAAACAATTATATTCAGAGTATATTCGGAAGCTTAATCATGAACTTGTAATTAATCCAAAAAGGTTTTGGAATTATATAAACAGCAAAAATAATTGTAATAAATATCCTTAAGAAATGTCTTTTAATGGCAAATGATGTTCCAGCGAAAATGGATGCGTTAATCTTTTTGTGACTTTTTTGCTTCTGTCTATAGTGACAATAACGCACCTAAAAAATCATATTCGTATAATAGACAAGTTGATTGTTCATCATTTTCATTTGATTTAAAGGACATTGTGGAGGGCATTTCATCATTAAAAGCGTCTTATAATTGTGGACCTGACGGCATTCCCCATCACATTTTACAGAATTGTCGATTTACTCTAGCTCAGTGTTTCTCAACGTGGGCGATATCGCCCCCTTGGGGGCGATAGCCGTGTTGAAGGGGGCGATTCTTGGGTCAAGTACATTTGGGGGGCGATTGCGACTTTAAGTGGGCGATAATCGTTTGCGTGCTTATGACGAAAAAGTGCATAAATAATGAATTTATTATACTCGTATATTCTTTTATTAATTGTAAAGAAAAATATTTGCGCTGTTCGCGCGAGCGATGTTCACAGTACGTGCGCGCATTACAACTTCACATTGCACGGGGCGGAGTCTAGCTTTCGACCTAAAGTGTATATAAACGAGCCGAAAATGAGTGGCTCGATCTCTTCTTCATCTGCGGCTCGAATGTAGTTATAGCATTGAGCTTATAGTGACTAGTTCCACATTTTCGTCGTCTATGTAATTCCCTAGACTGGATTTATACTTGCTAGTAGTGTTTATTTATCACATTTATTTTATTGGTAAATACTTTCGCTGTTTGTGAGTTAATTATTATTAAAATGTCAATTACCGCTTATGCTGATTATAGTTTTATTTCAAGGATCAACCATGTCACAGAAAAAAAAATGCCGGCAATATTCAGTAGATTACGTAAAATTCGGCTTTATTACATCGCCTCATAATAATCAACTACCTATGTGTTTACTATGCACTCAAGTATTCTCCAATGAAGCCATGAAACCATCAAGAATGTTAGAACATTTAAAAAGGAAACATCCAGATAAAATGGAAAAGGATATTGATTATTTCAAAAACTTAAAGGTTAATTTTACTAAAAGAAACACAATTACTAAGACTTTACAAACAGCGAACACAAATATAAATAAGGGATTGGAAGTGTCTTACAAAATTTCACGTATAATAGCCCAAAATGCAAAACCTCATACAATTGGAGAGAGATTATTAATTCCTGTGATGAGGGAAGTTCTTAAATTGACTTCAGCAAATCCAGATAACATCATATCTATGATTCCCTTAAGTAACGACACAGTATCGAGAAGAATTAATGAAATGGGTAAAGACATTGAAGATCAATTAATTGCAGATCTCCAAACATGTGAGTTCTCTATACAATTAGATGAGAGTACTGTCCGAGATAGTGACGCAATTTTAATGGCTTATGTTCGCTATATAAAAAATGATAAATTCATAGAAGAAATGCTATTTAGCAAACTTCTAGTCACTGATACCAAAGGAATATCAATCTATGAATGCTTAAAAAATTATTTAAATCAAAATAACATTAATTTAAAAAATATAATAGCTTGTGCAACTGATGGAGCCCCTGCTATGGTAGGACGTCATCGAGGTTTTATAACGATGTTAAAAAAGGAAAATCCTAATATGTTTACTATTCATTGCATAATTCATATGGTCGAGCCGCCGAGAGCTGACTGTGACTCATGCGTTTTCGTACTAAGAACCGTGTAGCAATTAATATCTATCTCGTTCTATCACCATCCTAGGATGAACGGGAGAGAATGAAATGAAAGACGGAACGTGTGTCTGATTCCTCCATTATAAAGCGATGAGTCACAGTCAGCTTTCGTCGGCTCGACCATAGGCAACATTTAGTTACAAAAAAAATCGGCGGAAGATTACATGAAACAATGAATCTAATCATAACCATAATCAACAAAATTAAAGCACACCCACTTTCTGATAGGCTATTTCGGCAACTCTGTCATGAAAATGATAAGGATTATGAACGCTTATTATTTCACACGGAAGTTAGATGGCTATCTAAAGGACCTTGCTTCAATAGATTTTTCGACTTATTTGATACAGTTATTGAATATTTAAAATCCATTAATTATAATATTCCTATGGAGATGGCTATTTTAAAAAGCGATGTAGCATATTTAGCAGATATATATGGCAAAATAAATGAACTTCTTCTGAAATTACAAGGGAATAATGTTAACTTAATTACAATGAAAAGTTTGATACCTGGTTTCATAAATAAGTTAAGATTATATAAAAATAATATTGTTAGAAAAGAATTTGCCTTATTTCCTTGCTTAAGCAAAATAAATCTACAATTACAAGAAGAAAATATAGAAATATATTGCAAGCATTTGGAAAACCTAATCGCAGATATGCAACTACGATTCCAGGATATTGAGAATATTAACATTCCTAATTGGGTTATTAACCCATTTACAGTTGATGCTTCAGATGTACCAGCACATCTTCAAGAAATATTAATAGACTTCCAATCAAATTTTGAGGCACAACTTTTATACAAACAGAATAGTTTGGAAGAGTTTTGGGTTAAAATTCGAAACAGTGCAGCCACTTTGGTCGGAAATTCAACTTTTATTTATGGCGTTTCCAACTTCGTATTTGGTTGAAAAAGGGTTCAGTGCTGTAGCACAATTGCTAGTAAAGCAAAGAAATCGCCTTAAAATTTGCAATACTGGTGACTTCCGATTGTATCTAACAAATTTAGAACCAGATATTGAAAAACTATGTAAATTACATCAACCACAAGGTTCTCATTGATACTTAAAATTTAATTATTTTTATATTCTGTAAGTACCTGTATATTAAAGTATAATAAATGTTCTTGGATTTTGTTTTACATTGACATTAAATGCGCACTTAAATAATTCCTTTATATAGAATAAGTTGCTATGAGTAAGGGGGGCGATTAAGGACTTAGACCAAATAAAGTGGGCGATGGGCTTAAAAAGGTTGAGAAACACTGCTCTAGCTGTTCCTCTGCATATATTATTTTGCAAGTCAGTTTCTACTGGATCTATCCCCAATGTTTGGAAATTTTATTACACCGTTATTTAAATCTGGTGCCCGCGACGATATAAATAACTACTGAGGAATAGCTGTCCAGTCTGTAATTCCTAAGTTGCTTGACTATTTATTAAGTAAACAGTTGCAATGGGCATGTAAACAAATTATTATCTGATGAATTAGTTTCTCACTTAACCCGTGGTGAAACATTTTTGTATTAATTTGATTGAATTAAAACACTTGGTATGATTTCACTTGTTATTTATTTTACTCTGACTAGTTTCGACTATAAGTGAAATCATACCAAGTGTTTTAATTCAATCAAATTAAATTATTATCGATTAACAACACGGGTTTACTCTTGGTAAATCAACATCAACCAATCTTTTATGTTGTAAATCTTTTTTGATTCATGCTCTAAAAAGTGGTAGCCAGGTTGATACAGTTTATACTGATTATGCAAAGGCATTCGATAGAATAAATCATTCAGTACTTATTTCTAAAATCGAGGCACTTGGCTTCGGTATTCAAGTTGTCAATTGGATATCCAATTTTCTTAAGGGCCGTACACAATTGGTTAAAATTAATGAGTATATCTCTAAACCTATAATTGTTACATCTGGGGTACAGCAGGGTACTCATTGCGGTCCCATTATATTTCTTTTATTTATTAACGACATTGGTGAAGTAATTAAACATTCAAATTTTATACTTTTTGTCGATGATTTAAAATTGTTCCATGTTATCAAAAAGTGCAGAAATGGTGTCAAGATAATTTATTTTTAAATTTAAAAAAATGTGTTTCAATTTCATTTACCAAGAGTAATACTCCTTTAAATTTCACATATTCAATTGATAGCGTTCCTTTAAAAAAATGTCAATTACGTTTCTGATTTGGGTGTCTTGTTTTGATGCCAAAATTACTTTTAATTTGCATGTTGAGAAAATCCGTAATCCGGCGCGTAAGAAACTTGGTTTTATAAGTAGATTTGCTAGAGTATTTTCTTCATTTTGTCAAAAAATGTTATTTTGTTCTTTAGTTCTATCCGTTTTAGAATATGCTCCCCCGATATGGCCCCCTTATAATGAGTGCGCAAAAATTTGACTTGATAAAATTCAAAATAAATTTATGAATCTCTTAAAATATCGTTTTGATGGTGTATCGTCCAATCTATTATGTGATATTAAATCTTTAAGCCATCGAAGAAATGTCATAGATATTTGCGTGCTATTTAAACTAATATCCGGCAATATTGAATGCAATGAATTGTTATGCAGAATTAATTTTAATTATACTAACCGTCACATAAATAGAAATAACAAAAGGCCATTTGATCATTACAAAATTATTATTCTTTATGCTGGTTTTTCATTTTTGTTTAACTTTTTAAAACTAGTAATTACAATATTGATATTATTATAAACAACCGCAATTATTTTTATTTCATCTTTTTCATGGGTAACAATTTTTTATTAATAATAAAATTTAAAATGACTATAACTCACTTATTTTTATAAATAACTGTGTCATAGGTGATATTGGATTATAGAGAAAAAAAATATCTTTTGAATGAAGCCATAGTCAACTATGGTTTCCATTTAAAAAATTGTTAGTTTGCGTAATATCTCGGAAAATAATGGCGATACAAATTTTCTGATTATTTTTTATTAATCTGCATAAAGTTACAGTTTTTTTAAAACTTTTATAATAACCGAGATATATTGATTTGAAAAAATTGACACTTTTTACTTTTTTCAAAGTATCCCTTGACTTTTTGAAAACTTTGTAAGTCGAATGTTATATATATATATATATATATATATATATATATATATATATATATATATATATATATATATATATATGTATTAATTAATTTTTTGTGCTAATGGCGTTGAAAAATTTTCAAACAATGTACCGATGTACAAGATCGGGAAAATCCGCGGACAGCTGTTTCGCCATTATTGTGGCTCGTCAGCACGGCGTATCTCGCACATCAGTACAATTTTTTGGAACTTATATTTATTGTTAATTCTTCCGCCTTAACGTTGGAAAGAAACTGCGGAAGATTTACCTTATTAGCCACTTTTAGGTCGCACACATCCAAATTGCTCTACCAAGTCATGTCACTAAGGGTATGTTAGCACGAACCATGACGAGTGAGCGTTAGAATCCCCCAAAGTGGTCTGATTTAATTATTTTCAACGCCTGACCATAGAAAATATATATATATATATATATATATATATATAATATTAAGATGGTCTACAGACAAAATGGTCATAATTCACGCCAGTTAAATAACAATAAAAGTGGAAATACAGTGCTTGTGGATATGTACTGTATGCAAAGTATTGTATCATGCGAGATACAAATTTAAATTATGTTGTGGGAAAATTCCCACACCGCTAAACAAAGAAGATTGTACGAGTCTATATTAAGCAGAATGTGAAATATTAAGGAACTAAAAGATATAACGCACAGAAAAAATCAAGCATTGGAGGAAGAAAATTCCATGCTATGCAACCCTATAAGTCCTGTGATAATAAACCCATGTGAAGTTTACATCGATGATAATAAAATAAACTTGACAACCGAACAGCCAGTCAAAGTTCTAGTTTTTTCGAACAAATGACATTTGCTCTCTCTTTAAAATCGCCAAGCAACAAACTTTCATGCAAAAACAAATTTTATTCGAATAAATTGCCATCACTTAGGGTATTATGTGTGACTATTCCACTCCTATTGCATGTAGCCAATGAAAATGAGGCACGTGATATTTTTTAGCCAATCACGTCAATTTTTAAGTGAATAAACACCAAGTTGCTGTTTATTCACCTGAATAACCCGAAGTTAGCTATTTTCCGACAAATAAATTGAATTAGCCTTGATAAAAAAGCGAAAAACGTTGTTTCTACGTATGTCAGTTGCAAGTAGGTTATAAAATCAAAAGGTTTGGTAACACTTCATCATCCATAATAAATGCGACGGTGGCAAGTTCTGCACCATAAAATAAAACTTAAACGAGATCGTGTGTTTGGAAACGATTTGAAGAATTCTGCGCCGATAAAAACTACCAGTCGTTAGCAAAACTTCAATGGAAACTCTTGCCGCGATTATGATGACTGGGCGTATAATATAACGAAGGTAAACGCAAATGATTATAAGGGAGGTATTATTTAATCAATGTCGAATTATTCGACCAAAAACCTGCGGGAGATATATCATAAACATTTTAATATAAATATTGAACCATTCACCGATATTCGTTTCAAGTCGTGGAATAGTCTTTCCAAATACCATTCGTGATGACAATTAAATCGGAATAAATTTCGTTTTTAGCGCATTCAAGTTTGTTGCTTATTCGCGATTTTTATTCGAGCAACTGATAGACAAAATCACTCGCCTGGCGGCTCGTGATTTTTTCGTGACAGTTGCTCTCATTAAAATCGCTAAGCAACAAACTTTCATGCAAAAACAAAATTTATTCGAGTAAATTGCCATCACTTATGGTATTACTTGTGATAATCTCACAGGATGCGATGAAGAATCTAACAAAACCTGGCAAAGATATCAGTAAATCTGAATGGCAAGTAAAATCTCACAAGAAAGAATTCACTTGCGTTTCCTGGAGTAAATTCATTTAAGGCATAAGATAAAAATGCATGGATTTTTATTGGAAATTGTGCTTTATATGTGAAAGGTAACATTAAAAATTTTATGAAAGAAAATCATCCCGATGTTAAGATAATAATAACAATAATAATAGTAATAATAATAATAATAGGCATAAACAAGGCTTTAAGATGAGTGCTGAGTTTACCCGTCTTAATACCTTGACGAAGGAACTAAAATGGCCAATGTAAATAAAAGTAAGTATATTCAACAAAAAATTTCAGTGATAGTGTCTGTTATGAGAATGAAATATGTAATTTTTTATTTCTAAATGCTCAGACTATTAAAAACAAAATTAGTGAGTTTGAAAATTCTCTATTTGATAAAACATTAACTTTTCTTGATATATCAGAACATTTATTAAGTAGTGATGAATGTACCATTTTTTAAATAAATAATCTCTACCTAAAGGCCTACGTTGTTAGGCATACGACCCGTCACGATGGTACGATAATCTACCCACCACATAATAAAAGTATTTGTGACTATAACCAAACTACAAGTAGACTTAGCGTAGGAAAGCATTATAAATTGTCATATTAACATATTATAAAACATATTTAATATGTGTATATTGGTCCACATTGGGTGACTTTCATGTTTTTAGATATAATGTTAATTTTTTTAGCCGAAATCAAGTATCATCAACATAGTGCAATTATTGGTGGAGATTTCAATGTTCCTTTGAGTCGTGATAATCCAAAAATAAATATACTCATTGATGTTATGAGTACTTATAATCTAAATAAAGTTGTGAATTTTTCAGCACGAAATAATAACTGCTAGGACCGAGTTTCAGCAAACTTAAGTATATCAGATCATAAGGCGATTGCATTGAAAGTATATTAATTACATGTCTGCAACCATGGAAGGTAAATTAACTTTCTTTAATTTTATTTATGATAAAAAATGCAAACTCTTTAAGCATATTTTGTAATATTAAAATTTGTCTCCTATAATTATTTTAATAATTACAGAATTACGCAAACTTTAATAGCCTCATTCGACAGATTTTTTTCTCTTTAATCCGATATTACATTTTAAGTTTTATTATAAATCAAAACATTGTTAGCTATAAAAAAGATAAAAGTTAAACAATTTTTACAGAAATAAAGAAAGATAAAAACAGCATAAAGTATAGTAATTCTGTAATTATCAAAATAATAATAGGAAAGACATTTTACTACGTATAATAAAAAATATGCTCAAAGAGTCCACCATTAATATTCTGGCATAAATTACATCTTTTTAAAATTGAATCACCCTTTAAAGCATTTTGTCCAGGCATTAAATCGTAGCTCTAAAACTTGCGTTTTGATGGCCTAAACCGCTTCTTCGGACAGTGAAAATCGTTGTCCACGTGGTTTATCTTAATTTTTGGGAACAACAAAAGGGATGACCAATATATTCGTTTTTTTTGTGTGTCCAAATACTCGTTTGTTGCATAAGATATATGTGAGCTCGCATAGTCGTGATGCAAAATGATTCGTCCTTTAGATTGGTTTCCCTTAATTTACCTAAAACTTCGAGCAAACAAATGGTCTTATACTACGCTGAGTTAAAGGTCTTTTGATTTTCCAGAGCCAAAGTTGCCACATAATCGGTTTTTGTGAAGAAAAATGCCAATATTTGCTTCTTAATGCTTCGAGAATGAACAACTTTTGTTATTATGAATTGTTATAAGAAAAATCATGTATTGAACTCACCTATCGTATTATAATAAAAATGTACACCTATAATTTACTTAATTAATCAATTACTATTTGCGCATTTGCACTGCCACTTTATATTGTATTATATAATTATAACATAAACTTACAAGTCATTCTCCGCATGAACTTTTCCCCGAATAACTGATTACTAAAATTACAGTCTTTTATTCTGATTGTTTACTTATTATGTTTTTCCAATTTTATTTTTAATGTAATATTTATGTTACAAAAGTACGTCATAAGTATTGACTTTTGAACGCCATTATCAACTTTAAATAATGCATCAGTATCATATAAAGTAATATGTAATTATTTGCGGTTACATTGCTGCCCTTTCAAGTACTGTAGTTATACAAATGTATCTGTTATTATACAGGGTGAGTTTTTTTCGATGTTCTATATGGGGATCTCGGAAACTATAAGAGATAGAGAAACGGTTAAATGGGGAAAGAAGTGTAGATTTACGAGACGAATAAAATTCCACTTTCAAAGTTTTCAAAAAAGTCAAGGGTAACTAGATATTTTGAAAAAAGTAAAAAGTGTCAATTTTTTCAAATCAATATATCTCGGTTATTATAATTGATAGAAAAAAACTGTAAAGGACAAAGTTTTAGATAATTTTATGCAGATTAATAAAAAATAATCAGAAAATTTTTATCGCCATTATTTTCCGAGATATGACGCAAACTTACATTTTTTTAAATGGAAACCATAGTTGGCTGTGACCTCATTCAAAAGGTAATTTTTTTCTCTTTAATCCAATATGGCATACGACATAGTTATTTCTAAAAATGAGTGAGTTATAGTCATTTTAAATTTTATTATAAATAAAAAATAGGTAGCCATGAAAAAGGTGAAAGTAAAACAATTGCAGTTGTTTATAATATTAGCAATATTATAATTATTAGTTTTACAGAGATAAACCAAAATGAAACAACAGCATAAAGTAATTCTGTAATTATCAATATATCAATAGGAGAGAAATTTATATTAAATAAATATGGTCAAAGAGTCCACTATTAATACTATTATGAATAAATTATATCTTTTTAAAATTGAATTTATGTCTTTTTGACTATTCTCATGTAAATTGAATTAAATGTTTCAATAACAACTAGTTTATGATCCTCCACAGATTGATATGATTTTTCATATACTTTGTTTTTTACATAACCCCACAGAAAAAATTTTAAAACGCGCAGATCGGGAGATCTAGGTGGTCCTGGGATTGGTTTATTTCTTCCCACTTATGAATTAGGAAAAGCATCATTTAAATAATTTGTAAAGCCAACATGTTATTAGGTGGAGCACCGTCATATTGGAACCATTTTAATCTTGCTTGTAATGATAAATTTAAACAATCGAGCGTATCTTCAAATGTTTTCTGAAGAAAATGAAAGTAATCAGTTTCACTTAGTGAGCTTTCAAAAATATATGGACCGAGAATTATTAATCTAAACACACCATGGATTAAATCCAAATTTAATTTGTAATTTTCTTTGTGAAACTTCTCCTGGATTCTTTTAAGTTCATCTATCTTCATTGTGGCGATTAAAAATACCACAATTAGTGAATCGCGATTCATCTGTTCATAATATTTTTGTAAGAAACGTATTATACTCTTGACAAATGGGTTTATACCACATACAGAAGGCCATTTGATAATTACAAAATTATTATTCCTATGCTGGTTTTTCATTTTTATTTAACTTTGTAAAACTAATTATTACAATATTGCTATTATTATAAACAACTGCAATTGTTTTACTTTCATCTTTTTCATGGCCACCCATTTTTTATTTATAATAAAATATAAAATGACTATAACTAACTTATTTTTAGAAATAACTATGTCGTATGTCATATTGGATTAAAGAGAAAAAAATTACCTTTTGAATGAGGCCATAGCCAACTATGGTTTCCATTTAAAAAAATGTAAGTTTGCGTCATATCTCGGAAAATAATGGCGATAAAAATTTTCTGATTATTTTTTATTAATCTACATAAAATTATCTAAAACTTGGTCCTTTACAGTTTTTTTCTATCTGTTATAATAACCGAGATATATTGATTTTAAAAAATTGACACTTTTTACTTTTTTCAAAATATCTAGTTACCCTTGACTTTTTTGAAAACTTTGAAAGTGGAATTTTATTCGTCTCGTAAATCTACACTTCTTTCCCCATTTAACCGTTTCTCTATCTCTAGTTTCTATATCTATATCTATCTATAGTTTCCGAGATCCCCATAGAGAACATCGAAAAAAACTCACCCTGTATTTAAACACAACCAAATGAAGTGACTATAGTTTCGACTAATAGATCACTGTCAAATTTAAGTAATCTTTAATTACACATGATTTCGTTATTTATTTGGAACAGTTAAAAAGGGATGTGTAATTTTGACGTTAAATAGGGAAATTATGGGATTAATTTTGTCTTCGTAGATGTTGCTTTAATTTACTTCTTGATATATAAATTCCAAATTATTTCATTCTTAGAATTATAATTAAATATCGCAATACGTATTGGTATAGTCCTAATAAATTATGCAGATAATAATAAAATAGTATTATCTGCAGCTGCTCTTTATTTACTTTTTAAGTATTCTTATAACCTTTTCCTTGTTTTCAACTTTTATTTGAAAATTATGTTCAATTCAAACAATGAAAATTAAAATAAAGGTTTGCCTCAGGTTTACAAAGTCTTTTTCAAAAGAAGCTTTTTAAAATTTCTTTTCGTAACTAAAATCTTTTCGTTTGAAATATTATAAAGGGTTATTCACGCTATAAGGCAAGGAATATTGTGGTATAATAATTCATAATTCATGATGTTTATTGATGTTATTGACATAGTCTTACATAGGTCAGAGAGGTAGATAATCAAATACATAAATGAAGTACTTACAGTAACTACGATAGATCAGTATCAGCACTTAGCCCCGAAAAAATAAAACAAATACAAAAATATATAACCTAATACTAAAAATATTTGAAACATAATAAAGTTAAAACTATTACTGGGTCAAAAGAAATAAAAAAAGAAAAGGTTAATTGCACCACAAGGTGTTTTTTAAAGAAAAGTTCTAATGTATCTAATTATTTAAAAAGTAAGATAATTTACAATTATAAGAATAATAAAGAATATGTTTACACACCTCTAACTTCTAATTTATTATCCATTAGGCTATAACAGTAATAATTGTAACAATAATAACATTCATGATATCATTAAACAGAAACAAAATATTTACAACAAATGTTCGAAATGCCGTTCAATTCTAGATACTTACATATTCTTTTTTGAAAATTACTGCTAACTTTGGATAACATTTGCAGGGTTATTATTTTAAAATGTCTTTTATGTAGCTACATAAAAAGAATTCTGGTGGAGTTAGGTCCGGGGATCTGGGAGGTCAATTTTGTAATCCGTTCCTTCAAATCTACCTATTTTGAAAGTTGGAGTTAAAAAATTGCCAAACCTCGCGATGATAATGAGACGGAGCTCCATCCAATTGAAACCATGGGTTTCTTCTGATGTTTAAAGGGACTTCTTTGAATAACAGGAAATTCGTGTAAAAAAATGAGAAACATCATAACATTTAGAGATCCTATTAAATTTAGGCCCAGTATTCCGCCCACACATTAATAGACCTATTTTGATTTCTCGTGACTCTGTATTCAAGCGGATTTGTATCAGAATAATAATGGAAGTTGGAAGTATTTAATTACGAGACCATTGTTATGGAAAGTACATTCATCACTAAATAACACATTATCAAAAATGTTTTCATTTTTCGCCACTTTTCGCCACATACAAAATTCAATTCGATTGTCAAAAGCATTTCCATAAATTTCTTGACAAAACTGAATTTTGTATTGATGAAATCTGTATTTTTAAGAATTCTTGAAATATTTGCTTGACTTATGTTAGTATTTTCGGATATCTAATTTTGACTAATTTTGGGATTTTCGATAAGTGAACTTACTACTGCAAAAATATTTTCTTGACCTTTAGTGACAAATTTTCTTACACTGTTTTTTTTTAAATTTACACTTCCACTTTCTTTAAACTGGTTTAATAGTCTCTCAAAAACGGCTGGGCTAGAAAAACCTTTAAGTTTATACTTAAAGAGTTTATACTCGAGAAGCCAATAAATAATTTTGATAACAATCTCCAAGAATAAAAATCATGTCAGTACGCTTTTCTTTTGAGTAAATCTTCATTTTTACTAAGAAATACAACAACGACGATCAAACAATAACGATTACTAACGATCTAAGACAAAAACGTAAAATATCACAACTATAACAAAAGACAGGCTTTTCACACTAAAGTAACTGACTAAGTTAATTATCTGACGTTCTGAAGTACCATAGAAACTAGATACATTAAAAGTTTTATTTTAAAAAATACTAAAATGGTGCAATAACCAATATTTTGGGTTAAGATACATATACCATTCGATAGAAGTGTATTTGCTGATAAATTGAAAAATATGGCGTTCCATTTAAATAAAAGAAATTATAGACACTTAAAATTCTCATTTTTTTGCCTTCCAAAAATTCATAAATCCGGAAATAAATATAGACCAGTATTTTCAAATATAAATGCACCATCTTACAATTTAGCTAAATGGTTGTCAATAAAATTTGCACCAGACGAACGATTAGTTTTGTTTGATGTTGAATCTCTCTTCCCCAGCATTCCAATAGATATAACTTTAGAAATACTGGAAATATTTTAAAAGAAAATAATATTCCAATAAACAAAGTAGCCACTTATATTAAATTAACAAAATTAGTCATGGATTCAAACGCTTTCGAATTTGAATCAAAATATTATAAACAAATATTCACCTTTTCTTGCGAACATTTTCATGAACAGTTTTGAGAATAAAGCGAAAAACTTCCCTAAAACGTAGATTAGATATGTGAATGATATATTTGCTATCACTAAGAAAACATTAAACATCACAGATTTTATATCCCAACTCAGGTTGAATCAACTACCGTGTTTAGATTTAATAGTTATTAAAATCAATAGAAAATTAGAATTCAACATTTACAGAAAATCTACTCACACTTTTAACCACATACACTTCAGTTCTCACTCACCTTTTAAACATAAATTATCCGCATTTTATAGTATGATATATAGAGCAACTCATTTATCCATCTCAGAACAAAACAGACAGACTAAATTCAACCTCATACGTATAAATTGCAACATTCCTTGGTTACAGTACTCATACTATTAATAAAATAATTAACAAATATAACAGAAAACGCTTAATACAATCAATAACCACATTAGACCAGATCACCACCCTAAGAAATAAATTATTTATTAAAATAATCCACGTCCCACAAGTTAACCAGAAACTAAACAAAATTTTCAAAAAATTCAATCTCACCCCAGCTTATTACTCAAATACGAAACTCATCAGATTATTAGGCAACACGTTTGAAAAACAAGACAACGGAATTTAAAGAACATTCATACCACATTAAAAATCTTGATCCATACAAATCTGCCTTTGCTCACCATATTTTAGAAACCGGATATAAGTTTAATAAAAATAATGTAGATTTATTAATGACAGACGAATGTCAAATTTATCTCCCAAAAAGGGATAACAGCAGCATATTTGCTTAAATATATTACCAATGGTAAAGCTGTCAGCATGTCTTACTGGACAGTGGAAGAATGTGGGTCTGAGTGGAAAAACATTGCAAACCAGTGAATTCCGCCCGTGATTCTTGCTGTCTAAATTTCTGTAAGTGTTTTATTAATTTATGTTTATTTCTGTAAATGTATAATAAGCAAGAAGGGCAAAGTTATAAAGAATAAAAGAATGAGCAAGCTTTTATCTTTCTTTTCCAAAATAAATTCAATAAACATCTTACAATTTAAATATGATAGGAGCGATCGAAATGAAAAAAAACTTTTATAATATGCTGAATTTCGATTTGGGCGCATTAAAGAACCCCCTACTAGACTTAATCCCTCACAAATGTAACGCTAATGAAACTATAGCATTTCCGACAAGCGGCTAGTTTTAAGAAGTATAATCGCTAAATAATTATTTTAGGTTTTTCCTTTAATCCGTCTGCCTTATAAATGTAACAACACCATTGTAAAATTTGTTAGTCAACTATTGATAATGACACATATAGTCTGTTCGTTGGATCTTTCGTCGTACGTCACAAACTATCGCTTCAAAAAACGACGAAAGTTTTACAGTGCGTTCTTTTTCTAACACATTTGGTTTACTTTATCAGACTGAATGTTTTTGCGTAGTTTCTCGAAGCGATAATTTGTGACGTACGACGAAATATCCAACGAACAGACTATAGTGTCCGAAATGTACATCTAGTGCTTAAATAAAAGAGTGAAGAAATGAATTTAACCGCGTTTTTATTATTAATTATTACTCAACAGGTATAACGAAGTAGATACCTTCAAAATAAATAAAACTATTGGTGTTGTTTCACAATTTTTATACATTCTACAACTAGTTTCGACCATTGGTCATTCTCAAGGAGATATGTACAAAATATACAAAAATTGTGTAACAACACCAAGCGTTTAATTAACCTCTAATTAATATAAAAATGTTTCACCACGGGTTAAGTGAGAAATTAATTCATCGTAATTTTGATGTTTTTATACCCCTATTTATTTTATAACATATAGAAACAAAGTTTACAATATATTATCAATTCAACATTTGATAATGACCTGCGAAGGTCGAAACTATAGTTGTGTCAAAAATTGATAATATATATTTTAATCTTTGTTTATGTATATATTATACAATAAATAGTGGTAAAAAAATAAAAACATCAAAATTATTTTCATTTTCTTATATTATCATTGTGGATATATAAACAATATACATATTGCATTAACAGGAGAGTCCACATCAATATTTGTACGTGACGGTCCAGTATAAAATGTGTTAATTGAAGACAAGGTGGTACATTAAAAGATACAACAGACAACAAATTTGGACAGTCAATTTTATTATTAAGCAATCCATATAGAGCACAAGCTATATTACGGCGCAAGTAAACTTTACCCGTAAAATCCAACAAATGCAATGCCACTCCTAATGCAATTGATTTCGATTCGGTAATTCATGAAATTATTGAACGTAATAGCAGAGCTAATAATATAATAGTGTATATTATGGAAGAATCAGCAGAAAACCATGTTACAGAAGGAATAAAACATGATAATATATCTGTTCAAAATGTATTATCATCAATAGGCATAGCAATTCAACCTTGCAGTGTTACTAGATTGGGAAAGAAAGGAGAAAAACCTCGTCCCACTAAGATAGTTTTTAATAATAAAAATGAAGTATTAAATGAAATTAAACTGCGTTCCAGCAAAGGAGAAAACAATTTATTTATTAAAAACTCTAATGGTTTTCCAAAGATTATTAAAAAATAAAAAATAAACGACAGTCAGCATCTCTAAACAATATTCAAATATATTTCCAAAACATCGGTGGCATTAATACTAAAATTAAAGAGTTTTCTAACAACGTTAGTTTGTCATGTTATGATATTTTTGTAATTGTCGAAACCTGGCTGTCTGACAGAGTAAATACCAACGAATTATTGGATTAGCTGGATTTCATATTCTTCGTCAAGATAGAAATGCCTTGAATAGTAATAAATTGTCCAGTGGTGAAGTAATGATTGGTGTAAAAAAAAACGTTTAAATGCAAGTGTACTGAACATTACACAAATTGATATGAAGCAACTGTTCCTAAAACTTTTAGTGAATAGCAAACTGATTATTGGTGGTATCTATTTACCTCCGGGCAGTGCCATTGAAAAGTATATATCACATTGCGATACTCTTAATTTTCTGGATGAAAAAAAATATGCCGGACCAAATTGTTATATGTGGAGATTACAATCTTCCAAACGATAAATGGACAAATGACGATTTTGGTGTTGTTATGTCGAGTGCTTTAAGTGAAAAAGCACAACTTGTAGCAGATAGTATTGGTTGTCTCAATCTTTCTCAAATTAATAATTATTCAAATCAAAACGGAGTTTTTCTCGATCTTGTCTTTGGGAGCAATGTAATGGCAAAGGTTGAGATTGCTACTGATCTGTTACATGATATATCTAAGCATATTTTTTTATATAATTTCTCTAAAAAGTGATTTTATTTGTGATAACCACGTTTGTGACATACAGCACTTCGATTTTAGTAAGGTGAATTATTCCGAAAAAAATTCATATATGGCTAGTGTTAATTGTCAAGTTATTTTTAATAATTGCTGTGACATTAACGAGGCTGTTAGGCGTTTTTATGATATTCTATATTATATTATTAATTATTAAATACAGAGCTTATCAATATATTGAAACTAAAGAAAATTGCATATAAAAAATACAAAAGCACAAATGATTATGTACATTATATTGAGTTTAGCGACCTTCGTTCAAAATGCAAAACACTTACAGCCGTACTAATAGTCGCGAATTAATTCGAGTATAAGGATTATTCCTTTACCTCGGATTATTTTTAGAGATAAACGTCAATTCAATAATCCTGCGCGACGCAAGATTATTTCGAGATTATTCGCGAACTGTCAATTTCTTACTTGTCAACAGATATTTTTATAATTCATTATAGTTAATATATTGTTATTATAATTTTACCTTTATCCATTTCTGTAAAATGAATTAACATTATTATGTACCATTTCCATTAAAAATAAGTATTAATTGTACTTACTTCAACTGACAGAACATGACGATTCTGCCAACGTAAAACCAGTAATAATTAAATGTCACTAAAAAGTTCCCGTATCGAGGATAATTCTTCGAAGTCGCCGAAACTACCCGTAAATACCCGACTAATAAATACGACAAATAATTCAGGATTTTTCAGTTCGAGAATTAATTCGCGACTATTAGTACGGCTGTTAATGAATTATTATATAGGGATTATATTAAATATGCTGAGGATAATTTGCGAAACAACAGTGCTTCTTTTTGGAACTTTGAAAATGAGTCCAGAAAAACAAAAGGGTTTCCCGTTAATATGTTTTTGTTAGATAAGAACAGCTCTGATTCTAATGAAATAACAAATTTATTTGCTAATCATTTTTCAACCGTATATACATATAATATGGTTCCTAATTACCATTTCATACCGCATAAAACTGTAGATTCGTGTTTTAAATTTCATGTCGATGTTACTCAAGTATTTAATGCCATATCTGATTTAAAGGGTACTACAACCTGTAGACCTGATATGATTCCGAATTATTTTTTAATTAACTGCATATTTACCATAACACAACCTTAACCTTATTATTTCAAAGATCACTTGTTGAGAAAACCTTTCCAGATGTTTGGAAGGAATCTCGCATTTCACCTATTTTCACGTCTGGAAATAGATGTGATATTACCAATTATCGTAGGGGTATGTCTGCAATCTGCAATTCCGAAATTACAGGACTGTATTCTGGCCGATCAACTGGTATGGTTGTTTAAATCAGTTATTATAGATGAACAACACGGTTTTCACAGGGGCCGCTCTACAACTATCAACTTAATTTTCTTTTAGCAGTGTTTGCCTGAAGCTTTGGAGAATCGTAAACGCATAGACGCTGTTTATACCGATTTTTCCAAGGCATTTGATAGAGTACCTCATCACATATTGTTACATAAATTAGACATAATGGCTTGTAACAATACCGTAATTCATTGGATTAGTAGTTATCTTACAAATCGTAGGCAATATGTAAAAATCGGCAATTATGTATCCAAAGAAATTTTAATAACATCGGAGGTCCCCCAAGGCTCGCATATTGGTCCCATACTCTTTAATGTTTATATAAATGATATTCAACTTATAATTAAACAATCCAATATGTTATTGTATGCGGATGATAATAACCTTTCTAGATGGTGTGTCCAAAATTATTTGCATTTAAATATTAATAAATGTAAAGTTATATCATTCCGCAGAAGCAATATTACACCTAACTTAATTTATTCTATAAATGATATGGTATTAGAGGTGGTTCCTGAAATAAAAGATCTTGGAGTAATATTTGATTATAAAGTATCGTTCGTGACTCATATTAAAATGATAACAAATCAAGCTTTAAAACTTTTAGGATTCATTTCAAGAATAGGGAAAGATTTCTCAGTGGATGGAATAAAACATTTATACTGTTCGTTGGGACGATCTCGTTTAGAATACGCTTCTGTGGTATGGACCCCTTACCAGAAGTACTTAATTACCATTATTAATAGGGTGCAATTTTCCTAAAATTAATGTCTTTGAACCATCGGCTTATAAATTCAGATATTTTCATTTAAAATTATTAACAATTTGATAGATTGCTCCAATATTTTACAGTTAATTACTTTTCGTTTCAAGAAAGTGGGGCAGCAACACGTAGCATTAGTATTTTTAATATTAAATTTCATAGGACCAACTATGGGTATAGTGTACACAAATTTCATGTGTATTGAGAACAGCAAATTACTTATCTGATAAAAAATTTAATTTATTTTCTGGAAGCCTTTTTTATTTCATATAGATTCTTCTGCGCCTATGTATAAAATAATGTTATTTATTTACTTTTGTTTATTACTATTTATTTTTAATTGTTGTATAGTTGTTAAGTAGTTTAGATGAGTTTGTTATTTTATTTATTTCTCTTAATGTTGATTTATTTTGTTTTTTTTTAAAGTACATAGGGTGAATCCCGTCAATAAAATTATTATTATTATTATTATTAAATTAGTGGATTACTGGATAATTACCAGAATTTCTAAAATATATCCATCATATTAAGGTTATAATTATTGGAAATTTGTATTAATTTCACATAGTCTAACGAAAATTTATGACCCGTTGTTGATGGGCAACTGCTGACTTTTCTTCATTGTGATCTTTAAATATGGTGATGAAATTTCTTTGAGTTTGGCCAACGTAGATTTTGTCTCAATAGGAACATTAAATCGAATAAATGCCGGATTGTTGTAATTTGTCAGTTTTCGAGAAGGTATTTCCTACAAAGTTTTTCAATTTTGAAGTTGTGTGGTGGGCTGGTTTTAAATTAAATTTTTTGAGAAGTTTATTTACGTTTTGGTTTAATTCGGAGACATACTTAAGTTTGATATATTTCGTATTATTATTTGGTTTTTCAATTGGTTCTAAGCAAGTGGCTGAGTGAAGGGCGTGTCTAAATAAATGTTTATCAATTAATTTTTTATTATGAATCTCGGGTAATTCAGCAAATCTCCTATTTTATAGATTTAATTAAGTTCATTTTTTCTGTCTTGGTCGGTCAAATGTAGGGAAAACGCTCTGTAAATCATACTATTAAATGATGCTAGTTTATGTTTCATGGGAGGATTGGAATGGAAGTGTATGTAGTTAAAGGTGTGGGTGTGTTTTCTATATATATTAAATTCTAGTTTATTGTCGTTTCTAATAATTAAAATATCTAAAAATGGGAGCTGTCCATTATTTTCTAGTTCGTATGTAAAATTTATGATGGGGAATAAATTGTTTAGTGAGGATGTGAAAATTGTCGGTTTTAAAATATCGTCTATATATCTGAACCATGTTTTAGGGAAGTATGGTATGGCATTTTTTGCTCTGATTTCTAGATTATTTAAGAAAATGTTAACTAGAAAGGGTGACATGGGGTTACCCATTGCGGTGCCAAATATTTGTTTGTAAAAGGTGTTGTTAAATTCAAACACATTGCAATATATTGTATATGTTCTTCGGGTGTCTATCGTGTCTTTTGTAGGGATAGTTTGGAACAAGGATACTACGTCGAAGGATATAAGTTTTTAGTCAGGTTGTAGGGTGATGTTTTTTAATTTGTTGGCTAGGCATATGGATTTTTTTATTGAGAAGTCATTATTAATTGTTAATTTCTGAAATTGGTTTACAAGTCATTTAGCTATATTGTAGGTGGGTGAATTAATGTTGGATACTAAAGGTCTATATTTATTTCCGGGCTTGTGAATTTCTGGCAGACAGTGTAACCTCGGTAGTTTAGGGTTTTTGATTTTTAATTTATAAATAAGTTTTTGTCTTAATAAAGATGTTCGAGATTTGAGGCAATTATTGATTTTCTTGACGTAACTATTTAAGGGATTTTTGTTTAACTTAGTACAAAGGGCCTGTATCTACTAATAGGTTTACATCACTTATGTAGTCACTTTTTTTTTTAAATAATTACAATGGCATTACCTTTGTCAGATTTCAGATAGTAACAGTCTTTCTCTTTTAGGGTCTTGATTGTGGTATTATCTTATTCCTTCTTTTTTATATTCATTCCTGTGTTACTTCTATGTTTTACTTTCTTGAGAGTGTTCTTAGCGGCGAGGCGAAACTGTACTGCTTCTTCTGGTTCCAATCTTGAGGCGGCAATTTCAATGTTATTAATGATATTTTCGATGTTTTAATTCATTGTCGAGGAACACTTCATCTGTTTTATTGTGTACCAGTGTTTGTGGGAGTTCTGTTGTAACTTTTCGTCTGTTGTTGTTCGTTGAGCAAATGTTTAAGTTTCTTATGTAGTATAGACGATTTACTCTTGACTTTAGCACTTATCACTATATACATTTTGTTCAAAGACTCATCCCATATATCTGGTGTGGTGTGTTTACTGAGTTTCAGATGTAATACGCTCATTTCTAATTTAAGCCACTTTATTTTCATTTCGGTTACTAACTTAGATATGTTCTTATTGTGGTTACTGGTTCTCACTTGTATGCATTTAGGAAATATCACTTTTTTGACACACTGTTGTAAAAAATATACCGTATGTCTCAGATGATCACGTATCATAGGGAATTTACATGTAAAATTTGTATTGTTAATTTTTATCTCATACAATGTGCTTATATAATCGAAATGAAGTTAGAATTATTATATCACTTAATGCGTATTATTTAGAAAAAAAAAATCTTTGTTTTTTTGAGTTATACTTAAAATATAAATTAATTTAATTATATGATGGTTATTCTAATGAGAGTTCATGGCAACTATTATTTATTATAAGATATTAGTTGCTAGTTTTCCACTCTATTTTTAATTTATATTTTAGGTAAAATTCAACAAAACAAAGAAAAAATGGTGATGTGGCCATCATAGTACTTTCCCTATATTTTACTCGAAATCTATGAGGTTTACGCAAAAAGGCTATTTTTAATGATTTATTCACTTTTGAATTCTCTACAATTATTTGTAATAAAAGTTTCACGTAGCTCTAATAGTTTATTAGCAATTGGCAAAAAATGTCAAAATTTTCAATTTTTATTTTTTTTCTCAAAAGTTTCTCAGAACTTTATGAAAAATATGTTTTTTATAAAATTCCATATTTAGAAAAATATCACTAAAAAACAAAAAAACGCTTCGAGTAAACATCCACTTCCGGTCTATGAATGTTCACCAAAAGCTTTTCAGTTTCAGTTTTTAACGATAAAAGCTTAAGTTTGAAGTTTCATCACAAACCGATTA
This sequence comes from Ontholestes murinus, assembly GCA_963969525.1. Lineage (NCBI taxonomy): Eukaryota > Metazoa > Arthropoda > Insecta > Coleoptera > Staphylinidae > Ontholestes > Ontholestes murinus. Next base: position 32,631,134 of record OZ018395.1, on the reverse strand, counting down.
TTCGTTTTTGAGATACAGCGCCCACCGACAGACAGACAGACAGATATACACACAGACACAATTTTTTTTTTCCAGAAATTAGTGTAATGGGTTCAGGGGACCCCAAAATAGATATTTCCGCAAAAAAAAATTTAAAAAAAAAATCACGATCACAATACTTCCCCTATATTTCATATAGGGAAAGTAATATGCATCTAAATGATCGGTATTAAGTGATATAAAACTCTAACTTCATTCCGATTATTTTAACGCAATATATGAGATAAAAATTAACAATACAAATTTTACATGTAAATTATCTATGATACGTGATCATCTGAGACATACGTTATGTCTGCACTCATTAGATTTTTGTTTGAAAAAATTTATTAATCTCGGTTGATCAGGAAGTCATGTTGATATTTGTTGGATTTTAAACATTGATAAACACTAGCTTAGAACCAATTGAAAAACCAAATAATAACAAGAAATATATCAAACTTCAATATGTCTCCGAATTAAACCAAAACCTAAATAAACTTCTCAAAAAATTTAATTTACAACCAGCTCACTACACAACTTAAAAATTGAGACTATCTAGGAAATACTTTCTCGAAAACTGCCAAATTACAACAATCCAGAATTTATTCCATTCAATTGTGACAAAATCTACGTTGGCCAAACTCAAGCAAATATCATCACCAGAATTAAAGACCATATGCACCATATAAAAAGTCTTAATGAAGAAAAGTCAGCAGTTACACTAGGTAAAATTATTACAAATTTCTAATAATTATAACCTTAATATGTTGGAGGCAATTCAAATAAAAAGGTATTGATGCCTTAAAGTTGTTAAATTTCGATTTAACCGCTTAAAATATTCCGTTACTAGAAATCTAATCCCGAAAAAACCCAATTACTAACACAATTGTTCACCTTATCCACTGTTTTTTCCTAATCCACGCAGGTATATATTAGATCGATTTTAACTCATTTATTTAGTTTGCTATTGATAATGGTCACTTAGTGACCGAAATGTACATCTAGTGATTAATAAACCAAGTGAAAAAAGTGCCAAACTAGTATTTTATTTAATTAAGGATACTATAGAGCTATTCAGGAGAGATGGCGGTCGGGGTGACATGTCCGACCGAATCAAGTAGTGTCCGTTGCAATTTTCCACCATAGGCGTGCGCGGCTAAATAAAATGAATGTCACAAATTTGTAATGTTTTCAAATTAGTTATTTCATATTTCATTTATATTATTGTATTAGAATAAGTATTTTTGTATTAATATCCATTTCCACATTTGCTAAAACGTATCAAATAAATTCATTAAAAATATATTTTCTTTCAATTACCCTGCGTAATTACAATGCTTGACTAAATCGCGCGCGCCTATGAAATAACCGGTAAGTAAGGGACGCCGTAAACTATTTCTTTCTCCTTCTACCGCTCGGTCTAGGACCGAGCTACGCAGGCCGCGTGTGTCTTTTCTAGAATCGGCCGACGAAATCGTACGTCTTGGGAATATCCGCTCGGTTATCAGGTAGTAGAAAAGGATACCAATATTATTTGAATGTTCCGAACTTAGTTCGTAAACCGCCCTTACTCATGAATTGGTCTATAATTGGTCGATAATTATTTATATCTACTCTATCACCACTCTTAAATATTGGTACAACACGGCATAATTTCTATAATTTTAGATATAGACTACTATTAAGGGATTTATTGAAAATAATAGTACGCTGTTTAGCAAAGATTTTAGCGCAATCTGTTATAAGAAAGCTTGGAATTTGATCCAGTCCTGACACAAGATTATTTTTCATTCTTTGTTTTGACAACACTCTCATATGATATCTGCTCAAACTAACATGTGGGATGTCACTGCCCTGTTTAGAGAAAGAGCAGTATTTATATTAGTATCAACAAACTGCATTATCAAATACAGATCCAAAATGGTGGGATGCCACTGCCCTGGGTATTTAAAGAAGGAGCAGTATTTATATTACTATCAACAAACTGCATTAGCAAATACAGATCAAAAATGGTTTGCAATACCTTCAACGAAGCCGTGCGTATTTGTGAACATAGTATCGCCATCTTTCAATTTTTTTGGTATTGTAGTAGACCCTCTTTTCAAGTTAACAAAATTCCAAAAGTTCTTTGGTTTGTTTATCAAGTTATCTTCAGATCTTTGTATAAATAATTTGTAATCAGCTCCGCTCTGTAAGACTTCTAATTATTTTAAATTCGAGAAAGTTCAATTGAGATTTTATTCGTTTATACAGTTTGTTTAAATAATTTTTGTCTTTTATTAACTGAATTGTATCTCTCTGAGTACCAATCAAGAAAGTTTGTCTTAACAACTGAAAATAACTACTCAAAGGTGTAATACTAATAAACTTAATTGAAAAATTAATAAACGCTAATGCAATATTTATGGACCTCCTCTTACAAAAATTAGAGATATTAAGGTATTATTTGATTGTCATCTAAATTTTACACATCATATAGGCAGGGTTTCTGCACCTGCCTTCAAAGTTCTAGGTATTTTTATAAGAACATCTAAACAATTGATTGATGTAGGTTTATGTCATTTTCGGGAGCAAGTTAGAATCTTCCTCTGCTTTTTGTAAATCCTACTAGAAACGCTAATTTTCCAAATGAACATTTTCAAAAATGATTCCATAATTTATTAAATAAAAGAATGGAATATACCTTATCAGATTTATCGATTATTAGAGTTCATTGTGCTCATGTAAATTTCATGTCACTATATAATCGCAAAGGAGCATACAAATAAAAAATTAAATTCCTCTACCAAATCAACTTTACTATCCCCCGTTATTATTTAGATATCATAAAACCATTGCTACCTTATTATAAATTGACAAGAATGGAAATAAACACTGTAAGGTTTGTTAATTGTTAATAGTGTGTTACTTTAGGTTAATTTTTATCGCATTTATATATTTTTTATAACTTTTTTTCTAATTTCTTTGAAATCATTTATATTAATTATATAAATATTATTGATCTAAAGTTAATTTATATATCTATGTATTTATCTCTTAGTTTTAATTTATCAATATTATAGTATTGAACTTCTACAGGGCAATACATTTCTATTATTAATGCTATTATAACATTAAAACAAAGAAATATAATACTAAAATATTATAAATTCTATCCAAAAGTTGTATCAAACTTTGCGTTTTTTTATTATGTTTGATTCCAGTTTAATAATAAATAACTTCTATTGTTTTCGTTTTAAGGAAAAGCCAGGAACAAATATATTTTAATCATTGTTTATTTGACGTTTACTTAAATTATAATTGAAGGGAATATTGAAATATTATTATATTAATACTCATAAATCAAAAACAATTTAAAATTGTATTATATATTTGTGTTAAACAATCGATAATTAAAATGCTTTTTAATACTTTTTAGAAATATCTAAAGACAACAACTGAATAATATACGATAAATAATAAAAAATAAAATATAAAGAATAAATTATAACTTAAATAATAATAAAATAAATACTTACAGGTAATAACATCTTACAACTCACACCTAGTAATGTAACGTTGGACGTCGAACTCAAAGGTAAATATTTATTTAATTACTTTGCATCGTAACGAGTTAAATACTTATATAACCTCAAACTAGATGCTCACAATAACACATTTGATTTTACTTTATTCACCATACTAAATATATTTCCATAATCACATTTGCAATGGTAACATTATCGTTAACCTTTATCGTCCTCCATCATGGCATTGCTTCGTTCGTCGTTTACACCCAAACTCACTTTCAAGTTTAACTTCAAGGTTGGTCGGTTTTAATTTCGTTTGAAAATATACGAGTCATGATCAATCTTGTTTTATGATAATTGTTTTTAATTTGATTAAATGTGAGAACATGTATGTTTTTGTTGTATCCCGAATGGTTTTATTACTAATTGATATGAATAGTGAATTACAATGAAGTTATTATTGCAATATTCATAATTCACAAGTAAAAAGTTTGGTAGAAATATTTACTTCTATTAATGCAAAATGCGATTTACACAAATAATCAATAATTTAATTTGTTTATAACTAGCATATATGTAAATTCAATTAAAAAAATAGAAAATAGAATAAAACATATTTTACAATAATTGTAATGTACTTTATTGTGATTATGCTATGTACAACTACTACTTTGAATAAATATGGCTATTATTATTATTATTTAATTAGAATTTTAAAAACTATATAGGTTATATATTTTTAATAATTTCAAATAAAATTTAATAGCCTTATGCATGGTAATAATTGAACTGAATTATAATTTAAAAGTACTTATTTTTTTTTAATTTGGAATTTGAGTTCTACTCTAAAACTAAGAAAATAAATACCGTATTAAAAATAAGTTATTGTTGGTGATCCCGGGAATTAATTTTTATATTAGAAGTTTGAATATATGTATTTTTGATACTTTTTGACTAATTCGTTATCCTGCTGCGACTGTTACTTCGTAATAATTCATGATGCGTTTTTACTATTTAAAATTTTCATTTATTTATTTATTTACTTATTTTTGGTCTCCTTTCTTAAATAATACACATTCAACGAATTACTTAAAAGAAACTATACCTAAAATTTTCACCGAAATAAGTAGTAAAGTGTACAAAAATTGTCTTAGTTTAGTGATTATATGTAGTTAATCTACGTCAAAAAGTACTTGAATTAAGATAAAGTAAATTTGAAACTTATTTGAATTTAACATAATTTAATTAAAATAGCTTATTTATTTAAAAATGACCTAAAGTTACAACTCTATAATTGCGTTATTTGTTCTTTTTGTTTATTGAAAACAAAGATAATATTATTATTTTGGACATGTTTCTTAATGTTAAATATAAAGATCTCTACAAGAATAGCTTTCATTTTCTCGTTAACTAATGTTTGACAACAGAGAAGATGATTTATTAATTTAAAGTGTCCTCTCGTTTCAAATTGGCGTTATAAAAAACAATTTGCAATAGCGTCTTTAATTTATAACTAAATTTATCTACCAGAACACTACAAAGGCCAATTTAGCATGATATTATCTTAAAACCAATGTTTACTTTCGAAGTGGAATAACCCAATAAAAGTGCATGGATGAAATAAAGTACACCTTTTATTATCAAAAATCTTTCGTGGTGGTCGTTAAAAATCAGTTATTGTTCCAGAATATTATATTATACTAGAACATTGGATGTTACATGGGTGGCACCAGCGCCTGTCCTATTAGCCCTGCCAGAAAGACTTGGGTATAGCTCTCCGCGCTTGGGTTTGTAGTGCCCAGCTTTTGATATCTAATCCTTGCTAGGCCCTCGCAGTGGCATAGGATGTAGAACGAGTCCTCTTCTTCCTCTAAGCAGAATCTGCATGGTGCTTCTTCCACCAGGCCTATTTTTCTCATATATTTGTTGAGCTTGCAGTGTCCTGTCATCAGACCTACTATTGTATTGACCACTTTTCTGTCTTGGTTAAGGGACTGTTTCGCCTGTCTCTGTCCTAGTGAGTTCATCCACCAGGTATGGTCCTGTGTCTCCACCCATTTTTTAATGGATCGTTTGACTGCGGTTTTGGAGATTCCGCAGGAGGGTTCAGGGCCAATTACTGTTTTTGACGAGCTTTGTTTGGCCAGTTCGTCTGCTTTGTCCTCCGTGTCCTGGGACTCATGTAATTGTTACTTTTTTGTGACAGCCAAGTTCATTAGGAGCACGTATACAGTCCCGCACTAGCTTAGATTCGACCTGTATGGAGCTTAGTGCTCTTAGCAGCGCCTGACTGTCGAAGAATATAGAAAAAAAGACCTTTATTGGCATATCATCCTCTATCACATAAAACATCTTTGATACACACTATTTACACATGTCAGATCCTTTTTTGCCTGAATGCATTCCTTATCACACCATGTGCTACCATCCCTCCTCTTCCCAACCTTCTTCCATCACCCACTCCCCCATCCTCCTTCCTTCCCCGTTCACGCATTTATCCTGTGACCTTCTTTCCCTCATTGAACCGTCCTCCTTAATTCCTTCCCCCGTTTCTCCTATGCTCGCATTAAAATCCCCCCCCCCACTATCCAAGTCCCTCCTTCCCCCGTTCTCTCATCAATCTCTTTCCTTATGTCCCCCCAATTTTTGTTTACATATACTACCCCCACATTCAACTGTCTTCTCCCTAGCTTATATTTCAACCACACTAGCCCTTCGCACCCCTCCATAAACTCTCCCTTGCCTCCTTTCCTGCCTTCTCTCCATCCCACAATCATTCCCCCCTTCGCCCATCCTTTCTTCGCACATTTTGTTGACTCCTTCATTTCCCATCATCATAAGAATACAGCAATTGACCTGCTTTTGGTGTCTTGTCTTGATATTTCTCTTGTGCAGTGGTGAGGAGCTATCGCCTCTGCTTGGAACACCGTGGTGTCCTTGGTGAGAATGACAGAAATCTTTGTCTTGGATTTTGTACCGTATATACCTGCTCCTACTTCCTACCGGGCGGATACAGGATCGGGGCGGAGGGGTTCAATTGTCTATGTTTGTATTGTTCTCGTTGTGGTATTATGAATTCTGCATTTTCAGTTTTGTTTTAAGTTCTTTTTGAAATGTTGGTGTTGGGTCTTTAGGTAAAGGTTCGAAATTACTGCTATTTAGGAAATCCTCCACTTTATCTATGTATTGGTCTCTCTTCAGGATAGTGATCGTGTTCCCTTTGTCTGCTTTACAAATTACTAGCTGGTCTTTTTCCCTCTTGGATATGATAGATTTCATTGTTTTAACAAACCCATCCGTCCGGTAGTCGCATACTATAATGCACCTACCTACAAAATATGCAAATCCCTAATCTCTATACTCCCAGAAATATTTCAATGTACATCAAAACTATCCATAAAAAACTCACTACAATTCGTGGAAAAAAACCAAAAATCTCACAGTACCAAAAAATCACATCTTAGTCTCATTCGACGTCAAAAGTCTGTTCACAAGTATACCCACAGAAGAATTGAAACAAATAATAAAGCAAAAGTTAATTATATCTAACTATGAACACACCAACGAATTGGTAAATATTATAAACATGTGCCTAGACCAAAATTACTTTACATTTAGCGGAAAACACTACCTACGAAAATATGGACTAGCGATGGGATCCCCATTATCTCCACTGATGACGGAAATCTTCATGGCCCACTTCGAGGAACAACTTTTTAACGGCAGATCCATATTCAAAAAACAAATACAACTTTGGTGCAGATACGTAGACGACATATTCTGCGCATGGACAGGAACACACAGACAACTAGTCCAGTTCCTTAAAGAACTAAACCAGATAAACCTAACCGTAAGAACAAATAACAACCGTATTACATATAAGATCTACAGGAAGCCTACCACTACTGATGTTATTATCCCGAATTACTCCAATAAATTCACCGCAATCAATACACAGGCTCATAAACATACCACTAAACAAGGAAGACTTCGACCAAGAATATAAAACAATAGTAGAAATTGCAAAAAATAACGGATACAAAGAAAACACAATAAAAAAGATACTAAAGAAAAAACAAAAATACATAATTACTAAATTAATATACAACGGATAACCTAACGAAGAAGAAACCAGAAAATACTGCGCCCTCAAATACATCAAAAACACCAGTAACAAAATTAGTAAAAGTCTAAAACAACTTAACATCACACCCATACAAGTAAATAAAAATAACCTAGGAAAGGTCATAATTAATAACAAATTAAATAACCACGATAAATTAACAAACAGTGGAGTGTACAAGCTAGATTGCCACCAATGCGACGCTATATACATAGGGCAAACAGGCAGAAATTTTCACACGAGACTTAAAGAACATATGAAATCTATTGAAAACAAGAACCTCCTGACAGGCATTTCGGAACATTGTACTATCAACCAACTTATGATAGATAAAATTACACCACTCCACAACTGTACAAAAGGATTAAGACTTAATATTTTAGAAGCATTAGAGATTAAACGAGCGACAAAATTCGGGAAAAATATAATTAACAATCTCGGCAGGTAAAAATCTCATAATTCCTGGAGCCCTTTAAGAAGTAACTGACTAATCATAATCATATTATCTTAAACGACACGCATATTGTAACCCCATGTATATATACCCGTGAACACTTCTGTATTCCTTAGATTAATTTTTATACTCTTGTGAGAATGGCGAGCAATCGCCGAAACACGTGTCAGGAAACTGATAGTAAATATATGAAACAAAACAAGTGTATTATTCCTAATTCCTACACAGTGAGTTATATATTTCATCAAGAGTGTAGCAAAGCAAGTATCAATCGAAATTGTATTTTTTCTCCATGGCATCACTTGGTATCGCTATGATCGCGTTAGCCTTCAGCTCGTTTTCTAGCCGTTGGTGTGTTTTTCCGTGTGATCGTATTATGGGCGCCTGTCCTTGTATCAGTCTATATGATAAGGACCTGGCTTCTCCTTGAATAAAGATGTATAATGGTGGTATGTTCAAGATGGCTTCTAGGGCTGCTGTTGGGGTAGTGCTTAGGGCTTAGGTTGTACTGAGACATGCTAGTTTGATAATTTTTTCTACGTTAAGATAGAACAGTGTCTAAACAAGCATGCGGTCTCCACAACCATCCATGGATTGGAGCCATGCTGGGATATAGAACTGTAACCCCCTAGATAGGGAAAGAAAGCCAGATAGTAGCTGACACAGAAGGATGTCCACAGGGCGGGGTGCTATCTCCGCTTCTGTAGAATGTCGTTGTGAACGGTTTACTACGGCAACTAAACAAAGCAGGAAACTATTCTGTGGGTAATGTGGTAATCCCACTTATTAAAAAACATTAAAGTGTTTTGTCTAGCCTAACGTAGGGCGCTCTCAAAATAATAGAAGAATGGTACGAAAAAAAGTCGCTTTCCGTTAACTCCACGAAGATAATTAGTACTGTTCACACGAAAAAAGAAGATCAACATAAGTAGAATTCTCAAACTAAATTCTAAAAACAAGTTGTGCTTGACAAACGAGGTGAAATACCTCAGTATAACACTGGGCAAGCTCTACTGGAAGAACCACTTAGAACACAAGCCTGTGTCAGCTACTGGCAGTGCAGGTGTGGGCTAGGACCAACCTGGGGTTTCAAACCAGAGCTGATTCGATGCCTCTATACTGCAATCATCAGACCATCTATGACATATGGAGCGTTAACCTGGTGGCCGAGAATTAAACAATCGGTAACCAGGAAGAATCAAAACCACCTACAACGACTGCAGTGCCTTGCTATGACGGGCGCAATACGCATAATGTAGTGGCAATAATGGCATATGGAGCCCGACAGCAAACGGTATGAGACACGGAAGAATACTGAGAGACGCGGGATCAATCATGCCTGAACTCTATGAATCTCTCGATACACCTATTTAAGTGGCAATACGAAAAAAAAATTCAGATTGACGATACATCAGAAATCATATGGGGCTAATAATCATGAATTCTCGGGGGCAGGCATTTACTGCAAAGAATTTGACCTGAGATTCAGCATCCCCTTTTTGGGATACTCGAAGATATTCATTTTGTTTCTCACTGACAGCAAATCAAGCATAGCTGCGCTATCGGGACAAAAGGTGGCCAGCAGTATAATCCTGGAATACAAGCAAGCTCTAGAAGAACTTGCCATAACCAACACAGTCACAATATCCTGATTTAAGAGATATTCAAACAATGATGGGAACAACTGTGCTGATAGACTAGCCAAAAGGGCAGATGCTAAGACTCTGCCACTGGCATCACTTACTATATACCAAATATTGAATGGAAACTTCCTTGAGAAACACAAAAATAAATATTACAAAAATAATCCATTTGAAAGTACAAGGTTTAAACAACAAAATACCTAGTATATTGCCTCGTTTACAAACCGGTGATAATGTCAAAAATTGGTCAACGGTTGGTTAAGACATGGTCTGACGGTCTACGTCTATGAACAAGGAATAATATGTTATATTGATAACGCGGTATACAATATTTGTGCATTATTTGAAAAGAATATAGTTGTAATACATAATGAGTGAATTATAAATTTAAGTTGTTACGTTTTAGTAACGATTTCTATCACCTTGTAGGTTAGAGAAAGATTTACCTCGTGTTTTCAACCACGATTCGACCGACCTAGAAGATCAAGAGATCCCGAAAACGTCGAGTGTGTAATCATGGACTCTCTACTCCGAAGCGGTCTAACGCCTTAGGTGTGCCCAGAACATCTTTGATTCGTATTCTTCACAAAGATTTACATTTACATCCGTACAAAATCCGAATAGTACAGGAATTAAAGCCTCAAGATCATGCTCACGGGTTCTAATTTGCAAACGAAATGTTAGAGAGGTTCACTAGCTTTACCAACATGCTTTTCTCAGACGAGGCACATTTCCATCTAAATGGGCATGTGAATAGGCAAAATTGCAGGTATTGGAGTGACACTAATCCTAAATTGAAGCATCAAAAACCTCTGCATTCACCCAAGGTTACTGTATAGGCAGCTTTGTCAGCAAGAGGCATTATTGGTTCATACTTTTTTGAAGATCGCCGAAGAAATGCTGTTACAGTGAATACAGAGCGGTATATTGCCATGCTACAGAACTTTTTCCACCAGCACCACAGGGTTTTGATGGTTTTAATGAACGATCGTGGTTTCAGCAAGATGGGGCAACATGCCACCCTTCCAACGACTCATTAAGTGCTGTTCGTGAAATTTTTGGACAAAAAGAAGTCTTATTCAAAAGAGGTGCCATTAACTGGCCACCTCGTAGCCCGGACTTATACCCACTGGACTTCTTTCTTTGGGGAGTAAAGTAAAAGTAAAGTTTTCAACCGAAACCCAATGTCCCTAGAGGAATTAAAACATTTGCAGTAGTGTCAAAATACTCAAGGATCACATATGTATGATGTGGTTTAAAAAATAAAATCCCTATTTGTTTACTTTAATTATAAATAGAAAGTTTTTATCTCATATAACTAGTTTCTTTTAAATCATCATTTGAAATGTAAACGAACATTTGGTATAATTTTATACCAGAAAATGAGCAACATGAGTTGTCATGAAATATTGAATCGTTCTGGAAGTTGTTGAATTGTCTCGTTTGGCTGGATTATTACTTTAATGTAAAGTATAATCCTTTCATTTAAACTGTGTAGGAATGTAATGGCATAGCATAATAATTTATGTTAAGAAATAATTCGAGAATATATGAGCTTGGACATTGGATGTTAGTATAACTAATGATGGATTTATTATGACTAGAATTAAATTGATAGAATTAGATATAATCCTAAATATAGGATAGGAGTTCCTTTACGATATCTGTTCCTAAAACGTATGCAATTATGGGTAATAGTATAATAAGTCGATAACCTATAAGAGATGAGATATATTTACCTGTTTTCGGTTGAGTTTTTTAGATGCGTTTCAAAAATAAATTCTACCAGCAATGTTTCGATTTTATTAAAATCGATTCATTTTCGTGCGAACCTTACCCTTGGAAGGAGCCACGTAATAAGGATATAACTCCAATAATGAATTGTGTTACAGCGTGTCTGGAGATTGTTTAACGCAATACTTTCGTGAAAATCTTCAAAATGTAGGAAATATTAAAAATTTAATCGCTTAATTTACTTAATTTTTAAGTTCATAAATGTAAATATATCCCAAAAAATGGGAAATACAAGAATTTTAATGCATAAAAAGTGTTTTTGAAAACTGATTTCCAGTTTTATAAATCAGTAGAGGAATGGACATCCGTGGGTTTGAGTGGAAGAACATTTTACAAGATGAACTCAGCCCTTCAACTTGCTGTCATAATTTGTTTGTATGTTTTCAATATTTTATATCTATTTTGTAATAACTGCAGTTTTTTGAGTATGGCAAAGGATAAATAAATAAATAAATAATAATAATATATTATAAAATTAACAATTATAATAATTCATTCAATTTATCAAAAACAATCTTAAAAACACCTATATAAATAAATCATAATTTAGTTACATGTTTTAATAATGATTCATTTATTTTAATCTAGCTATAAAGGCTTATTACAAACGAATTAATATCCTAACCTATTCAAGTGAATTGTATCGACCGTTATTACTCAAATGTTGTTTAGATTCATGAAACTTTCTTTTCATGTTATAAAACGTTTTTACAAAAAGTATGTGGGGTTTAAACATAGTGAATTTTTCAATTTAGTTTCAACTTAGTTTAGTAACAAATTCATGAAGTTTGTTGATTTTCAGTATTCAAAGAAACCTATATCTTATCACTTTTTTATGCTATGAAATTTATTATCACTTTCAAAATGCCTGATTTATAATTTTGCCCGTTTACAAAGTCATCGAATTCAACAATTCTGTATAGGCAACCAAATTTACTTATTGAAATAGAGGTTACCTAATGGTAGCAGTAATATACTAATATACAAATAATATTATTAGTACACTTTACTTAATACCTGAATTATGTTTAAGAATTATTATTAGAGAGCGGATAAAAAAGCTTAAAAAATGTGGAAAAAAACACAAAATTTAGAGAAAAAAAAGCATAAAAACAGGAAAAAGGCATAAAAACACGAAAAAAGCACTAAAGAAAACTATATTTTCTTAATATGTTACACGCTTATCAACATGTTTTACATAGAAATTCTGCTTAAAATTAAAATAAACACACTTTCTTTACGCAATATATAGTACATCGCAGCATATAGCCAAGTTCCCCATTTTATTAGCACTGGGCAGTGAGATATCAGGTAATGTCTCCTTGAATAATTGTACTCACAGAAGAATATAAGAACTATTTTTCCATATTTAATTAAATCTACAAATGGAAATTTCATTCTTATAGTTTCAGAAATTCATTTCTATCCATGTGCTAAACTTGCACAATGCACAAAATGCATTATTAGTAAAATTTTGTAACTTGGTATTGTCTACGGCAAAAATAAGCTTGTCAGCCCATCATTTATGAATTTGGCTATAATGTTATTATCAGTTTTCTTCAATTCTTTTGTATATATCAAAATACTGTTGGTCGGATGTCTTCATGTTAAACTTCTATTATTAAATTAACAAGCGTCTGTGGTTTCATCCACCCCAAACCACATATAATTATTGTTAATAATATCTTTAATATTTTATATGGTTTCATAGTGCGCAAGAGCTACATAATTTTTTTCTCAGGAATGCGCATTTTACAATATTTTCCCAAGAAAGATTTAAATGCATTATTTTGTAATTTTCTTAGTATTTTGCACAAATGTGAATTTAATTTAAATTGTCCATCGTTTGTAAACATATCGAGAAAATCCCAAGCACTAAATGTAAATAATAACAAAAAAGGGAATGTTATTCATACAAGTCGTGACTAGTTAGGATGCAGTTGGGAATTAAAATAAAACTTACTATTTTTAAACATGCCTTACAAAATAATGTATTATTTTCACTTGTTAATTCTGGATAGTCTCGAATTCATTCTTGTATTGTGGTTTTCACCTTTTGCATTATGTGTTAAATATACATGTGAATTATATAATATAATTTATCTGTGATTCCCCACGTTAATACGATTCACGCATATAATAATTTTTGATAAATAAGCAAAGTTTTTGGAATGTCAATTCAATAGTACAGTTTATGAATGCGAGTTTGAATATGAAAATTAACGAAAATGATAAATATGCGCCAGTCGTCCCATCCGTATTTTTGCCGAGAGTAGAAAATTGATACAGTTGTAGAACACCTGAATAGCTGATTAGCTATCACTTAAATTTGTTTACATTTGATACTTATTGGGGCCAGTGTTTGGGCCTAGTTTAACGACGTTTACATCCGGAATATCATAGGTGTGATCGAATCCATTGTAAAATGGTAATTTATACTAATATTTATTAATAATAAAATTCATTATAATTATTGTATCATATTATGAAGATTTTAAACAATTATATTGTCAAAAGACACGAAGAAAATATGTAATACAATATTATACTGATTTTTAGGAAAATTCTCTATATTAGCACATTCATTTAATATCAGCGTGAAATTTTTATTAAATATGTTTTAAATGTTTAAGAAAATGCTCTAAATAAGCATCAGAATCTAAAAAAAAACATGAAAATAAGCACAAAAAGTCAAAATAAGCAAAAAAAAGCAAAAAAACTTAGCGCTAAGTAATCACATTCTTCAAGATTTGTATGGATATTTAGAAATTTTTTCGATGCCATTAATATTATGGATAAGCATAATGCTAGAAATCTGCTCTCTAATTATTATTTATAGGTGCCTCCATTATGAAATAAAATTATATTACTTTCTTAGTTATCTAAATCTAATTGTTTTTATTTAATTAATGTTTTTTTAATTATTAATTTTGGTAGTTGTTTATTTATATTATGAATTATTGTTTGTAAAATTTTGTTATATTTTTTTCGTTTCTTTTGGAATGGTAATTTTATATACTACAAACAGTAAACTACAGTCATTCAATTATAGTAATGTTTGTTAGTGTAATATTTCATATCTATTGATTAATTAATTAAATTAATTTTAATCTATTGTGGCTTTAAGGGAAAGAATTTAAAGCATTCGAGTGATTCAGTTAGTATTGACGGACACAAATAAGTAAAGATTTAAAAAATGTCTGGCTACAAAAATATTTAATGTTTTCTTGTTTTAAATGATCAATCAATCGAATATTTTATTAATTAAATTATTGATAAATGAAATGTTAAATTAATAGATTAATAAATTAATTTTCGTGTAATAACAAAGCAATTATATAATCGATTATTAATCGAATCATTCCAACTATTTCATCGCCAAATGGTTTCGATATGTTTCATTTTTGGGAAATCTATAAATTTGATTTGATTTACGGAATCCTCTTTTACAAAAAATATGTTCCATTATAAATAAGTAAATAATAGCCATAACAAAAATTTAGTTACATAATTGAAACAAAATAGGATATAAATATATAACTGGAGTCCAACAATTATTAGTCCTGGGTGGCCATGAAAACGTCGTTTCTTACTTCATAAAAATTAACCTATTTGTTTAAATTTGACAGAAATTGACTTTAGCAAAGAATAACACAAATAAATTTTTTTATTTAAAGTTTATAAATTCAAAACATGATAAACATTGCATTTGGAATTTTTAGGAGCTGTTGGAAGTGCTTAAATGTAAGTTCAATGTATTTGGCACATGTAAGAATCGACCTACGTCTTTAATTCCAACGCCACCCGGGACTACAATAACTCTTGGACCTAATCCCAAATGGTTTAAATAATAACAAAGGGTTTAAGTATACCAACAATATAATAAAATACTTAAGGTATAACCAATTAAAATATGGATAAAAATGTAAAAATATAAATGCAACAAAATAATATCAAGTAAGCTGATACGTGAAAGTGTATACAGGGTAACTGACGAAAAACCTTTGGTCCTGTATCTCACTTATTATTTATCCAATTTTAATAAATAAAACATCAAATTAAACCATTTTTAAAAGACTTCAATAGGAACTGAACTGTTATTTTTTCTTGCGTGCAGTTTTTGACAAAAGACGATCAACATGTTTTTTTAATTGCACTGTATATATATTTTTATTAATTCGCAAGGAGATTTTTTTTCTGAATATAAAATTGTAGACAAATTTATCCATACATCAAACTTAAGTCGAGAAATTGAGGATTAAAAAAAAGTAAAAAGTCAAGTATCCATTGTAAACAATATGCAGACCATATTTTAAATGTCAAAAGTGACACTGACAGCCATTGATACATTATTGCAACGATTTTTAATTATTTCATAATTAAAATATTGCAAGTTTTCAAACACTGTACTAGAATTTTGTGCTTCTACAGAAATCCTTTTTTCAGTTTTTGAAATCTTGCCACATTTTTATTATGAAATTATTAAAAATCATTGCAGTATTGTACCAATGACTGACACTGCCACTTTTGACAAGAAAAAATATCAGTTCAGTTCATATTAAAGTCAAAAATAAGCGAGATACAGCACCAAAGGTTTTTCGTCAGTCATCCTGTATAAAACTAATTAACATTGTTACTAAGAACATTCTCCTCTCAGCCTGTGATCTAATTTTTAGTAATATAAGCATTTACCTTCGACTATAATTACTGGTAATATGTCTCTTCATTCTATAAAACCTTGTTTTTAAGAATTTTTTTTAACCATTTCAAGTTTCTGATTATAATTATTGGTAAACGGTGCCCAAAAAGTTGAGGTATATTCGAGCTGTGGCCGAGCTAATAAATAAACATTACCTTATCGAAAAGATTAGAAAATTAGATTTAGTAGTGAATATAACATCCAAGTCGTTTACCACAGAGGTTCGTGTTAATATATTATTATATCATGTATACATTATTGTTCGTAATTCTCCCACGGCATAATGAAATACAAACGCATTTTTTTAGATTTAACTCAAGAATATTATCCTTGCATCCAATGCTATCTAAATTAGCTTGATGTTGCATCTTATCAATTGGAGTCCTAATGATTTTTTTTTATAAATAATAAAAACAACAGAGGGAACCCCAAGGTAGACCTGACGTCACCTCTATGGTACTCAACAGGTGTTTACCTTTTCACACACGCGGAGTTGTATCCAGCGAATAGCTTCCCAGCCATCTTATCACATTGGCATTAAAATCCATAGTCATGTAGTAACCCACCCTGCTGTACACGATCGAAAGCCTTGAAGAAGTCGGCATAAATTGAATCAGTCCACCCTCCAAAGACTCAGACAGATATGTTTGGTAAAGTATTAAATTTGTGACTGTTGATTTACTTTTTAAAATTCCGTGCTGTTGATTAATATTGGCATGCGCACACGGCTCTTTTAATTGTTCAGAAATCATAAAGTCCAAAATTTTTTGGGGATGACGGATTGAATCGATACATCCCGATATTTTCAATATTTGCCCTACCCTACAGGCATTCTTAAATACGGGAACGATAAAACTATCTTTCCAGCATGTAGTAAATATTTCTGAAAATAAGGAAGTGCAAACATTGCATAAATCGGCTTACTCGGCGTCTACAAACATATATTTTAAAAATAAGCAGGGATGCCATCAGTGTAGGGACTACATGACTGTGGCAAAACTGATATTGAATTAAAAACAACTTTAAGAGTAACATAGAGATTATTCAAATCAAATAGAGGTCTCAGTATATGTGAATTGTTTTATCTTTGCAAACAAACTATTTTTTGAAATACTATTAACGTGAGTGACACCTATTATTTAAAGGAGGCATGTGGAACCTATGGTCCCTGACTTCATTTTATCCGGCCCGCAGCACAATTTTCAAATCTCACTAAACCTTTGAAAGATAAAAATATATATGTATTCTTAATAATTTTCATATAATCTAAGAATCATCAAGTTTTATATGTATCATAAAGTTTTGTAATGTATTTAGTCAACTCAGCATTCAGTGTATGCAATAAACAGGAAAACAGAATCAGCAGAGCAAAGGCACGTAGTTATTTGTAGTGAGGCACGGCAGTTTCTAAATTCATACTTAATTTACAATTTAACATAATCTTTAAAATGACATGAGAGAAGAGAAGAAATATTGATATTGAAAATCGTGTTTTTTAAGATAAGTGGACTAATGATTATTTTTTTATTATGCAAAAACACAAGCCTGTTGGTTTAATTTGCCTCGAAAGTATATCAGTGGCAAAAGAATTTAATTTAAAACGCCACTTTACATCGAAACATTCTAGTTATAGTAATCTCAATGGGCAACAAAGAAAAGATAAAATAATAAATTTGAAAAAATGTTTATCTGCGCAACAGACTCTGCAAAGCATTCTAAACCTTATTCTGAAGGTGATTTTGTTAAAGAGTGTCTTAGTGCTGTCGTTAAAGAACTGTGTCCTGAAAAAAGCGACGATATAGAAAAAAAAAATAAGTCTTTGTCGCTACTACCGATAGCACAATTAGCTATTTTTATTCGCGCAGTTGATATCAAAATTAATTACATGAAATAATTGCTGGCTCTTCGACCTATATAAAGTAAAAGCAGTTTTTAATTAATTTCAGCTTAAATGGGAGAATCTAAGTGGAATTTCTACTGATAGTGCTCCAGCTATGGTTGGTTCTAATTTAGGAGTTGTCAATAGAATTAAATTGGAACTATGTAGTAGGAATATTAACACTGAAGAATTGAGTGTATTTCACATCAACAAAATTTGTGTGCAAATTCGAAGCCAAAGCTGTCATTGCAACATTAGGTGGATACACAGATTATACATCAAAGAGAAATAGTGAAATAACTTACTAATGATATTATAAAGATATTATAAAGGGACTTCCAATAGGGACTTCCGAATTTTAACAATGAATAGCGACCATTTTCTTGAAGTTACAACTGTCTACTTAGTTACAAATTAAACACAATAATTACTTTGTTTTGTATAACAGTTATTTATTTAAACGGTGACCAATGGTTTCAATACATTCACGTATCATTTTCAAACCGAAAGTAACCTAAACTACATAACGTGCGGTATTTATATGCAAATAGATTATGGATTTACAATGGCATTAAAAATAGGAGTGTATACTAGGTCAACCTGGTCGTTAATTACTGGAGTTTCCGGATTAGCGCGGGCTTTATGGATTTCTAATGATTCCAGGAGGTCCATTTTACGACCCTTTTCGGCAAAATGAATAACCGACAGTACATCCTCGCCAAAAGAATGATTATTTTCAATTATGTGTTTAGCGAATGACGACTTGTCGATTAAATTATGCCGAAAAGAGTGCAAATGTTCTCCCAGACGAGTCTTAAAATTACGACCAGTTTGACCTACATACACACCTTTACAAGATTCACATGTCAACTTGTATATCCCTGATCTGTGAGCAGTTGGTATTTTAGTTTTGGGGTTAAATAAACTATTCTTAATTTTGGAAAATGGTTTAAATGCAACATTTATGTTGTGTTTTTGTAAATTATATTTAATTTTAAATGAAACATTGCCAAAATACGTTAGGGGGATGTATGTTTTTGTATTAAAGGTTTCTGAACCTGCGTATATGTATTTTTTGACTTTTTTATATTTTTGTTGGTTAACCAATTTGTCGATAAGAGAGTGTGTGTATCCATTTGAACTAGCAATTCTTTTAATCGTGTCTATTTCTTTTTTAAATGAGGCATCTGAGAGGGGAATGTTAAAAGCGCGATATATCATTGAATTAAAGGCCGCTAGTTTGTGTTTATAGGGGTGGTTAGAACAATTAGGGATTACTCGGTCTGTGAATGTAGGTTTTCTATATATGTCAAATGTTAGTGTTTCGTTAGTTTTAGTTATTGAGAGGTCTAAAAATTTTATGTTGTTATTAGTTTCAGTTTCTACTGTAAAAATGATGTTAGGATGTAGGGAATTAATATAGTTTAAAAATTGAGTTAGTTGTCTGTTAGTACCTGCAAAGGAAGCTATAATATCATCTACGTATCTAAACCACATTTTTATATGTTTTTTGCCTAATTGAGAATTTAAAATTAAATTTGTTATGTTACACATAAATATTTCAGCTAGCAATGGACTCAAAGGTGAGCCCATTGCTAGTCCTTCTGTTTGTCTGTAGTATTTGTTTTCAAAAGTGAAATAATTATTGTCTAAAATAATTTCAAGGATATTAATAAATTCTGTTTGAACTGTTATGTTTACGTTGCAATTTTCAAATGATTTCTTGATTAATTCTATGCAGTCTCTAGGTGGGATTTTTGCAAACATGTTAGATACGTCGAATGATACAAGCTTATGGTTAGATGGGATTTGGAAGTTAGTCAGTTTATCGGTCAGTTCCTTTGAGTTTTTGATCGATCTTGGGTCTCTAAAATCTGTTAATTGTTTTTATAAGGAATTAAGGTGGCATGCTATTTTATGAGCGGGAGAATTAATGGAGGATACTACGGGACGAATCGGGGAATTATCTTTGTGAATTTTTATGAGGCCGTATAATCTGGGAGAATTAGGATTCATAGGGAATAAACGGTTTTTTGTAAATTGGTCGAAAATTGAATTACATGCATCTGTGGTGATTTTTAGTTGTTTTAGAAATTTAGAGGTTGGATCGACCTTTAATTCAATGATATCTAAGCTATTTAAGAAATGTTCGACTTTTGAAATGTAGTTTGGTTTATCTAAAATAACAACTGAGTTTCCCTTATCGGCTTTGGTAATTATCAAATTATTATCTATTATTTTCTTTTTGATTGACTTGATGATTTTGTTATCAGAGTTATTGAATTTTGAATTTTTTTTTATGATTTTGGCAATTTTGTGTTTAGTGTACTCACAGTCAGGGATGTTTTTCAGGGCTAATTCCGCTTCCACTACTAATGTTTCTTTTGGATGTTTTGGCAACACGTGTGGAGAATAATTGGGGCCTAGTTTTAAAAAATCCATTTCCTGTTTGTTGAAAGATACATCACTATTGTTTACCACACTGGGATAGAACTTCATCTCAGCTTCACTTGGATGGTTGGTATTTCCATTTTTTGATCTTGTTTCTTTCTCCGAAACGAGGGTACGTAGTTTTTTAGTCTGCGTAACATATTTCTTGTGGGCAATGCGGCTTACTTTTTCTCTCACGTAGTCATCCAAGAGATCGAACTCTACTGGGTGTAATGTAGATGTCAATTCACAATGTAGGACTTTTATATAGTGAAAGAGGGTGCTTCTTTTCCGGAACCAGGTCTTTACTTCCTCTTTAATCCATGTTTTTTCTCCAATGTTTACTGCATTTCTTGCTGCTTTTGTTCTTGTTCTTGTTCTTGCTCGCTAAACACATAATTGAAAATAATCATTCTTTTGGCGAGGATGTACTGTCGGTTATTCATTTTGCCGAAAAGGGTCGTAAAATGGACCTCCTGGAATCATTAGAAATCCATAAAGCCCGCGCTAATCCGGAAACTCCAGTAATTAACGACCAGGTTGACCTAGTATACACTCCTATTTTTAATGCCATTGTAAATCCATAATCTATTTGCATATAAATACCGCACGTTATGTAGTTTAGGTTACTTTCGGTTTGAAAATGATACGTGAATGTATTGAAACCATTGGTCACCGTTTAAATAAATAACTGTTATACAAAACAAAGTAATTATTGTGTTTAATTTGTGATTAAAATGTATAACGAAGTAGAAGCCTCCATAGTCAATGTCTACTTAGTTGTCATTTATTCAGTTTATTTTGCCAAATCATCATGGATAGATATACACGTGCAAATGATAATATTCTTTTATCAAAATGAATGCTGTGTTCGGGCAAAATTCGGCGCCCATCGCCTATTTTACGGTCGCCACATTCGACCTACCGAGAGGACTATTCGCAGTGTGGTGGATAAATTTGAGTCCACTAGTTTAGTAAAAATTGATCAACACCCATACGACGAATGCATGATTTGTCGAAAATATTGCCATTGTGAGGCAAGAGAATCCGAGGCAGTCAATTTCGCGTAGCTTACAAAAATTCGGCCTTTCCCAAAACCAAAACTTGACGATTTTTGCGTCGTGACATGGGCCTGCACGCGTACAAAACTGCCCCAGGAGCTAAAGGTAAACGACCATAAACAACGACCTATGTTTGCTGAATGGGCCCTGGAGGAGTTGGAAACACCCGAATTTTCACCAAAAATAATGTTTAGGCGCATTTAAATGGTTACGACAACAAACAAAATTGTCGAATTTAGGACGATACTAATCCACATGTGATCCAAGAGCATCCAATGCATTCCAAGAAAGTCACTGGTGTGGATTTTGGGATGATGGCGTTATCTATACATATTTCTTTGAGAAAGACGTTGGCCAAACCATCAATTCTTTTGGCCTAATTTGGAAGATATTATCAACGATATGTGGTACCGAGATCGTGCGATTTGACCCCTTTAGACATTTTCTTGTGGGGATTTCTTCAATGGCAGGTCTTTGTGAATAAACCACAATTTACACCGGTCCTCAAAGCCAATTTAATCCATGCCATCGGTCAAATTCAGTTGATTTATGCGCCAGAGTCATAGAAAATTGGATATTTTGGTTGCGTGCCGCCCAGTAAAACCGAGGTGAACATTTGCATGATGTTATATTCCATGCATATTAATCCAAGCAGTTACCGTTCATGGAAAAATGTTTGAATCTCTCTTCAAAACCCAAAATCACATCTTACATATCTGGTTTCATTCTTCAAAATCAATTTGGCTTCCTATATCACCAGTGCATAACCCTTTAATTAGCTATTCACTCCCAAATTCACCTTATCAAATTTCCTATATAGTTTCTTATACAATCGCTCCCTTTCCAATTCATTTTCGTTTGAGCAAGATTAGTGCTGTAAAATACTCTATTATTTGTAGTATAAGGAAATATCAGTCTCCATTATTAACCAGATAATTAATGTAATGTGAACGTTTTATAAAGAATTTAAACAATAATGTGCTATTATTAAAAGCTCATACACAAACCTCTCAATAATTTCTTTAATTTTAAAGGTTAATAGAATAATTAGTAACGAAATTCGAATTCCTGAAATAATAACTTTAACTTTATTATGCTCGCTCAATCCATTATAATTCTTCTTTTTGTAGTTAATTTTGTTAATTCCTCGGCATAAAAAACGAATGTAAAATATTTTTATACAAATACGTCTACCCAAAAGTAGTTAAAAACATTAAAGAATAAAAGCAAGAAACCTGTATTACATTAGGTTATTAGTTTATTTATGTATTAAATATTTTTTGATAATTCAATGATGGTTATAATATACTAGTATAATCAAATAATTAAATAACAAAATATTACTTACATATCAGTCCTCCTTAAATATTTCCCAATGATTCATAATAATAGATTAAACGCAACCACAAGCACTAAAACCACTACAATCTAATAAATTAAGTTTATAAAATAACTGGAATCCCAATTCAGAACATACACATGGAAGTAAATATATAAAACGGTCAAATGTCAAAATAAGCTGTAATCACTATTAGATAAAGAGAATCGCCTGTCTTATCTTTCATTAAAAATAACCAGTTCATGTGAGTAGCAGTATATTAAAAATATATAATGCAATTATAATGAATATAATGTAAAATAGAAATATACTATATTATAATCTTATATTAATAATTAAATTAAATATATTTACAATGTATCCATTAATTCGTCATTGTTATCCAAATGAATAATTGCATTAAAATAATATCAAATAATATTATTTCTACTTCGTTATACATGTTGAGTATAAATAAAAACATACTGTAACTTTGTTTGTATAACACTATTTATTTTTTGTTGGCTACAAAGTTACAAAGTGTTTTTATTAATAACAAATAATATTGAATGATAGTGGGTCGATAGTCATTGATCAGAAAAAGTTCATATGTAATCTTATCCTGCATTAAAATATAAATTTCTGTTAGCAGTAAAGATAATTTTTTGACGATATATTTATAATTTACATTTAACAAATAATTGCTATAAATAAGAAGTCAAGAACATATTTTTAGTTCATTCGAAGCTACAACTTAAATTGCCAATTTAGAAATTCTAGTTGCAGAAATTAATTGCGATCAGATAATCAAATTTTTTTTAGGACACTGATTAGGCTTGATTTGTTGTCTCAACAAATAATACATATAAACATATAAATCAATATTCACTATTATTACTCGGTCCACTTTCCATGGCCTCTATACATTGATTAGTATATCACTTCACTTTATAAATTCACAAATTCCAATTTTAAAATATAACTTAATTGTCCTCTCTTATGTATCTTTGTAACGAAAACAAAAGTGATCACTGTTTGCTCTCAAGTATCGTAGTTGGGAAACATGACGGTATACTGTAGGCACTAATCCACTGCAGGAGAAATTCGATTTCTTTTTATATCAAGCTAAGAAGGAAAACGGTGAAATGGTCAGGAGAGTGTATAGAGAAATTAAATTAATAGCAATAAACTATAGCTTACTGTTACATAGGAAATATTTATTTATTAAAAAAAATATTATATTACCCCTCCGATGAATTATTAAATATTATACATACAAGTTTTTGCCAGGATGAAATAATTACTAATTATTGTCGGCTATAGTATTCTTTTCGCGAAAATATATTTGAAATTTTGTTAATTACCTAAAGTTTTTACATATAAGACTTTTAGGTACATTGTCAAGGAAATCATTTTATTATAAAAAAGTAACTCAGTTCTAGAGGATAAATTTGTGTAAATGTATAAGTTAACTGCAGGCAAAATTTCACGACAAAATTTATGTAAAAAAATATAAAAATTAATATACAGGGTGAGTTTTTTTCGATGTTCTCTATGGGGATCTCGGAAACTATAAGAGATAGAGAAACGGTTAAATGGAGAAAGAAGTGTAGATTTACGAGACGAGTAAAATTTCACTTTCAAAGTTTTCAAAAAAGTCAAGGGTAACTAGATATTTGGAAAAAAGTAAAAAGTGTCAATTTTTTCAAATCAATATATCTCGGTTATTATAACAGATAGGAAAAACAGTAAAGGACACAGTTTTAGATAATTTTATGCAGATTAATAAAAAATAATCATAATTTTTATCGCCATTATTTTCCGTGATATGACGCAAACATACATTTTTTTTAAATAAAAACCATAGTTGGTTATGACTTCATTTAATATGGCATACGACATAGTTATTTTTAGAAATAAGTGAGTTATAGTCATTTTTAATTTTATTATAAAAAAAATGGGTAGCCATGAAAAAGGTGAAAGTAAAACAATAGCAATATTGTAATTAATAAATTAGATAGAATAGTCAAAAATATTTAGTTTACGGGGTTCCTGTAGGAGGAAAAATCTGAAAAAAATCAACATTGCACGGTTGATTGTGATCTCCTCATGGAAAATATTTTTGACATTCTATCACTTCCGGTTGTACCGGAAACGGCTACCAACTTTGTTATTTTAAATGGAACATACTGTATATTATTTAATTTTTGAATTCCTTGTTCAATTGCCTATCTCTCCATATGGGTTTATGCCCACTTAACTTTTACAGTTTTTGATTTAAAAATTTATTTGTCAAATATTGACCTCAAAAAGGCGTTTAGAAAAATGTCTATAACTTCTAGTAAGTACAAGATAGACACACGAGCGACATCTTTTATTGTACCTAATCGATAGGTGTTCAGCAGAAAAGAATTGACATGTGTCAATTTTGACAGTTGGTATTTCATAAATATCAATATTTCAGCGCCCACTTAAAAACATAATATTTCAATTTTTTCAAATGGAATGATTAATATTTTATCCCATAGTGTGGTTCGCAAGACAATTTGCACAAAAGTATGTTTTGATAATGGCACGTTGAGATGCCGAAACTATGGTCAGCAGTAAATAAATTGTGTTATACAAATAAAGTTACAAAGTGTTTATTATTTATACTCAACATGTATAACGAAGTAGAAGCCGCAAATATCAATAACATTATTTTAAGATTGTTCAAGTCATCACCCGTCGCCGATAGAGTGGTATCATCAGCAAACATAGTAATAGCACCCTCCATACTTTTTTTTTTCAAATCATTTACATAAATGAGAAATATTAAGGGCCCAAGAATGGACTCTTGAATACCTACTGTAACATATTTAGTTTTACACTTGATGCTATTGATATCCACGAGTTGTTGAGATACGATGCCAGAAACTCTATACCATTTTTACTAAAGTTATAGTGTTGTAATTTTAAGACTAATATATTATATGAGATGCAGTCAAATGCCTTACTAAGGTCACAAAATATGGAGCATTGATATTTCTTACTCTCATATGAGTCTGTAATTACATCAACTAGGTGTATTATAGCCGATATCGTCGATTTCCCCTGTCTGAAGCCATATTGTGAGCTAGTAAAAAGATTGTTTTTCTCAAAATATTCTAAGATTTTTTTAATAACTGATTCAAAATTGTTTGCAGAGATATGGGTCTATAATTTGTTTGATCTGATTTTTCTCCTGACTTGTAAACTGGCACCACAAGAGACAACTTCAAACACTTAGGAAAACAATTCTTCTTAATACAAATATTAATGAGTTTTGTGAGAGGAATAACGATTAGCTCTTTTATGGTCTTAATTAATTTGGAAGATAAATTGTATATATCTTTACTGTCTGAGTCTCGAACATCCATGTAACTTATCTCACCTAAATTGAAATGCGGTGCATTGTTGTTTATTACTGTTATTTTTACTAGATCATACTGTAACTCTACATTGTTTCGCATATGTCACTAAACCAGTGAATATTTCTAGGTTTGCACTTAGTTAGTTTTCTGGAAACGATATATTATAATCATTAATTATACGAGTAATAAACATACAAAATAGTGTGTCATAATTACTTTGACTTATTATACAATTCCAGTCTATTCCTTCAATATAATTGTAGAAGTTTATAATTTCGCGCTGGATAATAGGGCGAGATATTATAGAGGTTACTAGTTCTTCTTTTGCGTATGAGTATTTGACAAATATTGCACGGTGGTCTGAAAATAATGTATTACATACACTTGCTGTGAATAGTTCGTGATGGCTAACAAACATATATCTCGTTATATCCGTTACAATACTCTTTAAACCAAATTATTCTGTTAGATTATTGAACTCTATGAATTCTTTGGTTTTAGTTTCCGCACAATTTATATTAAAATCACCGGTAAGAATTAAACGTTCCGCATTTACGTAATCTAACACATTGGCTAATTAGTTTATGAAGACATTGCAATTGCCCCAAGGGCTGTATTTATTAATCAAAGTATATTTTTTGTTGTCTAAGTGTAAAATCGCTCAATATATTTTAATATCTCCATCAACGAAATAGTCTCTTAAATCTATAGGACTTATTTTAAGGTCTGGTGTAGCCCAAATTCCGCAACCACCTCCTCTAGTAGCTAATCTTGAGTAGCTTGATATTAGATTAAACGAATTTATGTTTGCTTGCTTAATATGATCATCTTTTACCAAGTTTCTGTTAAATAAATTATTTTACAATTTTTATCCGTAATATAAGCTTCGAGTAAAGGAATTTTTGTATTCAAGCTTCATATATTTCTGTGGCTTGGAGCTAAAAAGGCCAATGTCAATATTTTGCCGTTTTGATTTAAGCAATACATTAGACTTCTTTTCTTACGGTCTTTAATATGGTAAAACAGCCAATGTCAAATCTCAACCAATAGCAGATCTATAAATTTAATTTTGGCCAATGTCGCTATGAATTCATCAACATCAGTTTATGCTAAAAGGGTCAGTGTCTACTTTGGCCCTTTTAGTTGTATCTATTTATATTATTTTATTTAACATAAATGGGTCAATGTCAACATTGGCTTTTTTAACTTTAACCTTCATAGCAGCAGTAGCCATCATAAACGTTACATGGTTGCAGCTGCATCGCAATTCTAGTTTTAAAGTGTTTGTGAAACAAAGAAACTGAATACTTATAATTCAAGGACAAGGCAGATTTTACAGATGTGTGGAGCTGACAATAGTAAGTGATTCAGTACTGCTTTATATTTTTATATAGAACTATTCATTTAATATTGCCGATTTGAGGTTATATTGATTCGTTGTAATAACTAGAGCCCGGACTTATATGCACAATAAATACCGAAAATAGCCGCATATCGTTGCAGGAGGCTCTGAATAGTTGAAAATATGCATTTTCATAGAAGTCCGGGCTGTCCACATGACATGTACATTGTATTGGTTTGTATTGGTATCTTGTAGAATCAGCGTCAGTCAGTGATGATGACAATTTAAGACAATTCCAGCACAATACCAGTTCCAGAAACGAAGGAATTGGAAGAGATCCTTGAAGAAGAAATAATAGAAAATACAGATTCAAGCGATTCAGAACCGTTTAAAGACGATAGTGGTGATGAATATGTACCGTCGGACAGTGACGAGGACACTGAAAACAACCAAGAAGAATAGTTTGAAGATGTCGATTTGGATATCGGTCTGGTAAATGAAGAACTTATTAACAATGCAGAATTGGTTGATTCGGCAGAAAATCAAATAAATAAATCATGCAGGGGAAGAAAAAAGGAAACAAAGATGACGCTACAAGGAAACGAAAGCGGTATTCTTCTAATTGGACTCGAAATATAAGAAAACTGTTGAAAACTCAAGGCAGAGAATATTCGTCAGTGTCGGGAAAGAAAACTTTACCTGCCAAAGAAATGAAAGCAGCGTGCTCATGCAAAAAGAAGTGTTTCGAGAAATTCACCCCTAATGAGCGACAAATTGTCTTTACAAATTTTTATAAATTGTCTAGCTCTGGAAAAAACCAGTTTGTGGCAAATTCCATTGAAGAGGAAAAGCATGTTCAGCGATTAAGACATAATGACGGCAAGAAAAGTAGACGAAACTTTTCTAGAAAATATTTTTTGACAAACATCAACGGCAAAAGAATGGAAGTGTGTCAAATTGTGTTTATAAGTACATTTGACGTCACTTTAAAAAAAGCGAGAGTAATTGTAATAGCAAAATATGTTCTGATGATAAACGAGGAAAACATGGAAAACAACCTAAAATCCCAGAAAAGGATAAACTCCTAATAAGAGAACACATAAAACTATTTCCCGCTTATCAGAGTCACTATTCACGATTCCACACTCAGAAAAAGTACTTGTCACCCGATCTATAGATTACTCAAATGTACCGATTTGGATTATTGTAAAGAAGGAAATATTCAACCGCGGAATGCCTCCCTATACAGAAAAATGTTTGTTGAGGAATTCAACTTATCATTTCATAAACCAAAAAATGATACATGCGCATAATGCGACAACTTTCTTATGCAGTTAAAATGTTGTGAAAACGAAATATACCGCAGATTAATATCGAAAAAAATAAAACCAGACACCTACATTTGGCTGAGTCGGCCTACAAGTCAAAAAGACGAGATAAGGAGGAATGCCATCATAATACAAGTTTTGTTACAATGTCATTCGACTTACAAAAATGTTTGCCTACTCCATATCTCAGAAGTGGATTGAGTTTCTACAAACGTCAATTGTGGACATTTAACCTTACCATTCACCAAACCGTAGGAAAAGAATCCTCTTCTGTGTGTTACCTAAGAAATGAGACAATGGCTGGTCGTGGAGGACAGGAAATCGGTTCTTGCATTTACCATTACCTTCATAATCTTGCAGAAAATAATAATATACACACGGTAACTATGTACAGCGACTCCTGCGGAGGTCAAAACCGCAATATTTATTTTTCTACAATGTTACTGCAAACTGTTTCTGAATTGAAACCTAAAGGTAATATGTAGGCAGACACTATCAATGCGGCTATAGAAAAAAACAAAAAAACGTACTAGTGCTGATATTGAGTTGCCCTGAGATTGGGCAAATGTAATACGTTTGATGCCAAGAAAACTCCGTATAAAGGTTATAGAATTGGAACAAATCAACTTTTTAAACTTCAAATCATGTTTAAACACTCACTATGTACATCGAAAAATAAACATCTTAAAGGAAACAAATCAGTGGCTCAAAATAAAATAGATGCAGTATTCAACAGATTCTCTGAACATTTTGTACAAATATTCCTTTGAGGACGAGTTTAAAATTTTCGATATATCCAGAAATCAGAAGAAAACACGACAGGGTGGTTTTCTCAAGCTTAAACCACTTAATAATAAACCACTTCCCTTAAGTACGGATAAATTAAATGACTTAAAGTTACTTTTGCCATATATCAGCAAAACTAATCGCATGTTCTACAATAACTTTATTGAACAAATGTCAGCAAATGATAACATGGTGGATTACTTGGGTGAAGCTTCTGAAGAGGAAATAGATTTACTATCATAAAGTTTTTAATATCTAGGTGTAGAATATCTTAGTTTTGTAATGTATTTAGTTTATTTCACCTTTGTTAACACTAAACTTTGTAAAAATATAATAAACTTCGTAACAAATAACTACTGGGTGTCCCATTTTAATCCGCCAGTAGCGATAATTCTGAAATATTGCATTGAATCAAAAAGTGTTCCAAATGAAAAGTTAATGGTTCTGAGGGGGACATCTGATGCCGTAGACTTTGCCCCCCCAGCCCCCCAAGGGGGGCAGGAACAGGGGGCAACTTTAAAATCTTAAATGGAAACCCCTATTTTTTATTGCAGATTCTAATAGACGGTTAAAAAGTATGTAAGTTTTATCCGAAACATTTTTTTATTGGTCGAGAGATGGCGCTGCAAATGTAAAAGTTTTTTGTCAATTAAATTGCGAAAATCGTCACGTAATTAACTGTTATTATTACTTAAGACTTACTCACAACCTTACAAGGTTGTTTTTTTCTCAGCCTGTCCAAATACTACCCCCGCCCTCCCTACAAAGACGTAAAGTACTCAAAAATAACGATTGAGTATTTCTTTTTCAAATTAAATAATGATAATATAATTCAAAAAAGAATGTCGTTTTTTTTCAAAAAATGAAGCTATGAGGGGGGGCAGGTCAAACACTGTTTGAAAAAAAAAATGACATTCTTTTTTAAATTATTTTACCATTATTTAATTTGAAAACGAAGTACTCAATCGCTATTTTTGAGTAATTTACGTCTTTGTAGGGGGGGCGGGGGTAGTATTTGGGCAGGCTGAGAAAAAAACAACCTTGTAAGGTTGTGAGTAAGTCTTAAGTAATAATAACAGTTAATTACGTGACGATTTTCGCAATTTAATTGATAAAAAACTTTTACATTTGCAGCGCCATCTCTCGACCAATAAAAAAATGGTTCGGATAAAACTTACATACTTTTTAACCGTCTATTAGAATCTGCAATAAAAAATAGGGGTTTCCATTTAAAATTTTAAAGTTGCCCCCTGTTCCCGCCCCCCTTGGGGGGCTGGGCGGGCAAAGTCTACGGCATCAGATGTCCCCCTCAGAATCATTAACTTTTCATTTGGAACACTTTTTGATTCAATGCAAAGTTTCAGAATTATCGCTACTGGCGGATTAAAATGGGACACCCAGTATATTCTCTTTTTTATTGTTGTTATATCGGCCAATGTCACCTAATTTTTTTTTAATTTTAATCGTGAATGTATACAACAAAGGCCAAAGTCAATTTTTTTTTAAAGTAAAATCTTTTCTCAAAACATGGTGTACATTATCAGATTTTATGCAAAATTATCTATGTTTGAGCCAAAGTTGAAACATACAACTTGTACTTTATGTCAGTTAGAATTAAAATAATGTTTGATAAAAAACTTTCAATGCGATTTTCTCAAATACGCAATTATTGACATTGGCCTTTTTAGCTTCAAGCCACAGATTTAATGTTAGTAGTAAGTTATTCATATCCACATTTGATTTTACGTGTTGCGTAAATTTGAGCGATTGTTCTTTTTACTAAAATAAAATTTGTTTATAAGTGTTCCCTCGTTCCATGTATCTGTGTTTTCAATAGTATCCTTAGCTTCTGATGGTACTCCTATTTTATAGGAGGCGTATATTGTATTCTCTCTTCTAGGTGTTAATTTTTCAATCTGATATTTCGCTGGATAACAAGCATTTAGGAAATTTTCCATCATTTCTGCCGTGACAGATTTGCCGAGCCAGGATAAGAAGTACCAGTGAGTTATTTTTTCATTTCCTCTTGATTGTGGCGCAACTGGCAACATAATGCTACTTGAGCCAGTTCCAATATTAATTTTATTTTTGTATAATCACGTGTTCTTGGAATATGTATTACATGATTCAATTCTCCATTATCGCTTCTTACGATTTGCGTTTCTAATATCTTTGTTATATTACATATGGTTTGAATTTGATTATCTTTATTTATGTTTGAGTTTATTGATCCCGCGGCGGAAAGTTTTTCGACGTTAATACGCTACTTCCCAGTTCGAGATTTTTGCTATACACTTTTATCGGTTTTTTATTCTAAATGAGAGTATTTTTGATATTTGGATTTTCATTTATGGTTTTAATCATATTTTCATGTTCCGCGACATCTATAGTATGAGAAGATTTTTTTCGCGTCGTTATTACTATTGTCATTGGATTTTAGATTTACAGAATTCTGCATTAGTAATTTATTTAACACAATTATCTGATCTTTGAGAAATGTAATATTATCTCCCATGCTGTTTATTATGTAGTTCTTTTCCAGAATTATGGTTTTTAAGTACCTTATTTCTACTGCTTGATGCGCTGTTTCCGATACCTCATCAGTACTATTTGGAGGCATGTAAGGATCTGCCAAGTGATCCTGTTATTTTTAATTTCACAGCAGATTACTGCTTTGTCACTAATGATTTTTAAGTTTTTAATGTACTTAATGCACCCAGGGTGAAATACCGCACCACACAATTGACACTTTGGTCCCGATAACGGCACGTTATTACACTTTTTACACGATTTTTGTACACCCATAATCAAACCTGCCTCGTTGCTTGACGCCATTTTTATATTATATGATATGCTAGAGGGTGTACAAAATAAACCGCAGTCTCTTTTAATACTATCCGTGCCCATACTATACAATACTACATAACACTTCACTCACTACGAAATTATCCAGGGCATGTGGATACTGTTGCGGATTGAAATATCTGACATCATCTTGAGGCAAATAGGTGTTCTTGGATTGTGCGGCGAATCCTTCTACTATATCGCCAAGTGTCTCTAGGGCTGTAATGCGATGTTTCATGCATCCTGGTATTCGTGACTGTTCTTTATTGTTATTAATGAAGCTCCAAAAAATATTGGGATCATTATTTATGTTTTCTTTCGCAGCTTTAATGTACGTGCAGTAACTTGAGTTAATTTTTTGCTTAATTAATCGTCGTACAGATCTGAATTCCTCTAATATTTCATTATCTTGTATAATGCGTTTAAATAGTTTATTCTTTAGCTTTATTAATTGAATAATTTCGGCATTTAACCATGGAAGCTATTGCTTTGTATTACGTTTGAGTTTGCGCTTTGGAACATGCATATCCATGTATATAACTTTTTGTTAAATAAGTTGCAACATTCTTGCAATCACATCACATGACTGTTCTATTTCGGATCAATCTATTTGAGATATAGCTTCATACAGGAGATGAAGATTAGCCTTTTAAAATTGTAAAAATCGTGGCTAAGTTCTATAGGAGAAAAGTACGTTAGTGGATGGATGATGTCGATTTTCATTAACTAAAGCACATTCTGATTTTTCAACAGAACAATATTCATATGGCGTTAAAACTAAATCTAAAATTCTATTATTTCCTATAAAATTATGTTGTTTTAAATTATTAAAAGAAATAAAATTTAAAAGTGGTAGTAGTGTCGTTCTATATTGGAGACAAATTGAATGTAGTTGGTTAAGTTAAAAACACCCAAAATAATTATATGATTTAAATTAAAATGTTGCTCTATCATATTAAATAATAAATTATAAGTGCCAAGTGCAGTTTGAGGTGGTATAACAGGTGGGGCAAAAGTCCCGCTACCATTTTGATTGCGCGCCATCTTGGTTCTGTGACGTTTAGTACAGTTTCGCTTAAACTATTGTGTTGTGTAGACGTCCAAATTTTATTATGGATAAATATACGCCACAAGAACGAGCAGAAATAGTGACAATATTTATTGAAAATAATCGTTCCATTATTGCAACTCAGCGGAAATTACGTCAAAATATCCTAATCGTTCAGTGCCTCACAAAACCGCAATTTATCGTTTACGTGCGAATTTTCGACAGTACGGTTTGACAGTGTTTCAGAGTCTCCAGAAACATCAATTTGGAGACGTGGTTACCAGTTACACATTTCTGCACGCAGTTTAACACGTTAACGCCGGCGGGTACCACCGGTGGTACACGAGTTTTTACGCTTTTGGTACGCCACTGATTACTTCCATGATGACAATAAATAATTTTATCTACGATCGTACAGAAAGTAGACGCTTTTTGCATAATTTTTCATTGTAAAAGTGGCTTTTTAAAGCACTAGTGCTTTTTTACGTTTTTATTGCACGGTAATGTCAAACTGTTTTTATTGCACAGAAATGTCAAATTTGACATATATTATAGCACAAATTTTCGACGAAAAACTTAATTTTTTATTAATTGATACAAATAACTAATAAACAATAAATAACATATATAATACAAACGAAATGGCAGATTTAAGAACTCTGAAGATTTCATTTAATGCAAGTCGAAGCGATTGCAATGAAGCGAACATTTTTTCCATAAATAATAATGGCGGCCGACATTTGTGCAACTTGTTTACTGGTTGCTAAGTAACGCTTTCATTAGTGCACTGCGGGTAAAATATGTTTTCATTAATTGAATTATTGAAATGACATTAAAACATTACTCATAAGAATATATTCTTTGAAATCCTTTACGATCGAAGATAAAATTTTGTAAGGCACACGTGTAAAAAGTTTCTTTATTGCACTCCTGGCTTTAAAAAAACTCGCTCGTTCCTCGCTCGTGTTTTTAAACGCCAGTTCGTGCAATAAAGCATCACTTTTTACACTTGTACCTTAAATAACTATTATCGCGCATCTAGGACTTCAGTCACTTCCATGGCAACCATAACAACCATAGGCGTGCGAGCCAAATTTTGTCATTTTAAATGAATAATTGTAGGGTACAAAAACGCCGGCGTCAACGTGTTAAGGCGAATTTTGAAAACTGATTTGAAAATGTTCCCGTACAAAATTCAATTAGCCCAAAATTTGCTACCGAGAGATCATGATCAACGAGTTGAGTACTGTAATACAATCCTAAGGCTCTCTGCTGAAATTGAAGATTTTTCGTCTAAATTGATATTTATTTATTTATTTATTTATTTATTGATACTTTATCAGATTTGCTTTATAAAAATAATTCGAGATACATAAAACAGTAAAAAAAATGAGCGATGAAGCCCATTTTCTCAGTGGCCACGTCAATAAACAGAACAGTCGGTATTGGGGAACACACAATCCTCAATTAATTCATGAATATCATTGCATCCACTAAAAACAACTGTATGGTGTGGTATTCATGCTGGAAACATCATTGGTCCTTATTTTTTTGAAAATGACCAAGGTGGAGTTACTGTTAATACTGAATGGTACCAAGACATGATTCGAAATTTTATTGTGCCTGAAATGGAAGAGCAAGGACTAGAGGACATGTGGTTTCAGCAAGATGGGGCTACAGCACACACAGCTCGTTCAACAATTCAATTATTGAATGATGTTTTTACACGAAGACTAATTTCGCGAGGTGGCGATTTAGCATGGCCAGCCAGATCTCGATATTTAACAGCAGCAGACTTTTTCTTATGGTTTTTTTTTTAAATCAAATGTTTATGTGAATAAGCCTCATACGATTCAACATCTTAAAGACAATATCTGTCACGAAATTGAAGAAATTCAGGCCGATATGTTAACGGATGTCATGAAAAATTCCCTAAAAAGAGCCGAAAGTTGCATAGCGAATCGCGGTCATCATTTAGCCGATATAATTTTCCAATCTAAGCACGCAACTCTCGCTTTTTGATAGAAAGCGCTTAATGAAAGACTCTATACTTTATATTTAAATTTGACTTGTAATTTGTGTATTCTAGTTTTTAAATGC
Organism: Ontholestes murinus; assembly: GCA_963969525.1. Classification (NCBI taxonomy): domain Eukaryota; kingdom Metazoa; phylum Arthropoda; class Insecta; order Coleoptera; family Staphylinidae; genus Ontholestes; species Ontholestes murinus. The sequence continues at coordinate 32,595,363 of OZ018395.1, read as the reverse complement.
GGAATTATATTTCAATAAACTTTATAAAAAGTAATAGTCAAATATTAATATATCACCTATTTATATTCGATATTACAGCAATTTTATGCAATATTCACAAGTAATTAAATGCACAAAAAGTTAACTAATTAACGAAAATCGGACAAACTTTCGTTACCCAATCGTTAGCGAGGCTTGTATTTAATGAATATTCAATGCAAAAATGTGAAAGAAATTCATTGTTACTTTAATTGGCTGGTCAAAAAGTTTCCTTTCTAAATTTTTGCACATTATTACATTATTAAATTGGCGAAATAACAACAAATAATGGTGATTTATATGCTGTTCTTGTTACAAATCAATTAATAAAATATCACACAATTATTACCTTCACTTAACAATTCAAAATAACGTTTAACTGAGAAGTTTATGTTATTTTATAATAAAAGCTTTCAAATTAAACATAACATATGATTTGTGAGAGTATAATCAATGTAATTAAATTATTTAGCCTGATATTACTACAAGAATACTTCCTTCGTCTTCTTCCTGTTTTAGATCTATACCGAAAACATTTAAGCAGCATACAATATATGGCAAATACATGTTGCCTTCCTATTTATAATAATTTGCATAACAATATTGGTAAAGACGTTTGTGAGGTATGTCACTAATTATTTTATTTAACATTATTTTTTAGATATGTCACCCCTAAACAAAAATGTAGATATATAATGTAACAATAAAGAACAAGTTAAAATTTTTTGAATATATATAAATTCTTATATTATTTTATTTATTTATATTTTTTTCTGTAACAACAGTGCTTATAGTGCTAAACGTCTTTCTAATAGAAACATGTAAGACGTTACTAATCTTTAAATAGTAATGGGTTTATCTTGGTTTTACTCGTTATCGTTATCGACAGAATCTGCAACATATTTATTTGGTTCACTTTTTTGTCGTTTAGGTGTATCACAATCATTTGAAGTAGTTTTAGTATTTTCTCGCATACTGCGCTAAGATTTTGTAGCTATCAAGTTTAGACATATTAAAGTTGCCTTGAGCCCACTATAGAATATCTCCACGAACCTATTGGCTTGTGAATATATCGTCGTTATGATTCATTGAAAATAGTTCGAATTGAAACTAGAAATGTCGTCCTTGGTTCATTGTATTCGTTTGACATACTCTGAAACGAGATATCCAATTCTAAGACATCTAACAGTTTAGCCCTTGCTTCAGCTCCGAGATACGTAAGTTAGAGTAGATTAATATATACTAAATGCACCTTAGTAGACGTTGCTGCCAATCCCAGGAAAAAGTAATTTTGTACAACTTGATTTCTTAGTAAATCAATCCGTTATATTTATTCACGGTTCCTAAATTTAAAAAAGGAAATAAAGATATTTTCTACTCTATGGAGAATATCAACTACTTTATTTATATTTGGCATAACAGAAAACTGAAAAATGACGTCGAAAAAGTAGAAATATCTTGTTGAGCATTTATTTGTTTTTTTTTTTGTGGGATGTGTATGTTATTGGTTTATATATAGTCAATATCATTAGTATAGAATGCATCCTTTAAAAGGTGTTGATAGTTTGGTAAATATTTATATGCAGATCGTTCGTTTTAGTGGCTAGAATATTAGAGATTTCTATTCGATGTGTTATTATTGGATCAATACTTTTCATACCTTAGATATGAGTGGCCTCGGAGAATGATGACAATGAGTATTATTGAAAAAGAACGAGTGAGATTTTTGGGCAAGCCCCTTCTTTCTTTAGCATTGTTTTTGGTAAGGTAAGGTATCTAAAGTCTTTTATTCATCGGCATCCGCGGAAGTAGTCACATGAATTCTGCTATTGTCATATATCGTTAGACATGACTATCATAGTTTCATAGAGCATTTTGGGTGTTTAGATTCGGTTTTTGTAAAGATAATGATACGACCAACTTTAATATGGTGGAATTATTTCTTTGACCACAACACTATGATGATCTACGATCCTGTGATAAGAAAGCATGTTTTTTATACAATCATGATATCTCAGGAAAACTGTAATTGATGTTACTTATATCTTTGAAATGTTTCATATATAACAAGTAGATGCAATCATAACAATTAACATATTTATTCTTATTAGAATTCGTAGAATTATTAGATATTTAGACCAAAATAGTCAAATAAAATCAAATATAAATTAGTTTTATTTAATTAGAAGATTAATTAAAACACTTTTTGGTTTTGTTTTACTATTTTAGTGATAAATAGTGAAACAAAATCAAGTGGTTCACGTGTTAAGTGAGAATTTAATTCATCGTAATTTTCCTTAGTTTTAGAAAGATCTATCATCATTCAAATGGGACTGGTTATGTAAAATTAAGGCTTTATTGTGAAAAAATGGTTATACACTCAATGAACAAGGTATTGTCAATCGGAAGCTACAACATTTGCCCATCTTTCTGGCAGTTTGTGGATCCCATCCCAAAAGAACTTCTCCGGCTTGGTGGCGAAGAATGAATTGAGCCAATTTTTGATACTCTGTTCTGAAGTTAAGCGTATTCCGGTGAGGGCATTCTGCATTCATTTGAACAAGTAGTAATCAGAAGGGGCTATGTCTGGGCTATAAGGCGGGTGAGGTAGAATTTCCCACCCACTGTATTCCAAATAGTTTTGAACCGGTCTTGAAACATGTGGCCGAGCGTTGTCATGATGGAAAATTATGGATTCGTGTCTGGTTGCATATTCTGGTCGCTTTTCCGCAATCGCTCTCTTCAAACGAATTAATTGTGTTTGGTAGAGGTTACAACACACCCTTCTGATCCCACCAAATACAGAGCATTACCTTGCCGCCATGGATATTCGGCTTTGCCGTGGATGTTGATGGTTGGTCGGGCTTCACATACGATTTCTTGCGTTTGGGGTTATCGTAATGAATCCATTTTTCATCACCAGTGACAATCCGATGCAAAAATTACTTCTTTTTGTGGCGTTGAAGTAACATTTCCGACATGCAGAATCGGCGTTCGATGTCTCTTGGCTTTAATTCATACGGCACCCAATTTCCAAGCTTTTGGATGAATCCCGATGCTTTTAAACGTCTGGAAATAGTTGCTTGATCAACTTCCAATGATTTTGCAAGATCTTTTTGCGTTTGGCATGCATCTTCATCAAGCAATGCCTCCAATTCTTCATCTTCAATCATTTTTGGCTGTACGGGTCGTTCATCGCCTTCTAAGTTGAAATCGCCACTTTTAAACCGTGCAAACCACTTCTGGCACGTTCTTTCAGCAAGAGCATGGTCACCATGAACCTCTACTAAAATACGATGACTTTCGGTAGCACTTTTCTTCATGTTAAAGTAATGAAGAAGAACTCCCCGCAAAAACACTTTTTCTGGCACAAAGTTCGACATGTTCAAATGAATAGAAAAAATGTCGTTTACGCTTCAATGAAATTACATATACCGAAAAAGACGCGCAAAGGCAGTAGCTTTCAAATGAATATAGTCATAGCACGGATGAACACGACGAGAAATAATACTAGTAACGCCCTCTTGTAGAAAACCGCATAAATTAATGCATACTCCCGTATTTACTTTCTTTTAAATTGTTTATGGGATTTTTAGAAATCTTTGTATCATTATCGAAAAAAATTAAAATTAACTCTTATTGGTGTTGCTATTTTCTGTAAAGATTTTATTCTCCCTCGCATTTGCATTACTAATTTTCTTTAATTATGTTATATAACGCTATATTGAATTTCTAACATCCTCTGAAGCGTGACAATAAAAATATTAAATGTAATATCAATTACATGTATGTTTTTGTTTTTTTTTTGTTTTGTTACACGTGTTATTGTTAGCAAACGTGTTGTGCCTTATGGTACGTTTTTTATGTAATATCTATTTTCATTTATTCCTTGGTGGTTTACGTTAATAGCTTATTCGTTTCCTTATGAAAAATGTAACATTAAGTTAATTGAATGTGCGTTCACTTAACTCTAATGTTGATAACTTTAAAACCCTTATCAAGTTCTCAGATTTTGATTGCATAACTGTGACTGAAACATAGTTGAATTCATATGTTGATAGTTCCCAATTTTATATAAAGATAGGGATGTTGGTCGTGGTGGGGGAGTTGGTATATATATTAGAAACAGTATTTTATGTGAAGTAATATCTGTAGCAATTAATTTAGAACATTTTTGGCTTTAATGGAAATTTAACAATATATCACTTTGCATCGGTGTTTTATACATACCTCCTAATAATGATACTAAAGTTTTTCTTAATACTCTGAAAGACACTATCAGTTATTTATTGCCGTTATGTGATATTATTTTATTGGGTGACCTAATTATTAACATGCTGAATATTAGTCAAACCAATACAAAAGTATTCATGGACTTTTTAAATCTATATGGCTTAACTTAAATCATTAAATGAGCCAACAGGTGTCATAACGAACTCTGAATCACTAATTGGCCTAATTATAATTTCTGATAAAAATCAAAAGTAATTAAGATCCAAAATATTGCCGATCATGATCTTATATACTGCAACCGTAATTACGAAAATAATAAATAATAAACCGCATTTTCTAAAATTCCGTAGACTCAATAATATCAATTTACCATCCTTTCATTCAGACTTAAAACAGCTCAATTTTGATCAATTATTTTATATTTACAACATTGATGAAAACATTTTACACCTAAACTCATTGCCTTATTCGATCTTCACGCTCCAGAAATTTCCTCAAGAATAACTAAAAAAACGAGCTTCCTGGTTAACCAATGCCTTGCGTGAAATGATGGCAACTCGTAACAAAGCATATAAACAATATAAAAAAGTAAAAATCCATCCTCCAAAAAGTGGAGGAATATTGTTAACTTAGCCGTATTAAGAGAGAAAAAAGTATATCTTGAATTTATTACTACAAATGATTAGAATATATGGTAATGTTAAAAAGTAACGAGATTATTAAAAGTAACTTAAGTGTTTTACCGAATAACTTAAAAAATGTTAACTTAATTAATAATTATTTTAACAAACCAAACAAATAGTCAGTCCTTATGATGTCTATAATATTTTGTTGAATATTCGTACCAATGCGACGGCCCCAGATGGTATTAACATCTCTATGACTAAGCGGTGTTGCCCATATATATAATTCCTTATATCACTCATATTATAAATTCCTGTTTAGAATGAGAGTTTTCTCTCATGTGAAAATTAGCAACTATAGTCCCTGTACCAAAAATTGGAAATCCTAATTGTTTTAAAGACTTACGACCCGTTACTTTCCAAAATATTGGAACATATATTCAAAGAACAAATTGAAGGTTATATTAATTCTCATCAACTTCTGCCATTTACTAAATCTTAATTTAGACCGAACCATAGTTGCTCAACTGCCTTGTTTAATATCTTAGATAATATAATGTCTGCCTCGGACAAAGGATACACTTTTATTTATAATTTTACTAGACTACGAGGGGCGTTTGAAAAGTCCGTGCAAAAATAAAAACTACTTACGTGAGAATTATCCCTTGCGAATCCCAAAAGACAGTTGCCATAACCTTTTCGGCCGAAGGAACGGTCTTCGCCTTTTTTGGTGCAGATTCCCCCTTGGTAACCGATTGTTTAGAATGTTGTTTGGCCTCAGGAGTATAGTAATGTATCCATGTTTCATTCGCAGTGACGAAACGACGCTAAAAATCCTCCGGATTCTTCTGGAACAGCTGCAAACTATCCTTGCAACACTTCACACTATTCCGTTTTTGGTCAAGCGTGAGCAATCGCGGCACCCATCTTGCGGATAGCTTCCTCATGTCCAAATGTTTATGCAAAATATTATGTAGCCGTTCAGTCGAGATGCCCGTAGCACTAGCAATCTCACGCACCTCAATTCTTTTGTCATCCATCACCATATCATGGATTTGATCAATGATTTCTGGAGTCGTAACCTCCACAGGTCGTCCAGAACGTTCAGCGTCACTTGAAAATTTTTGAAACCACTTATAAACTTTTCTAATCGAAGGTGCAGTCACCATAATGTTTATCAAACTTCTCCTTAGTCTCCTGGGGCGTTTTGCTTTTTATAAAGTAATGTTTAATCTACAACAAATGAGTCTTATTAAGACTACAAGAACAAATCACTTTTGAAACAACTACTTCTCTAGCTAATACTTCGACAGACATTGAATAATACAAAAGTAATTTGCGTGTTACAAAATAGCAAGGCTATCAAAGCAACACTAGTTTAAACGTATTTCTTTCTGTAAAATGAATTAAAAATGATTGAATGTACGTTAAAATAGTTTGTAAGTGACTATACTATGGTAATTTGGAACAAGAAATGAATTTAGGTTGATTGCTTTTGCTAATTTATTTTTAATTACATCAACCTAAATTCATTTCTTGTTCCAAATTACCATAGTATGGTCACTCACAAACTATTTGTTCTTGTAGTCTTAATAAGACTCATTTGTTGTAGATTTTACGAAAATATTTTCGTGTTTTTTCTATTTATTAGTGAATTTTCTACAACGTAAAGGACTTATATATTTTATTATTAAATTATGCTCTAATTGGGTATTTTCCTTAATCCCGAACGTAATTATTTCCGTAGAATTCAGTAATCCATGCAGGTATAAATAAGACCTTCAGTCGATTATATTTCATTATTCTGTCAGTTGCTGTACATATCTGAGTAAGTTATTTATATTTCATTATATTTATTTTAGTAAACGTTTTTATTTATGTTTAAAATCAATTTTATAATAAAGCTGTACTGAAGAGATTGAAATATCGAAACACGTGTCTACAGATGGTTATAAAATTGAGTATTGAATTATTTAATTGCTTTTGCTAATTTATTTTTAATTACATCATCCTAAATTCATTTCTTGTTCCAAATTACCATAGTATAGTCACTCACAAACAATTTTAACGTACATTCAATCATTTTTAGTTCATTTTACAGAAAGAAATACGTTCAAACTAGTGTTGCTTTGATAGCCTTGCTATTTTGTAACACGCAAATTACTTTTGTATTATTTAATGTCTGTCAAAGTATTAGCTAGAGAAGTAGTTGTTTCAAAACTGATTTGTTCTTATAGTCTTAATAAGACTCATTTGTTGTAGATTTTACGAAAATATTTTCGTGTTTTTCTATTTAATCGTGAATTTTCTACAACGCAAAGGACTTATATTTTATTATTAAATGTTTAATCACCACACGAAATCCTTTTTCGTCCATATCTTGAAAATCACTCGACGAATGCCAAACACAAAGAAATAGACCAATATGGCTGAAACTTGGAGTGCGTTCTTTCAAGAGGTGCCACCTCTCAGACTTTACACGAACTTTTCAAATCATCCTCATATAGCAAGGCTTTTGACACTATTAACAATCAAATATTAATCACAATATTAAATTATGTAGGATTTAGTAAACACACTAGGAATCTTGAAGTTATCTTGAAAATAGTTTTCAAATGGTTCGGTTATAGGCGACTTATAGGAAATTATTAATACTGCCCAACGTTATTCTTTAACAATTAATGCTAAAAAGTCAAATGAAATATTGTTTGGTCATCGCAATATTATTAATAGAGCTAAAAGTCTACTACAAATTAAAATAAAAAATGGTTTACCCTTTGTTGCTGAGGTGCGAAATTTCCACAATAATCTAGTTTTTAATTAATGCAGTTATTTCAATTAATTCCTATAAACTAAGTTTGTTTTGTTTAAAATTACATATTACCATTTCTGCAATTATTGAATTTTAATAAAAAAATTAATGATTCTTAATACCTGTTAAAATTTGATTAAAACACTAACACTTGCTTCACAATTAATTTTTATTTAGCTAGATGTACATTTCGGGGACTATGCACCCATTATCAATAGCTTATAACTAATTTTTACTTTCCCTATATACGAAGTATACAGGGTTATTCACGCTATACGGCACGGAATATTGTGGCCAAAATACGTGACTTTTAAAAAGTTTCACTTTGGGGATATATGGGGGTCTATTAGGGCTACGTTTTAAAATTATTTTCATAATATACAGGGTGTCCCAAAAACCCTAAAAGTATCAAAGTTGTGTTTTTTTTAATGAAACACCCTGTATTTTATTGCATTTTTGGATCCGTCTATAAAAATAAGTATGTGTTTTCATAAGGTTTTTATTACATAAACCTTAAGGTTTTTGAATTAATTTGAATTTTGTAAAAATGTAACCTAATTTTCATGTTTCAAATACTTAAAAAATAATTAAGTTTTGCATACCAAATTTACACTGAAGTGTAACAATAGATCATATTTTATTTTCCAAGTATAATAAACTTGACATCTTATGCCGGGTGTAAAAAAATTGGAATTAAACAAATGAGAACTTTAAATGACTATAACTTCATTTATTTAAATGGAACGCTATATTTATTAATTTATCGGCAAATGCACGTTTTAATTACCTATCGAATGGTATTTAAATCTTAAGTGTTGTCTTCTCGTTTTTACAGAAAACGCCAACATTTTTATAACTGACACTGACAATTTCTTTAAACTGGTTTAATAGTCTCTCAAAAATAGCTGGCTTAGTGTGATTTCTTTCGGGAAACCTTTAAGTATAAACTCGACAAGCCAATAAACATTTTGATGACATTCTCCAAGCATGAAAATAATGCCAATATCCCCTTCTTTTGAGTAAATCTTCATTTTTTATCAAAAAATACAACAGCGATGTTCAAACAATAATGATTACTAACGATCTAACACAAAAATGCAAAATAAGACAACTATAACAAAAGACAGGCTTTTTAAACTAAAATGACAGTCTAAATTAATTATCTGACGTTTTTAAATACCATAGAAAACTAAATACATTAAAATTTTTACTTAAAAAGTACTAAAACGGTGCAATAAACAATATTTTGGCGTTTTCGGCAAAAACGAGAAGACTTAACAATTAAGATTTAAATACCATTCGAAAGGTAATTAAAACGTGCATTTGCTGATAAGTTAATAAATATAGCGTTCCATTTAAATAAATGGAGTTATAGCCATTTAAAGTTCTCATTTGTTTAATTCCAATTTTTTTACACCCGGCATAAGATGTCAAGTTTATTACAATTGGAAAATAAATAATGATCTATTGTTACATTTCAGTGTAAATTTGGTATGTATAACTGAATTATTTTTTAAGTATTTGAAACATGAAAATTAGGTTACATTTTTACAAAATTCAAATTATTTCAAAAACCTTAAGGTATATGTAATAAAAACCTTATTAAAACACACACTTATTTTTATCGAAGGATCCAAAAATGCAATAAAATACAGGGTGTTTCATTATAAAAAACACAACTTTGACACTTTTAGGGTTATTGGGACACCCTGTATATAATGAAAGTAATTTTAAAAAGTAGCCCTAATAGACCCCCATATATCCCTAAAGTGAAACTTTTTGAAAGTCACGTATTTTGGCCACAACATTCCGTGCCGTATAGCGTGAATAACCCTGTATATAGGGGAAGTATTGTGATCGTGATTTTTTTTTGTAAACTTTTTTTTGCGGAAATATCCGTTTTGAGGTCCCCTGAGTCCATTAAACTAATTTCTGGAAAAAAAAAATTGTGTCTGTGTGTGTGTCTGTCTGTCTGTCTGTCTGTCGGAGGGCGCTGTATCTCAAAAACGAAAGATTCTATTGAGTTGAAACTTCAAACTTAAGGTTTTATCGTTAAAAACTGGAACTGAAAAGCTTTTGGTGAACATTCAAAAACCGGAAGTGGATGTTTACTCGAGGCGTTTTTTTGTTTTTTCGTGATATTTTTCTAAATATAAAAGAATTTAAAAAACGGTTCAAACAAAAAATAAAGAAAATAAAAAACTGAACAAGTTTTATTCGAATATATTTTTGATAAAATTCTTAACTTTTGAGAAAAAAAAAATAAACATTGAAAATTTTGACATTTTTTGCCAATTGTTAATAAACTATTAGAGTTACGTAGAACTTTTATTACAAATAACTGTAGAGAATTCAAAACTGAACAAATCATTCAGAATAGCCTTTTTACGTAAACATCATAGTTTTCGAGTAAAATATAGGGAAAGTACTATGATGGCCACATCACCATTTTTCAATTCAACTTAATACCTGTTATTTATTTTAGATTGTTATAACACTAAGAATCTTTAAAAAAATAAGTGATATATTGCATTAAATATCGTTAAGTTTAAATTATCTCATTTAACTTTTATTTAACCTACACCTTCGAATACTTAATATTCGATATTTTCATTAATATTAATCTCATTACTCATGATTATAATTATGCAACATAAATGTATGTCACTTATTTTTTATAAAGTATAATTTAATCTATTATGTTTGATTAAACGTATGTAACCAATTAAAATTGGAAACTCTTGAAGGCTTCAAGGCCCGTACAATTGGCAAGAAATTTCATAAGATATTTGCTAATTACATCTTGCATGAAATAGTCTTATTATGACACACGGATTTTGTTTGTAGTATATATAGTCGTATTGAGGAGAGTAGCTCGTGTCTTGAAAACACTTTTTAAAGGTAGTATTCGTTAATATTATGTTGCTTATAAATCACGCAATCGTTTATTATATATAAATAATAATCTTAAATATCAACAACAACATTCTATATTCAATTACATGTTTATATATTATACTCTGTAAGATATTTCAGTTATTCACGTACAAGTATAATTGTTTAAATAATTATTGCAAAAATACTGAATTATATTAACTTAAATATAAATATATATATTTCAATTATTTTTATTTTCTTTCTTTTTCTTTTTTTCGTCACTAAAATATTATTAGTACAAACTTCTAAGCAATAATGAGGAATATATATGCAGATTTTATATCTAATCTAGAACATATAAAATTGCTAAATAAGATGGTAAATATTGTCGAATGTACATGTGCTAATATATTTATAAATACTTAAATTTAAACTATTATATCGATTTAGTAACCATCAAACGCAAATCTTAATATTGTTTGATTAAAACGGTTAGAAACCATTATTCACTATTTTATTTGTAACCAGATGTAAATTTCGGACACTAAGTGACCATTATCAATAGTTAACAACTTAATCCAAATAATCAAAATATTAATATTGTTTCTTTTCAGAAACTTAAATTTGCTATTTTGGATGATTTAAATATATACATACTGAGCCAAAATTCAAGTTCAATTTTGTAATGAATTAATTACACATAACTATTTATTTTAAAAGGAACTATAAAAAGAATTAGAAAACAAAATCATATCAAACTTCTCTAAAATTAACACAGATCAAAAATTTACTTTCGAATTTTAATGTCTTTATACAACCTATATCAATTTTAACCTACTGTTACTACTTACAAGTTTATGAGATATAATTAATCATATATTACTAGCTGAAAAACCGAATATAAAATTGTAAATATAGTATATAATATTAATAAATCAATTTAAATACCACAAAATGAAAAGAATTTGAGAACTATAGATCGACTAGTTTGTTAAACACTTACATATTAAGGTTATATTTGTAGCAATTTAAGCATTTGTCGTAACGTTTGAAGAGTTTTTATATCCCAGTTCCTCCGCCCGTGTATTGAGATAGTTAATCACAGCTTTTTAGTATCCAGTTCTTCATCTATTTCAACATCTCTCTCCTTGTGGCAGGACTTTGTGAATGCAAAGGAGCTAAGTTGGACTTGACTTGTTACACAAATTGTTGCGTTATCCGGGCAGTATGACGCCTAGCATTGTCGTGGAGCAGATTTTGAATCATCCGCCATAATGCACAATATGCATCGGCATTGGTAGTATATCCACGGATCATAAGCAGAAAATGGTTGCCATGATTTTCCGGGTAGAAATTACCGTTTTGAATATTTTTGGTTTTTTTGGTATATGAGTATGATACCATTACTTTGATTGTCTTTTACTCTCGGGAGCTTCGAATTAAACCCATATTCCAGTGTTCGTGTCATCAGTGACTACGCGAGAAAAGAAAGGAAGTCCTCCAAGAGAATAACGTTCCAAATTTGTTAATACTGCGCCATACACGTGGCCTTGTGTTCATCAGTAAGCCAGCGCAGGACACACTTTGCGCAAGTTTTCGAATAATGCAAGTAGTCTTTTACAATTTTCATGGATAACTGTTTGTGAAACAGTGTGGTATTGTTCACTGATCTCATCAAGTCTAACGTGCCAATCGTTCTTCACGAATTCATTGACTAAACTCACCCGTTCATCTATTAGGTGGTTAAATATATTCGTTCAGTTTTTGAAGGCTGAAATGAAACAAGTTTTTTAATACAAAAGATTAATTTTAATATATAATATAACAATTTCATAATTCCTCTCTCTAAGAAGATCTGGGGCTTAGATATGAAAAACTTGTCGAGGTACGTTTGCACAGCTATCTGATTAGCGAACGATTTCTCGTTAGGGAGTTTTGCAGAGACCGGAACAAGTGGTAGTCGGGTGATGCAAGGTCAGGAGAGTACGGTGGATGTGGCAAAACATCCCAGCCAAATTGCACAAATTTTCGCTGAGTGTTTATTGCGTATGTAGTGTCTGGCTTTGTCATGGTGGAATATGACCAGTTCTGGACGCTTTTGTCGTAATTATTGGTTCAATTTTAGTAGCTGCGTGCAGGAAATCTCCGAATAAATTGTTTTCACCTGAGGAAGCAACTCGCAAAATAACATACCACTATAATCAAATAATATAGATAGCAAAATCTTTTTCGGATGCAGGTCGACTTATTGGGGGAACATTCGGCGGCTCGCCAGCGGTTTCCCACGATCTCTTGCGCACTACTGTCTACGTTTGAACACATATTTGAATTGCCCGAGTAGGCAACCAGAACCTCAGATATTCATAAAACATTTTCACTGTTAACAAAAACTGAACGAATATATGAAACCACCCAATATAATGACTCACAGCCGCCCGGAACGCTAGTCTTTTCAAGCTGAAATTACCACACCCGTGTCAAAGAGACGACTCATCCATATGTTTTCCATACAATTGACGATGAATATCGCAAAGTCGCACATTTCTAGCGTTGAGAAATCTAACCACATTATCCCTCGTATAAATAAAATGACAAAATATATTATATAAATGAAGCAAGAAAGAGTAATTGGAATTGATCATAAAGTAAGAAAAGTTAGGTTTACAGCATTTGTATAGCTAACTTCGATGATAGAGTTAAATGCTCTTTAAAAATTTAAATATATAAAGTTTCTAGATATAATGTGGTGGTCATTACATAATTTTAAGGCCTGATTATAAAGAAATTGATGGTAAAAAAATACTGCCATTTAACGAAATTTTATATTAAATTAGTTATTAAGAGATGAGCAAAAAAATAGGTGTAACTTTTGATTAAGACCGTTTCCTTATGTATATTCGGTAATCAAGAAGGTTTTATGATAGTTTGATACTTTTGCGCATTAATTTTGGCTATAAATTTTGTGGTCTATATTTGACGCAGGATAGAACAATTGGAATCCAAAGATTACAACATTCTTGTATACGCCTTATTTATGGTATATTATGAAAAATTTGCATAAATTATACTCGTATTGCTTTTAATATAGGCTTTTAAAAAGTCAAATATCTAATATTTCATATAAAAAAATATTTATATAAGATCGCTATCACTTGTATCACCATCATATGATAATTTGAAAAGAGTTTTCATTTGAACACCTATTTATTATATTGGGTTGAGTATTAAGTCATTTCGGCTTTTTACTATAATAATCAAAAGCGAGTTTTTTTTTAAATATATTATTTTGGGTAACTTCATGATGCCACGCTCAAAGACCTTCCGGCCTTTCTCAGCAAAAAATGAAGGAAGTGCTGTATGATACCATAGTCTGAATTGAACTATTTATCATTTAAAGAGTTTTGCAAAAATCAAAGCAAATAGTAGTCCGACGGCGCAAGGTGTGGTGAGTACGGTGATGGTTGTCATGATAGAACAGGACGTTCCTACGAATTGCCAATTCCAGCTTTTTGTTGATGACTTCATTCAATTTGTCCAATTGTGGAAGGTACGCCGACGTATTAATGGTTTGCTTCTGTGGAATCAGCTCAAAATACACGAAGCCTTTGTAATTCCGCCAATTTGAGTGCATATCCTTTCTTTGGTGGATATTTGCTTCCTAAGTAATTGCAGTTTGCTGATATGACTTCCAGCATTATTGTTTTTAAAGAGCTTGTCGCACGGGTTGATACGCTTTGTTAAATTAATTTCTTTGAGTTCATGTGGAACCCAAATATTGAGTTTACTAATATATCCCAGCGTATGCAAATGTTCTTCCACAGTCTTTTGAGAAATATTTAATATTTCTGCAACCTTTTGAGTCATGTAATGGAAGTTTGATTCGACGAATGCCTTTATTATTTCGTCTTCGGCTTCAACTGACCTTCCTAAACGTGGCACATCTTTCTTTATCGGATCGGAATTTGGCAAACCAATTCTGGTACTGGCGTTCTGTTAAGCAATTTTTACCGTACACAGTATATAACTTTATTGGGCTTGCGATGCCTCTAAAGTAAAACAGTATAACATAGCAATATTCCTCGTTTTATTATTCTATCTTTTGACCACTGCTTTACAACAACTACTGATTCACTTACTTTTTTTAAAATGATAATAGAAGTATCAAATCTTATTTAGGTTAAATGATTGGACATAAGGACAAAATCTTGAAAGAAAATAGTATCAAATTGACTCCCATATTACAAACACCAAAAATCAATTATTAAAAATTGTAACTTACCCAAATTACATAAAAACTTCAATAATAAAACCCATATATAAAAAAGGAGATATGTAGTACCAAACCAGAAAACTATAGACCCATAACGCTTTTATCAACGCTAAATAAAATCTTAGAAAAAGTAATACACAACAGAATAATCGACCACCTAAACAAGTACAACATCATCAATAAACAGCAATATGCATTTCAAAAACTAACAGGCACAACATCAGCTACTCACGAATTTATTAATTACATCAAAGAGAAACTAGACAAAAAACGACTGTAGCCATTATTATCGATATAAAAAGAGAATTTAATACCACACCCAAAGAAAGGCTAATAATAATAATAATAATAATAATACTTTTATTAGTGCCAGACACAAATATGTTTACACAAGTCAAAAAAAAGCATAGTTATGCAAATATAATATGTAGTCAAATACAACAAAGTATAAATAAAATAGTAAAATAGATAAATGGATTATAATATCATGTCAGATTAAAATATACCTAAATATGCATTTACAATAACGAACATTTACAGTACAAGTTAAAATTATTAGTGGTAAAAGGACACATTAAAATCAATAAAAATATACAAAAAGATTAAATTAATTTATCATATCAGTGAAGTTATTGGTTAAACAGTCATTGATAGTATAGAAAGCTTTCTTTATTAGGTATGATTTAATTTTAATTTTAAATTGCTTCAACGGCAGTAATTTTATGTTTTCAGGTAAGTTATTAAAGAACTTAGGTCCATAAAAATTGCTACTATTACGCGACTTAGTAAGGCGTAATGGTCGCGTGCGAATATTATCACCACAACGCGTATCGTATGAGTGTATATTAGAGTGCAATGTATAGTTGGAAATGTTTTTCCGTACATCCACAACACTTTCTAAGAAGTAAACACAAGGAAGAGTTAACACTCTTAACTGAGTAAACACTTCCTTGCAGTCCGCCCTGTAATTTATGCCTGAAATTACCCTAACTGCACGTCTTTGAACTCCAAACAAACGACTCATTATAGGAGAATGGCCCCATGCTAAAATACAATAGACTAAGTTACTGTGAAACAATGCAAAGTAGACCTTTTTAAGGGAATCTATATCCAACATATTTGCAAGACTCCTCAATAAGTAAGTGATTTTCGAGAGTCTATTACTAATTTCCTCACCGTGTGTATGCCATTTTAGTTTACTATCGAGGAAGACGCCTAAAAATTTGATTTTGTTAATATGTATATCCTTAATGCGCTTAAGAGTGAATAGCATCTCCACTGTCTTATTAGCATTAAGGGTTAGCTTGTTACTCATAAACCACTGGGCAAGTAGTTCGCGATCAAATTTATTAAGTCTCTTTGACTCTTCGATGTCAGATGATCTTGAAAAAAGGGTTGTATCATCAGCGAAAAAGACAATGGAAGATTTCTGGGGTTGTACTGACAGATCATTTATGTATATAAGAAACAACAAGGGTCCAAGAATAGACCCTTGTGGAACCCCGTGGCTAATCACCAGCCTCTCAGATATTACCGAATTTATCGAAACTAGTTGTTGTCTGTGATTTAAATATGAATTTAAAATTCGGCAGCTAAGAGGATGGAAATGATAATAGTACAACTTACGCAGGAGAACATCGTGCTGGACGCAGTCAAAGGCCTTACTCAGGTCTAAAAAGGCTGCAGTTGTTGAATTGCCATTTTCAAATCCATTTAGGATGTTCTCTACTAATTTCATGACTGCGCCACAAGTAGATCTTCCCTTGCGAAATCCGTACTGGTTGGTGTTAAGTAATTTATTAGCCTCTAGATATTCCAAAATCTGATCGAATAGTGCCCTTTCTAAAACTTTAGATAAAACAGGTAAAAGTGAAATTGGGCGATAATTGTCTTTATTCATTTTATCTCCTTTCTCCTTAATAAAAAAATTGAAGCAATAGGAATAAAAGACATAGCACTAAACTTACTGAAAACCTACATACTAAAAAGACAACAAATTGCACGAATTAATAACACAAACAGTAAGATCATAGAAGCAGAATACGGAAATATCTTTCAAATAAATCTAATAGGCAAATTATACATTTACGCGGATGATACTGCATTTTATATTCAACGAAAAAACCACAACAATTGCAAGATCAATCAAATGTAGACATGAAGAAATTAGAAACATGGCAAAAAAAACACTCTCACAATAAACTTACTTACACTTAAATAAAAAAACGACTTCAGAAATAAGTATAAAAAACACGAAAATAAACAAAATCAAAACAATTACATATCTAGGATTGAACATCCAAAACAATTTAAAATGAGACACATATATTCAAATACCTATAAAAAATAATTGTAAAACAATAGCTGCAATAAAAATAAATCAACACATTTTTAACAAACTGGACAAGAAAACAACTCTACAATAGCCTATTTGTTAATACTATACAAACTTAATAAAGTAACACTAATAAAATGTATTAAAATCCTTTAGTTCGTTGTAGAAAATTAAATAATAAATTTAAAATACGAAAACATTTCGTGAATCTACAACAGTGAGTCTTACTAAGACTACAAAACAAATTAATTTGAAACAACTACTTCTCTGGCTGAATAAAACAAAATTAATTTGCGTGTTACGAATAGTACAACTATTAAAGACTTTGATAGTTGTACTATTCGTAACACGGAAATTAATTTTGTTTTATTCAATGTCTGTCGAGGTACTAGCGAGAGTACTTTCAAATTAATTTGTTTTGTAGTCTTAGTAAGACTCACTGTTGTAGATTCACAAAATGTTTTCGTATTTTAAATTTATTAAAAGAACACTAACTGAAGAAGTATACAAGCAAACAAATAAATTAAATATAAAAAAAACTAATCACATTAAATAACGCATTACAAATATATAAAATAAAACACAAATGCACAAAAACATAAAACTAATTCTAAACAAACAAATACACAACCAAGAAACAAGAAGAAAATCCATACTAAGAACTGAGAGATACAAAAAATATTCACAAAACTTAACGACAACAGCAATAAATCAATACAACGTACTACCAACATATAAAAAAATTAAACTTAATACCGTTTAAACTAAAACTTAACAATCGAATTCTAAATAATGAAATAGACTAACACAAAACGACACAATATTAGACAAAACAACCAAATATCCCCCAATACCATTAATCAGGGCAGGAATCAATCCAGGAACTCGAGATGGAGAACTGGGGATAGAACCGTCCATATATTATTTATAATATATATTGTGTATTATATTTATGACTTTCTTTTAAATAAACTGTTTATTTACAAGATTTTTAGTTAAAAATATAAGTGTAGACATCTATTGGTCGGAACCGAAGTGACTCAACCCAATAAAATTCATTTCAAGCAAATTTAAAATCATGTATCATTCAATTATTCAAAAAATATTTTTCACAGCTTGTATTTTGATTTGTCAATGTGGATAACTGCTCAATTAAAATGGTTTAATGCTCTAAATACATAGACGTCATCATTTATATAATGCATTATATTTCAATGTACTTAAGCTGTGTATATTTGATGGAAGAAGCTTTTTGATTTTAATAGCGCCTTGCGGTCTAAGGTTCTAAATATTTTTTCAAGATAGTATTCTATTGTAAGTACTAGGATTCGGTGTGAAACGTAAATAATTTCTAAATTTCTACGCCATGTTTACCGAAACAACGTAATATAAAATATTTAAAAGCATATAAATTATTTCATGGAATATTACGTTTAACCCAAAATTTAAAACTTATTACAGAGGAATTAAATAAAACGAACCATGACGTACTGTTCAATATAAAAAGATAAACAGGGTTATTTGTAGAAAATGTCTTCTATGATTTTATTCTCTGATCTGTTCTGCCCTGTTTGTATTCGGAGTTTATATTCGACATGTTATAGAATTTATTTTGTACATTTATAATGCGGTTTGTATTATATTGGTTGTATGGCGATTAGCCAAAAGATCCATAAACTAAACTATTACAAACAAAACAATGTTTTAAAAAATTGATTTAGTTCTCTACATACATGATAAACAAATCCGCACATTTTTAAAGGTTCACCAAAATAGTTGTGACGTCACACTCAAATGATAACAAGGATAGCTCATAAGTTACAAAATTCACTAACCCTTTTAAAACTCTAACCGTCTAACGAATACGTGTATTTTTTCCTATATAAAAAGTCATTAATAGAGAGTTGCCTATATTTTATTTATTTATTCATTATTAGAATACACGGGAATCCCCATTTTACATTTATCAAATCAAATAATAAATAAATCCAATAAAATTAACTTAAATATAAAATTTAAATTGAAACTAACTGTACATATTCAGTGGGTTACATTCTTTAGTTCTCTTTTATATAAATGTATACTTGAGTTAAATAAATTGAACTCAGTTATGTGAAAAAAATGTTTTTTGAGTTTTTATGGAGAACAAACTATTATTTCTAAGCGATTGGCAATAACTGGAAATACTAAATTTAATATCTGATAGCTTAAATATTAGAAACATAAATCAGCAATTATTTTTCTGCCAGCAAGTGGCCAGATATAAAAAAACATATACCATTATTAATCAAACATATTTGTACATGCTATTAACCAATCCTGTATTTTACAATTCCCAAAAATTTATTTTTAATCGACTCAATAAAATCTTTATCATCTGCGGTATAATGTGGCCATACTGGAGAAGCACATTTCAAATTATTTCTTGCTAATGAACAAAATACAATTTTAAGAAATTAGGTTTATTTCCTTTGAAATATGCCACCCAAAACCCCACTCTTTTGTCACATATGCTTTGATTATGATTTTTCACACACGGATATCTAAAATTTAAATAGAGTTAATTAAAACTACACCACTCGTTTAACTTCAAACAAATAATTTTGTAATAATTATAGTCGCTACTATTAGAAATAACTTTAAAAATCAGAACCTCACATTGAGAAAGAATCTCTTCAAAATCATTAGCAAATTAAATAAAAAGTATTGGACCACAATGCTCTTTGAGGGACCTACAAGGTAACATTTATTGGCTTAGACTAAAAGTGTCCCACTCTTACTATTTGTAATCTATCCTTTAGAAAATGATTCCAGTCAATTTATAATAATATTCATTAACCTTAAAAAATGCCTTGTAGGAGCATATATTTCAACTATTCTCTAATGCAGTTCAAAGAGATTCTGTATTCCAGCAAATTGGTAATCGTAGAAATACTGTTTTTGTTTATCATTGTTACCTAAGTAGCAACTAATTTGTCTAATAATTTTAGTAAAGCATATTGTATGCAGACAGATCGGTAAATGCATATCAGCTACTTTATTCGCCTTAAAATTGTTAACATATTTCCAAAAGAATGAAGTATCATTGTTAATTGCTGCTTCTATTGTTTCAATATGTTGTGGTATTAATTCCTTCTTTTGTCTAATTAAAATTTTCAATACTGGATTGGTGAGGCTGTTACATGTTGAAACTCCATATCACTTAATAAAATACTGACACAGTATATGTTTTAAAAATTGTTCTTATTTCAACAACAATGTTTCACCACACAGTGGCTTCGTCAGAAAAGGCCACTGTGTGGTGAAACATTGTCGTAGAAATAAAAACATTTTTGAAACCATAAACTGTGTCAGTATTTTATTAATAAAATTTTCAATTCCTGTAGGAAATATTTTTAGGAACAAATGATTCAATACCCACAATATTCAATATTGTAGAAAATTATTGACTCTTTAAAATAACCGAAAAAATACAATTTCTGACTTCATTTATAAGATAGCACAAGATGTTCACAATAACATCAATGCAAGTGAGGTCTCGCTTTGTCATGGTGGAATATTACTCCTTTGCGATTAACCAATTCTGGCCATATTTCTTTGATTGATTCATCTAGTTTTGTGAGCTGATGACAGTACACATCTAAATTGATCCTTTGGTCCCTTTGAAGTAGATCAAAATATAAAATACCTTTGTAATCCCACCAAATTGACAAAAATATTATTTTCGGGTACAATTCTGATTTTAATGTGCTTTGAGCTAGGTCATTTTCTTGATTAGAAATTAAAAACACTTGGTTTGTTTCACAGAATATTTATTATTTTTTCTCTCCGACTAGTTTCGACAAAATGTCATTATCAAGGAGTAAATTTACTCTTTTTCAAATATGTTTCACCACGGGTTAAGTGAGCAATTAATTAAATATAGGTCATTTTCCTTTCTTACACCATGCGATCATGGTTCATTTACGGATAATGATGCTTTACATTCGATGTTTGTTCGTTGGGTTTCGTGAAGAGTGTATCAATATAAATAACATTGCTGTATCCTTTCTTCATACTTATTTTCTATGCTGAGAAATATATATTTAGGCATAAAACATGAAGAGTGAAGAAAGGTTACAATAGTGCTATTTATCACTAAATTTCGGGTTGAGTAATGTGAAGTTATATATTATGATGAAACGATTCATCATAGTGCTATTTATATTACTGTACATTACCCATTTTTGTCACCAGTGCATATTCTCTTCAGAAAGGGATCGGTTTTATTACTTTTAAGGTATATATCGCTGTGTTAAGTGAACCTCTCTGCTATCTCACGAACAGTTATGTGGCAATTTTGTTCGACTATGGTTTTGATTTGGTTGTCATCAAGTTAGGAGGCCGACCAGAACGGATTTTTTAAACCAATTCTGGCTCGTTACGCTCCGTTAAGCAATCATCACCATAAACTTCACATATTATTGTGAGCTTAGGCAGCTTTCTTTCCTTTGCAGAAATAAAAAGTAAAATATTCCGAAAATATTCGTTTCTTCCACCCATTTTAAAAATATTTCACAACCAACAACAAGAAAATATTCAGTGACCGGTGATTCATAAAAATAAAGCAAAGCTATATATGAGCGATTACGAGATTACCGAGTTACTAACCCAATATACGTGTTAGTATAAAATGTAAAAGACAAGCTTAATTTCGATCACTTTAATTGCCGTACTATATTTCAAGATTATTGCAACCATTATCAATTTTGTTATAAAAAAGTTTATTTTTTTATATTACACAAAAGTTTATTATCGTCGGTTTTATTTTAAAGATATTTACTTGGTTCCATACCTCATCCCGACCCTGTAGAATCAAAAATGATTTATGCAAGTACATCTAACGTGTACAATTAATTTATTTTTAGGCAGATGTAGAAGTTTGTTGAAAATTATATTATAGTTACATTCAAAAATACGATGCCTATAAATATAGGTCTTTACATTTTTGATACATCCCGAATTCACTCTCAAAGTTATAAGTAAATATATAGTAAATAATAATTTATTTTTGGGCATAAGGTGTAACACTTTTTATCATAATTATATTCGAGAAGATATTGTTTATTAGTATAGTTCGAAACATTTTTGATAGTGAAGAATTAATTTATTCTTGGGCATGTAGTGTAAAAGTTTCACAAAAATTGTTATTTATATTAATTTCTAATATCTCCTTTTAAACATTCTCAATTCACAATCGAAATTATAAGTAGATTTCATTTATTATTGTGCATAAGGTGTAGTTATTTCTGAAAAATTATATCATAATTCTTTCAGAAAGAAATTGCCTATAAGTTAGTTAATTAATTACAATTATTTTATTTTGGTCATTTTGGTCAAGTGAATTGGGGATATTTAAAAAGTGATATCAAAAATACTATGAACTATATTTATAAGTAATATATTTCTGAATATAACATTAAGACTATGAGCGTTCCACTCTTTAAATCACGCCTCAGGACTTATATTCAGCAAATTAGTTGATTTTGATTTTGTCGTGTAATCAAAAACATTAGAAAACATTATATTTTACGTCTTCAAGTTTTATTTCTTAATATTTTGTATTATTTTAATTATATTAAACCTATTACATTTGCCCTACTAATTTATAGGTTGAATGGAAGATCAGCCGCACTTCGGTTGCGATGAATTCATACCTTTTAATTTTCCCCTGGTAGGATCATTTTGTAATTATTTATTGTAATATGAGCTGTAACGTGGTTTGTAAACTACGTTTGATTTTACTTGGTAAACTAATTCTTCCATTGCCAATTTCAAACTCATTACATACTTTCCGTTAGTGGGCGATAGACAATTTTAATTTCAACTCCTGTGCACTAAAACGTATCCTTCTGAAATGTTGCGAATGTCTTATCTGCCTGTGGTTTCTAAATCATATCTGACGTAGATTAACACACCGTTGCATAATGGTCCCAAATGCCTAGAAAGTGGTCATAATATGAATATGTTGATTGATTTAGTTGAGATTTTGTATATAGGTTGTTTTGAGTCTACATTTGTATTACCAACTATCTTTTGTATTTGTATTACCGCATCTTTCAATGTTAAAGACGAGTTTAATCTGAAGACGATAAAATAAAGGCATTAATCGTAAGAAACTGCCTTTATCCGACTCGAGAGGTCGCAGAAATATTAAACATTTCTTAAATGACTGCGGAAAGACGTTTGCACAAGCTGGGATATGTTAGTAAACTCAATATTTAAATTTTATATACACTCAAAGAAATAAATTTAATAAAGACCATAAACGCATGCGACAAGCTCTTAAAAAAACAATGAAAATTATTAATTTCCCTAATGTATTATCACCGGAGATGGGAAATGGATAATTTAAGACAAGGTTGTGCGAAACCTATCACGGTGCAACAAGCTGAAACCACCTCGAAAGCAAATATCTATCAAATCAAGGTTATTCTCTCAATTTGGTAGGATTACAAAGGCATCGGGTATTTTGAGCTCTTAACGCAGAACCAAACCATCTATACGACTGTATACTATCGCCAATTAGACAAATTGAATAAATTCATTAAGGAAAAGCAGTAAAAATTGGCAAATTGTAAAGGTTTTGTGTTCCACCATAACAACGCAAGACCACACACAAGTTTAGTGACCCGCCAGAAGTTGCTGGAGATTGGATGGTATTTAATGAACTGTCCAACTAATATTTATTTTGATCTTTGCAAAATTATTTTGCTTCATTATTTTCTGAGGCTAAAAGTTCTTTGAACTTGGCATCATTATATTACTCGAAAGATAGCAAAAGATGATCGAGAAAAGAGATTAATAAATAACTGAATAAAGTTATTTCTTTCTAAAAATCTGATATGACATAAGACTCAGCCTAATAATAATATTTTTGTTTCATTAATAAATATAGAAAGTACTACATAAAACTAAGACAAAATGGCATAATATAAAATCGCATGAAGAAGAGTTTCTCAGTTAAAAAATAAACTAATATAATATAAGGCACATTCAATATATTATTAACATCATCATACCTTTTTCGCAAAATTATAAATATCTTAATACTACTCTTGAATACTCTTAATACAAGCAATTTTGAAATAAAAACAATCCCTCAGACCACTAGAACAGAAAACAACAAAAGATACAGAACTTCGCTGAATCGTAATTATATTTGACTACCAACATTTTAATATAATATTGTATTATGTTGTGCATTCCTTACTTTTCTGTCTTAAGCAATCTATAAGAATGTGAATGATCAGCCAACCTTTGGATATTAACTAAAATTAGTACTCTCAAATGCCTATATATTTACTAAGACACTTAATATTATTGACGATCTCCAAAAAGTGAATGAAGAAGAAAGAGGAAAATATCAAATTAGTATATATAATTCTTATGCTAAAATAATGTAAATATAAAAATTGCATAATTAAAACACTTTAACTTTGTTTTACCACAAAAATATTTATTGCTGTTACTATAGTTTCGAACATTCACTGTTCATTATCAAACATAAAGTACTTAAAATTAATTAACAGGTGTTATTTATATGCCTTCGAAAAGAGGAGAGTACATCAGGTCAGTCTGGTCATTAAGAAGGGAAAAACCGGGATTAATTTTGGCTTTATGAATTTCTAGCGCTTCCAGTAAATCCATTTTACGACCTTTATACGTAAAGTGGATTGCTGAAAGTACATCCTTGCCGAAAGTATGATTATTTTCTATTAAATGATTAGAAAAGTTGAGTTGTTATGCTTTAATCGAAATGCTCGTTCATGTTCTTTAAGTCGTGTTTCAAAATTACGACCAGACTGACCGATGTAAATTCCTTTACATGATTCGCAAGTTAATCTATAAATTCCAGATTTTTTCATATCTATTTTAGTTTTAGGGTTAAAAATTAAAATTGAAATTTTATTATTACATTTAAATGCTACTTTAACGTTACATTTTTCCAATATATTTTTGATCTTGAGGCTAATCATTATAAAATAAGTTAAACATGGAAACCGCTTATTGTCTTCTGAATTTTGTGGTATATATATATATATATATATATATATATATATATATATATATATTTGAACTTGTTTAAATTTATGTTTGTTTAATAATTGATCAATTAAAGTAGCCGAGTAACCATTGTTTTCGGCCATTTGTTTTATAATTCTGATTTCTTTGAGAAATGATTCGGGGCTTAAAGGTAACTTGAGAGCTCTATTAATTAAGAAATTAAATGATGCTATTTTATCTTTAAAGGGATGTCGGGAATTATTAGGGATTATAGTGTTTGTAAGGTAGGTTTTCTAAAGATGTCGAATGTAAGAGTATTATTAAGTTTAGAGATGGATAGATCTAAAAAATTAATGGTGTTGTTTGTTTCTGTTTCTACAGTAAAGTTGATTGATGGATGCAGAGAGAAAGAAAATTAAGGAAATTTGTCTATCAGTACCTACGGAGCATGCTAATATATCATCTACATATCTATACCACCACCTTATGTGTTTTTTACCTAACGGGGAATTGAGGATAATATTAGTATAATAGAAAATAATCATACTTTCGGCAAGGATGTACTTTCAGTAATCCACTTTACGGATAAAGGCCGTAAAATGGATTTACTGGAAGCGCTAGAAATTCATAAAGCCAAAATTAATCCCGGTTTTTCCCTTCTTAATGACCAGACTGACCTGATGTACTCTCCACTTTTCGAAGGCATATAAATAACACCTGTTAATTAATTTTAAGTACTTTATATTTGATAATGAACAATGAATGTTCGAAACTATAGTCACAGCAATAAATATTTTTGTGGCAAAACAAAGTTAAAGTGTTGCAATTATCTTATTAAAATGTACCACCAAGTTAACGCCGACAACATTCAAGAATAAAAATTGCAATTTCAAAATTATTCTAAGCCAAATATATGGTATTATTCTATAAGAATTTGTAATAACAGCGTTTCAAAATAGCATTGTCTATACAAGCACTTTTTGTAAGAACCCAACTTCGTTACCTATGCATAACCGAACAAATACCATCACTGTTATTATTGGTGAGTTTTATTTAAATATTGAATCTAAATTAGACAATGAGGTAACGAACTTCCATTGTAAAAATACACCTTAATCAGATTTGTTTGATGTAGTATTTGTTATCTTTATTTTTGCATTTCCATACAATGAAGGCAGAATACTAATTAGCATTTGTTACAGACAAAGACACCGAATTACATGTGTGAAATTCGATTAATAGATGATGAAATTTCATTGTTTTTTCTAATTGCGTAGCAATACATGAATCACATTGCATGTGACTAATAACCAACAAATTATTTAATTACTGAGATCTAAACCATCATAAAAAATTGTAATCTAATATTTAAAAAAAATGCCATATATTTAATTCTGTATATAATAATAAATTAAAAATAAAGTGGGCATTTGTGTAAATAATATAAATTACTCTTGTAAAATACAAATAATAATTTTATGGTAAACAGTAATATGTAAAGACCAGCGTGTAATTTATTTTCTCGTTTAAAAATTATATATATATATATATAAAGCATATTTTATTACTCTAACGGATTAAATGTATCACAAAGTAATGACATCTGTATTTTAAACTATGAACAGAGAACAAATTGTGTGCAATATCGTAATATTCAGATTTTCATTCTCAAATAATAAATATATGTGAAGAGACAAATCTTTATACAGGGTGTACAATTTAAGTGAAGACATTGAAATATCTCGAAAACTACACATCGAATAAAAAAATTATAATTAAAATTTGTTCGCCTCGGAGGGGGACATCTAATGATATGAAACTCGACCCACGACCCTCAACCCCTAGGAGGTAGGGGGTGAGAAATAGAAAAGTTAAATAGCAACCCCAGTTTTTAGTACGGATTTGAATACTCCGGTAAAAAAATAAGAAAGTTTTATCTGAAATTTTTTTGTATTCGTGACAGACAACGCTATAATCGACAAAATTCAAAATTGGCAAAAATCGTTTAAAAATGAAGATTTCCTGAAAAATCTATTATATTTTTTTTCTATTCGTTGTGTAGTTTTCGAGATATTTCAATGTTTTCACTTAAATTGAACACCCTGTATATTAAAAACCTATTCCGAAAAATTGAAAAATAGTCCTAATTTTAAATAATGGAGAAATTTTATTTAAGTATAAAGGACGATTAATTTTCCTGTTCTGGCGTATTAAGGTTTAAATTAGAACCGGCCTTGCATTTGCATGTCCTTATTTCGTATTCCTGCGTTTTCTATGTCATGTGTATCCTTTTCGAACCGTGATGTTGGTGTGTTAATTGCCGTAAAGTAACAGTGGGAAGGATGAATGTCTAGAAGTTCATGCATATTCATTGTATGTCCTGTGATGATGACATTGAAATTGCATCGAAATGCAAATCCACGACCACTTCGCTGGGTACTTAAATAAAAATCGATTTAGTTAATACAGCACTGTATAATATAGGAAGTTTGTTTTGTATTTTATGAACTTGAGAATAAACACAAGGTTAAAAAATTATTTTTTCTACTCCCATAGTAGTAAGTAGGCAATAACGCAATCGTTTGTTGATTAGTAACCATGGCATTATGATACATGCACGTAATGAAGAAAAAACTAGCACGTAATATATTACGTAACCCTTATTATTACGAAACTCAAATCAAGTAGCCTAGACAAATGAATTTGACATTTATCGCTGTTGAATACATATTACATTGACGTTATTTTGGTTTAATTATTATTAATTATTCATTGTTAAAATGAGTGAAAGTGACTCCACAGAAGAAACTGTTGGAACTCCACCAGAAATTAGGCAACTAGCAGAACATACCGCAGCGGATCTTCTCCCGGAAAAATCCAAAGAGCGTTATGAAGTGGTTTAGGGTAAATTCATGGATTGGCGTATGAATAGTGTTCAGTCTTTTTCGGAAAATGTGTTATTAGCCTATTTTGGGGAAATAAGTAAGAAATACAAACCTTCTTCTCATTGGGCCATGTATTCGATGCTGCTAAGTGTTTTAATAGTAAACATAACCTCAATATTGCAAAGTATTCCAAATTATAATTAATGGGAGTAGAAAAAGTATAGTACACAACTCGAGTTGTAAGTCACTTACGTACTCGTGGAATTACTGCACTCGCCTAACGGCTCGTGCGCAACTTTTTCCACTCGTACGTAATATATGACTTACAACTCTCGTTATGTAATATACTATAATATTATAGTACATTAATAACAATAATACAGTATGTTTAATAGTGTCATGTTGATTTTAATCAAATGCGCAAATTTTACAGAAAAATGCTTAATGATTAGGTGTGGATGGAAGAATGGTGGCTGTAAGCTAACCAAATGCCACCTATTGATTCACATGTAGTTTTAAGTTTATAGTAATTGAATGTGTAATGTGAATATGTGAATAAATATTATTATTATATATTAATAGAATTCGAAGAAACGTTCCATCAAGGTTTGACTGGAAGAACATTCCGAAGAATAAAAACCTCCTGATTCGTGTCTTTGAAATTTATGTATATTGTATATATGTGTATTTTTTATGTGTGTGTCCATTAATGTATTTTGCTAACAGGTAATCCAAAGCATCATAATAAATAAATAAAATAATAAATAAATGTAAATGTTATTTTTAATTATCATTATGGAATGATTCCATGGAAATTAAACTTTATAAATTCAGAAACAGTACTATTTAAATCAATATAATTATTTCTGATTCTTTTACGTTAAAATACATGTAAGTTTCTTAATATACTAATGGCATTAACAAATACAGAACAATCGTGTTAAATTAGTGTTTTAACTTAATTTAAATTAAAATATCTTTCTAGTTAAAGAGTTGGATTATTATTAACAATAAATTCAAAATTATTTCATATTCAAGATTCAATATAGATTTTGTTCTGCCTACAATCGCACTTTGTTTAACATTAAATATGATAATGTAAAAGCAACTAACGACAATACACAATTGTTTTAGTTTTAAAAGCAGTAAGGCCTTTGAAATGCGGACTCGGGGTGGATGTTACGCTCTCCCTTTCTGGTGCTGTAATCATCCTCTTCGCTGGATGGGATGGAATATACCTACAGGCATGCCTGGGTCGTTCAGTTCTCCTTCTTTACTCGGCTTAGGAGATATGTGTCATAACAAAATCTCCTGGTTGATACATTGGTGAAGATCTTCAGGTGGCATCTGCATACTTCCGGCCTCTAGGGTGTTAGCTAACTCAAGAATCCAGATTAAACCGAGTTAGCTTGAGGTTGTAAGACGGGGTAAAATTGTGCTGTATTCCTAAGCTATATTTCATTTGTTGCACGACAGCACTAGCGAACTGGGTCTCACTATTGAATATGCATCTTCGAGGAATTTCGTAGTCTAGAAATACCTAATTTAGAAATGCGGGTCATATTCTGTGACCGTGGCTTTTTTGCAGTGGTAGCATTTCTACCCATTTGCTAGCGAGATCGTCTCGAAGCGCTGATTCGGAGTTGTAGTCTGGATTAACACTGCGGGCTTCAAGATACTTGATTTGTAACGCTGGCATTCGATACAATATCATCCCTCTTTTTGTTTTCTTTCGCGAAGCATTGTTAAGCGTCCTTAGTGATCGATGTTCGGGTATATCGATGCAATACTACTTTTTCGAAGAGATACCTTTTATTTCTCCAAGAAAAGGGGACTTCTATTTTCGGTGCTTCGTTGATTTTGGTGATATCGTGGCTCGATATCCTGGATAGTGCATCTGCTACGTGAAGCCAACATAAGGCTTAGTGATCAGAGAGTCTATGTATCCTCGGAATTTATTCAAGGCCCATGCTATTGTTACAGCTTCTCGCTCGGTTGTAGGGTGGTTCTATTTGACTGATGTGAGCAAGCGACTTGCGTACTCTACCAGATGTTCTTCTAGTCCCTCCCCCTGGATTAGAACTGCTCCAAGGGCGAAGCCGCTAGCGTCTGTTCTATAATAGAACGCTTTCCCGAAAGTGGCTGGCTTCAAGATTGGGACAGTGGTTAGCAGCGTTTTTATTTAGTCCATTGCGGCTTGTTGTGTCCCCTCCATTTCCAGGAGACGTTTTTTTTTTAAAGAGGCCGTTATCGGCCTGCTTAAATCAGCAAAGATGAGGATGAATCTGCGGTACAATGAACAATTTTGTATGATGCGGCTTCTTTATGATCCCGAGGGCTTCCCCTTGTAGCGATAGCTCGAATATATATGTTCAGGGCCCGTAATGATCCCTCTACTTATGTTATGTGACCCAGATATCTTATTTGTTCGGAACTTTTTTTTATCTTTGTTTGTGCTCAATACGCGGGTTCGCGATTTGGTTTTTAAATTACTAATACCAGTATATTGAATAAATTTATTTATTTCAACTACAGACTAAAAATAATAACAATTAACAAAAAAGACAAGACTTAGAAAATTAATAATAATGAATGGAAATGACTTTGTGGAAGAAAATAGATATATAGATATATATTTTATTGAAGAAAGAAAAGGATCGCAGATTGCGAGGTGGAAGTTACCGAGGGTTTTCAGGTCTGGCGTTTCCGTGAAGAAGGGTCATTTACAACTTAAGCCATCGGCCGAGGATTAACCCTTATAGCCCCCAATTGAGCACGAATTTGACACGATGAATAGAAATATAGAAAATTTTACACAATGGTTTGTTACCCTTCGGTCATGTGCAGAAGAGAGATCATGGCAACATCCATTGCTTTCGGGTAAAACTGAAAAAATGTCTCTTCGTTGAGTCAGATTTTTCTCAATAACTCCAGGAATAAGCATTTCTGAGGTTCACTTGGTCTGGCAACTGGCTTTTTCTAAAGATAGTTACATGGATATGGGTGTGCGGCAGTACACAAAATGTCATGGGAACGATTTTATTTATAATTATAACATCGACATCTGTCTTTAGAATCGCGGTCCTTGTACCAATTAGCGAATCAAATGGCCCTTTCTTTTTAGTGCATCGCATAATTTCAGGTGATGACGATGACATGGAAACGGGTGCCAAAGAGTGCGTACTCTGACTTCCCATTCACATTAATAAATACGTGAGGTCTACATGGATATATGGATGGAGCAGATGTAGTTCCACTGTTGTGCATTTGCTGCTTATTCTGTTCAGGGCACCTGTAACCTGGTATACGGCTTGGACCATGGTGAACAGTCTTCAGAGATAACTTGACGGGGTACCGGGCGTAGGAAGTTTCTAGCGTGGTGTGTAGGGTAGAGCAATTAGTAAGCTGAATATACAAGCGTTACTAAAGGGAGCTGCTAAGTCGAGGAGACGAGAGCTAACAGTCTGACGATTGTAAGGGTGGCTTCTACTTAAGTAGGGTGCGAAGATGGTTGTGTAAGTGAGTGGGAGTGGAGAGGGATCCTTCGAAGTAGGGCCCTTGTTTAACCACATTATTTAAAATTAGTTAAATTATTAAAGGATGACATTTTAGGTTTAATAATTACTAGCTATTAGTCAAAACTATAGTCACATGTAATTTTAAATAAAGAGGTGAAACAAAGTCATTGTGTCTCCTTTTTCAAAGAACAAAAAGTTTAAAGTTTTTTCAAAAATGAGTTCCTCCACCATGATT
The DNA here is from genome assembly GCA_963969525.1 of Ontholestes murinus. Lineage (NCBI taxonomy): Eukaryota > Metazoa > Arthropoda > Insecta > Coleoptera > Staphylinidae > Ontholestes > Ontholestes murinus. The sequence continues at coordinate 32,563,511 of OZ018395.1, read as the reverse complement.
AGTGATGCACTCATACCTGTGGTATATCGTCCCAAACTTCTTGAATCCGAGCTGGAGATTGTGTAAGTTATATGGATGGAGTAGTAAATTACCCAGTCACCTACAGATTACACCCCATACACCTTCAATTCGGTGACTGAGCAGGCAGGCCACAGAAGAACGACAATCTTAACTATGTATCAAAGCACTTGATGTTTAAAAACGCACATTATCCTGTTGGTAAATATAATTTTCCAGTTCCTGAAGATATAGAAGCCCAACGGTTTCTAGCATATTAGCAATGTAATCAGCTGGGTTTAGATCGCCGTCAATGAAGACTAAGGGTGATCTGCTACCATAACATATTGCATCCCATATAATCACTCCTTGTTGGATTTTTACGTTCACTGCACATCCGTCTGACCCTCCTACGACCATACAAACAAAATCAAGACTCGCCACTAAACACAATTTGATGTCCTACTCCTCTCATTCAATCATTTGCAATTGATCAAGATGTTAAAAATCTGTCTCTTGTAGTCAAAAGTCTTAAACAATGTTCTTCCCGATCTGAATAGACGACGGACCAGTTGGATCAACATCTCAATACCGTTGTAACATTTCGGTTTACACGATGAGCAATTTCCCTTGGAGAAATTTCGACACCCATGCCAATAATACGATCATGTTCAAAATCAGTTTATTGGAAAAAATGTTTATATTGACGTACTCTTCGCATCCGAAACCAAAACACATGATCTCTACACTGCATCGCTTAATATAGACTTTGATATTATTGATCTGACTGAAACTTGGCTGAATGATTCCATACAAGATAGTGAACTACTGCCATCCGACTTTCAAATATTCAGGTGCGATCGACAACGTGATGTCACTGGACGTTCGTTAGGCGGAGGGGTTCTTGCTGCTGTCCCTGACCATATATTCTGCGAAGCACTTAGTTCCACTTGTGGATATAGTTGCTTGCAAATGTATATTTAACAGATTTTTATTTTATATTGTTGTACTTTATATTCCACCTGATCTTTCGACCGATTTATTGTCTGAACTATTTGAACTGTTGGAACTTTTTTTACTTGACAAACAGGTTTTGCTCATAGGTGACTTTAACGTACCGCAATTTACCTCTTCTGCTACTATGCCATCCTCTTCACCTAAGTTAAACTCTCTACTAAATTTTATTACCACATTAAAGTTAAAACAATGTAATACTGTTCCTAATATTAATGGTAGATTACTCGATCTAGTTCTCACTAACATGTTTACTAATACTTTAGTTGAACGAGAGTTGATGCCCTTAGTTCCTGAAGATGCTCATCACCCTGCACTAGTTATACATTCTCAATTACTCCCATTCTCTAATTCTAATTCGGCACGATTCCCAACGAATAACAACAAATTTTATAACTTTCGCAAAGCAAATTATCCCAAACTATATAACTTACTACAGTCAGTTGACTGGTCTTTTCTTGGAACTTGTACCGATGTAAATGTTGCGCTTAATGCATTCTACTCATTGATTTATGATTGACTTGATGAAACAGTTCCTTCACACGTTCGACACAAATCCTCCTTTCCGCTGTGGTTTACGCGCGAAATTAAGAATACAATCAGATTAAAGGACTATTATCGTCGTAAGTGGAAGTCATCTAAATTACTACAATATTACCATGAGTTCGACCGTCTCAGAATTGATCTCAAGATTAAAATAAAAGCAGCCTACACGACTTATTTAGCGAAACTTGAGCAAGAAATGAAAAATAATCCTAAGTCACTTTGGAATTTTATACATGCTAAAAATGGCACTACAAGAATTCCCTCTCAATTGTGCAATGGTAATAATACAACACTCAATAAACCTGATGAAATTGTAAATTCATTTGCTGATGCCTTCCGCAATGTTTATTCCCCTTCATCAAATGCAACCTTCACAGAACCATCTGCACATACTATTCCCTTTAATTTTACTCCTTTCAACGAGACTGACATTATTAATAGTATTAATAAGCTCAAAAATAACAACACTGCTGGTGATGATCAATTACCCAGTTTTTTCATTAAAGATTGTAAATACATATTTGTCAAACCTCTATTAACTATTTTCAATTTGGCAGTTCTTACTCAGACATTTCCGCAAATGTGGAAATGTGCGCGTCTGAGCCCTGTACACAAAAAGGGTGATAAAACCAATGTCAGCAATTACCGACCAATTGCTATTCTCTCAAACTTTTCTAAGTGTTCGAACAAATGTTGTACACTCCCTTATATTGTCATATAAGACCTTTAATTTCGCCATGCCAACATGGTTTTATGAAGGGTAGGTCTACAGTTACCAACCTTGCAATCATCACTCAACATATAAGTGATTCCATTGAAAATCGAACTCAAATGAACGTAATCTACACCGATTTTTCTCGTGCATTTGATTGTATTGACCACAATATCTTGCTGAATAAACTTGCGGAATTTGGTCTCAGCACTGATACTATTAATTTTTTTCGTTCATACTTGTATGGTAGAACGAACTATGTACACTATAATGGATATAAGTCTTATACATTTACTTCATTGTCTGGGGTACCTCAGGGCTCTAACCTTGGTCCGCTTTTATTCATCATGTTTATTAGCGATCTAATTTCCTCTTTGTCTTGCCACGTTTTAGCATATGCGGATGACTTGAAAATTTTCTCAAATGTTTGTAATTTGCACGACTCACTGAAGCTCCAAGATAATCTTGATCTCATTTCTAGGTGGTGTACTAATAATAAATTGAACTTGAATATCAATAAATGTGCTACTGTTATATTCTCTCGTGTTTCGCGCGTAAACTTCAGCTATAATATCAATGGCTATCCCCTACAACGGCTTACAGAGATCAGAGATTTGGGCGTACTCTTTGACTCTCAGATAACTTTTGTTAAACACATAAATGATTTATATTCATCTGCTTCCAAAATGTTGGGTTTCATTATGCGTACTTGTAAATATTTTAATGATAGTGATGTAATTAAATGCCTTTATTCGGCTTTTGTACGAAGTCGTTTAGAATATGCTTCGTCAATTTGGTACCCCCACTTTGTGTATTTATCACTACTAATTGAAAGGATACAACGTCGCTTCCTAAAATATCTGAGTTTCAAGGAGGACAAAACTTTCCCTGAAAGAGGTATAGAATATGAGCAGCTACTCCATCGTCATCTTCTAAACTCTCTTTCTAGTCGCAGAGATATAAACAGTGCGTCACTGATGTACAAATTAATTCACAATGACATTGATTGCCCAGATCTTTTATCAATGGTGAAGTTTTCCGTTCCTAGGCTTACCTCGCGGCACACAAACCCTACTTTTTTCATCCCCACATCGAGGTCCGTTACTATGTCTAAGTCGCCGATCCATCATATGAGTAGAAATGCTAATACCAAGTTTCACGATATATTTATCTAATATATTATATATATATATATATAGACATTTCTTTGCCTTTATTTCTTCCTCCTTCTTCTTTCCATTTTTATACATGTATGATTAGTTTTTATTTATTATTATCTTAATGAATTAATTGTTTACTTTTTACTTTTGTACTTAATGTTGTCCTGTAATTGGTTTATCTGTTGGGCAAATATATTTATTATTATTATTATTATTATTATTATTATTATTATTATTATTATTATTATTATTATTATTATTATTATTATTATTATTATTATTATTATTATTGTTCTCTAATTCAAAAAGAAACCGTGAACAAATAATTTGCAAAATTGACAGTTAATTACACACTAACTGGTTTATTTCTTCAAATTTATTCTTACTAAGTACTAAAATTTTATCATCACATTGTTTCATAAAAATAGACGTTTTATTTTATGAAAATATCAATAAGATCATTCCACAAATTCTAGGAATTGCAATTCTTACGGAAGTCAGTATATAAAATCACTGGATGTAAATGCCATTATGAGTAGGAATATAAGAAAACAAAACTTAATGATTTATTATTAAACATTTTATTCGTAAAGAACATACCTTAACTACTTCTTTACATAGCCATTTTAGGAAACATGCGTATTAGGAAACATGATCTATCTTTTCTACCAAAAATCTTACAGTATTTTAAACAGACTAAGTCTTAAGTAGCTAAGTCTGGACTATATAATGGATGGTTGAAATTTCGTCCGTAATGACTGACGGCCATCCTGAACGCTCTTAAATTACGTCACTATTAAAAATTTAACGAAATACATACCCAAGGTCCAAGGCACTTGGTGGATGTGGTAATCGCTGAAGTGTTGTTCCAATTCTATGCCATACACGTTCTATTGGCGATAAATCAGGGGATCTTGAAGGCCATTCGAAAAGTTCTACGGCAGAATTTTGTATAAAATCCATGGTTTTATGGGCCGTATGCGGCTTGGTGTTGTCTTGCTGAAAATGGCGTTTGGAGTAGTCTCAATGTATGCTATTGCAACAGGTTGTAGAACTTCAGCGATGTACCATTGGGCTGTTAGACTACCCCTAATGAACACCATGGGGACCTTCTTCCAAGACATATAGCGCCGATGATGCCAGGGATATTGGCTGTGTGACGTTTTAAGGCGTTTTTTAACTGTACATTTTGCCTTTCACCACGAAATCGATGGATACGTCTACGTTCATCGTGGCCTCCTAAGCAGAATCTGCACTCATCACTAAAGTCAATGAAGTTCCACTCTACATCCCAGTTAAATCTGGCTTGACACCATTCCAAGCGACGAGCTTGGTGCAGTCGAGTTATCGGTAGCAACCAAAACGGACGGAATGCACAAAGGCCCATGGCAAGAACTCTGCGATTAACTGCTTACCTAGAAACCACACGTCCTGTTGGTGCAACAAAGACATCTTCAACTTGCCGCAAAGTGTGGTGACGATTACGTATTGCAAACAGTCTTAGGTACCGTTCTTGACCATTATGTATAATCCTAGGCCTACTAGAACATCTCTGTCGCTGATATTAATTTTCTTCAGACCATCTTCTTCATACTCGCATTACAGTTGAGGGTGTAATTTCTAGTCTTCTAGCTGTTTCCCTCAGACTGAAACCCGCCTCTTTCATATATACATATATATGAACATGGGCAGCGGCGGTACATCTAAACCAATAAATTTCGGGCAAAGTTGACATCAGGGATGCATCTTGTCACCGCTACTATTCAACTTATATTTAGAAAAATATTCAATGAAGTACTGGAAGATGCAAAGGAAGGTATTATCATCAATGATATATATCCTATGTTGTTTACTAGTTAAACAACATAGGATATGCCGAGGACACGCTATTACTGACAACTATAAGTGGACAATTACAGACGCTTATCGATCGTTTAGTGAAAATATGCAGAGAACACGGACTGAAGTTGAATACAAAAATGACCAAATACCTAGTCATCAGCAAAAACTATAACATACGAGATAGTGGCATATTAGTATAGGAAGACAAATTAAAGCGCATTGATTAAATAAAATACCTAGGCACGATTATCAACGATAAAGGGGACCCAAGAAATCAAAGCCGGAATTGCACAAGCAAGAGTAAATTTCTTGAAATTCAAAAACATTATGGGCTACCACAAAGCTACATCTTCTCGGACAACTTCATCAATAAACAAGGGTAAACTAATAGAATGAAGAAACGTCGGTCGTCGTACAACATCATGGTTAAAGAATTTTTGCCAATAGTTTGGGAAAACATCAACCAAACTTTTCTGCGCAGCGGCAAACAAGATGATCATAGTCAATATAATAGCTAAACTGAGATTCAACGATCGAGATCGGCCATGACACATGAAAAAGAAGATAAACATATCTTTCGAAGTCATTTTCTTAAATCTATGCAATCTAAGTAGTAGCTTAGTAGCTATTTGCTAAATAGAAGCCAACGTGACGTATAGGCAAATATCTGAGTATCCAGGTGAAATCTGTTATGTCTCTGGATTCTAATTGCGGGTTTCTTTCGGTTCTGTTGTTTGTAAACAACATCAGAATAAATATTAAAAATTGCCATTTGTTTTTTACACTGATGACTTAAAAATTTACCACCTGTTGCAGCTTCATAGCAATTTGATTTGTGTTGCATTGTGTTGCAAGTAAAACTAACTAGACTTGTATTTGAAAATATGTTTTTGCATTTTCTTTTGTCGTACTAGAACTTTAAATTTTAATTATAAGTTATATGTTAATCCATTAAGTAAAATACTCACATCTAAGCTTTACTTTTAGAGTCATATTACGTATATATTAGGCAAGTTCAATAAATACACGTTCGAGCGCTCTAGCACGAATGTTAAAACTTGCTAAAACCTTGAAAAGTTACATAAGACGGCCGCCGATAATGTAGGTTTCTACTGTGGCAGTTGACTCTTGATATTGCTAGAGTACGCAGTCGCTGTGCGCGTTTCAGTATTACAGGTTGTATCATTGGAGCATCCAGAACGGATTAGGGAACAGAAATACAGTTTTTAAACGCTGAGGACACTCTTGTTCAAATTTATCGGATAATGCAAGATGTTTATGATAATCAGTGTCTTTCAAAAACCATAGTCGTGGAATGGTTTCGGAAGTTCAGTAATAGACGACTGCTGTGTGAACAGCCATTGTGAAGAATGGGCCGGTTCATGTTAGAGAATTGGCAGATCGTTTTGAGATAAGTGTTGGAACTTTTACTCGTTTGCGTACCGCCATAAAGAACAAACGTCCTGGAATACTTACGGAAGGCGTGATCCCCCTTCACGATAATACCGAACCACCCTTACAGCCTGTAGCTATCACCCTGTGAGTTCCATGTCTTTGGACTAAATAAGAGAGCACTCGAGGAACAACGATTCCAGTCGGACGCTGAAGTCCAGCTGGCAGTTTCATATGGTTCCGTCAACAGCCAAAGGAGTGGTACGCCATCGGTATACAGCATCTTGTGAATCAGTGAGATACTTGCCTACGCAGTAATGGCAATTTTTTTTAGTTTAAATAAACTGCTCATTGTACCACCGATCGAACGTGTATTTATTGAACCTCGTATTATATTAATAAATCTTTAAAACTTTTTAGGTAAAATAATAGATTTAGTGCCAACTTTTAAAGTAGCACTATTCGGATATTATTTATCAATATTTTGGGCACACTTTGAATATGCCTGTATATTTCATAATATACAGTATGTCCCAAAAACATTAAAGTTGTGTTAATGGAGTCCTCTGTATTGAATCGATTTTTTTTATTCTTAGATCAAAATAAGTGTGGGTTTTATTAAGGTTTATAATACCTAAACCTTAAGGTTTTTGAAATTACTTAAGTTTTGTAAAAATCTAACCCAATTTTCATGTTTCATATACTTAAGAAGTATTTAAGTTATATATGTTAAATTTACAGTGAAGTTTAACAATAGATCATATTTTATTTCCTAAGTATAATAAACTTGCCATCTTATACAGGGTGTACAAAAATAAAATTCAATAAATGAGATCTTTAAGTGGCTATAACAATTTTCAAAATTTTGATTTTCGATAACTTATTTTCTTTATCTTCAGTGGCAGATTTTCTTATACTGTTTTTTTTTATAACTGACACTTCCAATTTCTTCAAACTGGTTTAATATTCTCTCAAAAACGGCTGGCTTAGGATGATTTATTTTGAAAAACATTAGAGTATAAACTCAAGTAGCCAATAAACAATTTTGAAAACATTCTCCAAGCATAAAAATCATGCCAATACGCTCTTCTTTTGAGTAAATATTCATTTTTTTACTAAGAAATATAACAACAACGTTCAAACAATAACGATTACAAACCACAAAAACGCAAAATAACACCACTATAACAAAAGATAGGCTTTTCAGGAAATTAGATACATTTAAATTTTTATTTAAAAAATTCAAAAATGGTACAATAAACAATATTTTGGTGTTTTCTTTAAAACAAGACTTAAGACTTAAGGGGAGGTGCTCATTTTTTTCTCCATGGAAGGAAGTAAATAAAGCACTCAAGTTTTTTTGTACTTATTAAGTATGATTTCAAGTATATTTACAACTACAATAGAGTATAATATCGTATAGTCAAAAAATGAAGTTTTTTCGCAAAATATATGATATTTACAGGATCTTACACCTATTCTGCTAAGAAAATGTCAAAAATTAAAAAAATTGTGGACTTTTGAAAAAAAAAAAATTCGTATACTTTTTGGCTTTTAAAAGTGATATAAAAATTAAAATAAGAACAATGGTCATCTGCATTTAGGTTCAGGATCCCTTAAATTTAATAAACTTTAAAATTTAAAAAAAAAGTTGCGATAAATGCAGTAGTTTTTGAGATATCGTGTTTGGCCATTTTCAAAAACATGGTTTCGAGAAAAACGCGTTTTAAGTTTTGGTACGCGAATTTCATTTACTCGTAAATTCTATTTACGCGTAAAAAGGGGCCTCCGGTTTTTTACTATAACTTAAAAAAAAAGTTAATTTCGTCAAAACGGCTTTCGGACGCGTATTCTACATGAAATTTGCTAACTTTTAAGCAACAAAAAACGATTTTTTGTTCGAGCTTGATGAAAACCTCCCCTTAAGATGTAAATACCATTCGATAGGTAATTAAAAAACGCATTTGCTGATAAATTTAAAAATAATGTATTTGTGACACCCTGTGTATTATGAAATTAATTTTAAAAAGTAGCCCCATATATCCTCATAGTGTAACTTTTTGAAAGTCACGTATTTTGGCCGCTATATAACACAATATAACCCTGAATACATATATAGTTGGAGATTTCTACGTTATGTAACTATTTACATAAAAAGTAAATTCAATTTAATTTATAAGTAAGGAAAAAATATGATAATATGATATGATAATATGAAAGGTACAGAAAAATGTTAATATTGAAATTGAAGGAACAGGCATAGAACAATATTCAATACATTAAGTATAGCGTTAAGCAAAATATTTATAAATATAAATTTTCAATGTCGACAAAAATAAAGGTTAGATTAATAAAACACGGATGAGTAATCATCTGCCTGATGAAGCCACGGTGTCGTGAAACAATTGTAACAATCTCTCTAATATACATAATAAAGCATAACTCTTTAAACAATAAGTAAATTTAAGTGCATAATGGAGTTTCGCCAAATAAAAGTCTTATCAATCCAATAATAAAGGTTGGTGTATCTGCATCCATTTTCCGCGTAAACATTCTTCAAGTTGTAGGTCGTAGTGTAATGTGGATAATTTAAATTTCTTTATTGATACGTTTATATTAATTTTTATTATCAATTGTAGATTTTTTTATAATTAAAGCCTAATTAAGTAAATACTTTGAAAGAGTTTTTGCATTTAATTACTGCTTTCAGTGGAATTAGAATTGAGTCATTAAAAAAATCGGGACTTCTTGAATGAGTAAGTTTGCCCCACCGCCATCACCTGGAGAGGAGCACCCCGTGCGTCACAGGGTGTCCCCGTTACGGCGACGACGGTACACACGCACGCTGTCTACTTTCACTAGCAAACAGTACGTGTTGAGCAACCGACGAAGGTCGTATCTCTCCGACACACCTTGCTGGCATGCTGTCCGCGTCATACTCATGCAAGAAGTGGTTGTGAACGAAACTGTTAAAACCTAACATACCTGATTGTGCACCCGGTGAAATCCGCTCGTAGTGTTAGTAATGTCCAAGTGAATCGTAATTTGTTAGCGTTTAAGTCAAATTATCCGGCAATTCACCGTGACATGTCGTCGAAGATTTGTTGGTGCCTGGTGCTGTTCGCGGGGTGGGCCACCGCCATGGACAACCTGCGAGAGGCCTTCCGCTGGAAGCAGGTAGATTTCGAGTATCCCTCGGAGGAGGCGAGACGCGACGCCATCGCCAAAGGGGAATTTATACAGGAGAACAACCTGCCGCTGGGCCTCGAGGTGTTCGGAGACCGGCTATTCATTACGGTGCCTCGGTGGAAATCTGGCGTGGCTGCTTCATTGACCTACATTAAATTATCAGGTATGCGTCTGTGTGAATTTTTAAGATCAACTTGCGACATTGAACGAGCCAATTGTCATAATTAATCGTACTCATTGCTAATTCTACATTAAGTTAACGCCTTTTATTCTACTCTTAAATATTTAACTGTATAATCATGTTTGGCGCCAAAAATATTTAACTTTTTAATTATTCAAACCTTTAATAAAAGAACAGATTTAATTAGTTAACTATATAAAAAATTAATAATAATATAATGCCACCAATAACCTACAATTAAATAATCATAAATCATATTACTATACCATAAAATCAAATGTTAATAAATTATTAATACATAATTTATAGTTAATTATATTATGTAGGTTTTATAATTAAAATCGCTTGGTTTGTTTCACAAATATAACCAAGTGATTTTAATTATAAAACCTACATATTAACATAATGTTTCACCAAGTGATTAATGAGAAACAAGTATATGATAATTATATTATGATTACGAAATATGTAATTATATGACAATATGTTCTTATTTTAAAGATACGATTTAATTTACTAATATTACAAAAATCAGAAAAATATATTTCATGAATTAATTTTATTGACAAAATGTAGATTTTGTACTATATACTGGAAATGTATTAATTATCAATTAATTGATTAAGTTATTGTGTCCATGGTACTAAAAGGTATATTAAGTCAATAAAATTATTTTGTAAAGAAAGTGAATAAAGTAATTTCTAATTAAAATAAAGTTTTTTTTTCTAATATTGGTGTATTAGTCAAGTCTGTATGTTTTTGTCCAATTAAAGGAACCAGCGGTATCTTAAGAAGCTAATGGTATGTGCTCTTTAGGATAGAACCACTTAGAAGCGCTTCACTGACAGTAACATACACTTTTGTTTGACTAAGAAAGTTCTCAGAAATAATAACTTCAACGGAAAAGAAAGTTTAAAGTGTTTACTTATGACCACAATTGCACATAAATAAACGTGAAATTAAAATTATTATATTTTCTTATAGGCTAATACACCTAAATAAATAAATAGTTGGATTCGATGATGAGTTACGTGAACATGTGAAAATAGCCTTAATTTAAAAACAATGCATTTAAAACCTCTCTTCATACTTTTATTTAAATCCATATATCTACATTTCGAATACGAAGTTATCATTATCAGTGGTTTAATACTAGGTACAAAATTATTCGGCTTATATACAAATTGATGTAAAAATCAGTAGAGTAACTTGCTCCTCAAAAATAGAAACTCATTTTAATAAATTACATAAAAAATCAATTTAAACTACAAATTGAATCAACTAGGAATACTTTTATTAAAACACAAAAGCTTGATCAATCGGGTATATATTCCATTAGTTGTTACGAAAAAAAAAAAAACATCACACATAAATTAGTAAAGAGTTTTAATGTTTAAATGTAATTATCAAGTTAAAAAACATTTTTAAAATTAAAATACGCATATTCTACTATCTGTAACACGGTAATTATTTAATATAATAAAAGCACAATGAACATCCTCTATTTATTTATATCAACTAGAATTAAGTGGACTCTTTAAAACTGAAACATAATTTATAAAAATTAATAGCATATTTCTAACTAGTATCTCAAATTAACATTCAATCTTTTTATATTTATTTCGAAATCAGTTATATTTTAATATTATTTTATTTATATTCCATTAAAATAATGGTGGAGATTTTATATTTTTTAGGTAAGCTAATGATAGATTGCAATAAAAAGTAATCAAAAACCAAACCTTAAAATTATGTTTAAAAATGTACCGATTGAATTAAATTAATTCTAGAACAATGACATGAACTAAGAAATGAATGTTTGTGTGAGGTCTAAAAATACTCTAATATTCTATCCTATTTCTGATAATTAGCGACAATAACTTTTTCATGACTAATTTACCTTCGTAAGTGCCTTATTAAGAACTTCAATTAAAAATGACCTTATCTTTGCCAGCTCTGAACGTTCAAGCAACTAGAATGTATTTATAGCAGTTGCCACTATTATTATGTATATTATGTATGTATTAATTATATTTGGAGAATTTATATATTATTTTTTTATTTATTTATTGATACAAATAGATCGCACTACAATTTCGATGTTCACTATTGGTATCTCTGTCATTAAAGGAGATAGAGCAACGATTAAATGGGTAATGTTTTGCAGTAATCAGTGCTCATAACAAATTCGATTTCAAATTCACCTTAACTTTTTCCAATTTTAAGTATTTTATTTTAAAAAACAAAATTTGCTAATTTTAATTTTCCTCAATAGCCCGATAAAGCCTAATGCGACCGCTATTAAACCTTTACATTTTTAGACAAGACAATTTTTTTTGGGTAAATAGAAACCACCCACCGATTCGCATTTGTTTCCAGTTTATTACCCCTATCTTTTGTTTTTTTTATGGTGGTCATATTGGATTTTGGATTTATTATTTTCAACGATGTATAACATACCTGATTTTTTTCTAGTTACAAGCAAAATTTTATTAAAAACGTAAATTAATCTTTAAAATTACTATTCCCTTCATTTTTTCTATCCTTTGTTAATTTCTTTAGTTCTTCCCAGGTATTCCCATTTCTTTGTACTTCTTCTCTTATTGCGCTGTTCCAATCATTTATTGGTCTTCCTCTTTGGTTTTTTTTCATGTTAACTGTGCTTCATATATTTTATTGGTGTTTTTTCCATCGTTCATTCTACAGATGTGACCGTACCATCATCTCATCTGTCCCTCCGTTATTTTATCATTTATTGGTCTTATCAGTAGGTTCTGTCTATATATTTCGTTCTTCTATTGTTCTGAGGAACCTCATTTTCATCGCGTTTATTCTTTTTTTTAAATATTTTGTTATTGTCCATGATTCGCTGCTGTATAACAAGGTGGGTCTTATAAATTTCTTAACTATTTCTGCTTTAGTGCTTTTGGTAATTTCTTTTCTGTTGAAGAACGTATTTTGTTAAATAGTTTTGCTGTTTTGCCTATTTTATCCTCTATTTATTTATCTATTTTCCCGTTGTTCTCAATTATTGTTCCTAAGTATCTGTAATGTTCAACTTGTTCTATCTACCTTGTATCTTTATTTCGTGCTTTTTCTCCCCCTGTACAATTATCAAGGTCTTCGTTTTGTCAAGGTTTATTATCATATTGATTTTCGATAATTCATTGTATAATATTTCCATATTGTATTACAGGTCTTCCTTATTTTTTTGCTTCTTTTATCGCCTTGTCCAGTACTATTGTAAATAGCAATGGACTCAGCACGTATCCATGTTTGATCCCTTTCTTTCTTTCGAATGTTTTTGATTCTTCGTTGTACATTCGCACTATATTTTTGTTCTCTTTCTACATGTTTATCATTGTCTTTTCCGTTCCTCTGACTTCTAATTCCTTCCATATGTCCTCTCTTTTTATCCTATCAAATGCCTTTTCTAAATCTACGAAGCATATGTGTATCACTCTGTTCCTTTTTATTAGTTTCTCACTTATTTACCTTATTATAAATATCTAATCCAGAGTGCTTCTCCCTCTTCTGAATCCACCCTTATTATCCTCTATTGTTTCTTCTAATTGGTCCCTCATAAGTTTTTCTAATATCCTTGTTAATATCTTGCTTGGTAAGCTTGTTAGAGTGATTCCTCTGTAATTTCTGCAATCTCGTTTATCCCCTTTCTTGTATATTGGAAGTATTATTCCCATGTTCCACTCTTTTGGAGTTTTTCCTTTTTGTACCATTTCGTTCATTAATTCCGTTATTTCTGCTATTCCTCGATCACCCATCTATTTCATCATTTCTGCTGTTATTTCATCTACTTCCGGAGAATGTCCGTTTTTTAATTTTTTAATTGCTTCCTTCACTTCTTCCTCTTTTATCTTCTCTATCGTTGCCATATTTGTCTCTTCTTCTGTTTCATGTATCTCATTCTCTTCTGTTTCTTGTTCGGTCAGATCTTCGAAGTATTGTCGCCATAATTTTGTCTTCGTTTGTTATATATTATTAGGTAATACGATTTGTAAGTATAATGGCACATACATATTCAAACGAAGAAAATATGTTGGACGAATATTTCAAAGCAGATAGACACACCGAAAATGCATGAACAAGGTATGCAGAGCGTTTTTCAGAAAGACAACAACCATACAGGACAATTTTTAGAACACTAGTTAGCAATTTACTGAACTTTGGAAGCTTCGAACAAAAACGAGCTAACTATGAAGTTAATGATTATAACAGATGCTAAAATAATATTTTTCAGAACGTTACGAAATAATTAATCAGTTCGTCGTGTAGCTCAAAAGAGGGTGATTTCAAAATCTACTGTTCAGAGAACCTTGAAGAAAAACAAGTATCACCCCCAAAAAAAATTACGAGAAAAAAAGTGTAATGCTCTATAATTTGCCAGATTAAAGTAATAATAACACTACCAACAACGATTTCACTAGAATTGACAATATTTTACAAACAATTGACAGTTCAATTGCTGTGAAGAAATGTTTTCGAGTGGGTAAGAAAGGTGAGCGTCCTTGTCCGATAAATTAATTTTATCAAAAGAACTGAGCTACAGCCAACAACAAATGCCATTTTTAGTAGTATACCAAAATGTACGTGGTTTAAATACCAAAATTAATTAAGTTTATAATAGTGTAATATGCAATGGTTATAATGTATATTGTTAAAAGAAACGTGGTTACATGGTGAAGTTGAAGACTGATAGAGAATTTTGTAGAGGTGGCGGTGTATTAATGGCAGTACATAACAATATTGTGTTAAATGAGATTCAATTTGATATGAGTGGGTTAAATAATATTGAACTTAAAATAATTCAGTTATAAATGGTACATCAGTAGTACTGATATATGTATATATTAAACCTTCAACAGCATCTGAATAATATACAACATTATTAGAACGTATTAAACTTCAGTTCGCCAATAAAAATGTTGTTATTATTGGTAATTGGACCAAACTTCCTAGACTGGGAACATTTAATTTATTTTTGGATTATAATAATTATACTCAATTTTGGCTGAGCCTATTGCTTATATCTATAGACTTATAAAAAAACCGGCAAGTTTCCTGATAAATGGAAATGAGTAAGAATGTGCCTAGTTTTTAAAACCGGAAATCACAAACATATTCTCAATTATCGACCTATGTCCATCCTGAGTAATTTGTTTAAGGTTTTTGAGTCGATATTGTTTAAGCATATTTACCATCAAGTGAGTCCATTTTTGTCTACCAAAAAACATGGTTTCGTGGGTCATGGATCTACGTCGACTAACTTAATGAATATTACGCAAGATCTTTCTTAATTTATGGAGATATGTCTTAAGCCTTTGACACGCTTGATCACGATTTTCTTATATCTAAGTTAATAATTCAGGTATTGAGATCCTATTTATATAATCGTGGTCGGCAAGTAGAAATTCAAGGTATATGGTCTAAACGTTATGTGGCTTCCAGGGGTGTACCTCAAGGATCAAACTTGGGCCCTCTTCTATTTCTTCTATATATATATATATATAGATGATGTATGTTCAATTTTTAAGTGTAGTGTTCTTTTATACGCTGATGATATTGAACTTTATAATGTTATCGATAGTGTAAGTGGCTGTTACCAACTTCAATTGGATATTAATCGTTTTACCGAATGGTATAATACTAACAAACTAACATTAAATGTCAAGAAATGCTCTGTTATCACTTATGGCAGAAAAACAAATTTAACTTTAAATCGGCATACTTTAAATGGCATTGAATTAAACAGGCTCTCCGAAACTAAAGATCTTGAAATAATTTATGATTGTAAGTTGACATTTAATGCTCATGTTACACAAACATCACGTGAGTGTTGCCTTTTATTTGGCTTTATAATACGTAATTGTAGGTCATTTAATGATGATATAGTTTTAAGTCTTTTGTATAATAAAATGTATTAAAATCCTTTAGTTCGTTGTAGAAAATTAAACAATAAATTTAAAAATACGAAAATTAAATTAAATTTTTGTTCATAATTTTTCATGTTATAGTCAATCTAAAATACATTTATCATTTATTAGTATATTCAACAGAAATAATTTCATTCAAATTAGTGTTGCTTTGATAGTTGTACTATTCGTAACACGCAAATTAATTTTGTTTTATTTAATGTCTGTTGAGGTATTAGCCAGAGAAATAGTTGATTCAAATTAATTTATTTTGTAGTCTTACTAAGACTCACTGTTGTAGGTTCACGAAAGGTTTTCGTATTTTTAAATTTATTTTTTGTATAAAACTTTTATTTTAAGTAAAATGTCATATTGTGCTGGTATTTGGATGCCTATGTTTACAAAGTACATTAATATGTTGGAAAACATACAGAAAAGGTTTCTAGGATATTTATATTTTATAAAACATGGAATATATAGCTTTCCCATTCCTTATTCGGATTTGTTGGCAGACTTTAACAGACGTATTTTTATAAGTTTATGTTATCTCTATAAATTAATTCATTTTAGTATTGATGATCAGAGAATATTGAGTATGTTTAATTTTAAATTTACGCAATTATCAACGAGTAATTGAGAAAATTTCACGTACACAACACCACGTATGATTTATTACTTCACACATTATAAGATTTAACATTTTAAAATTATCTCGCCTATAAAAGAATTATTCAAATAATTTGGACATATTTACTTCTTCATTCTTTAAATTTAAACGTGATCTTTTGATGCATTTGAAAACGTCACTTAAATGTAAATTTATGTTATACAAGATACAAATCTTTTTTGTTTGATTTAGGATTAACATGTTTAGTTTTAAGACCTATACACCGTTTGTACTTTTTTTATATGTATAGTAAATCCTTTAATTGGACAAATATAATTGGTTTTTTGTAAATAAATTTTAAAAAAAATACAATTGTAGAGGGTATTATACTTTATCATTTAAAATTACTATCACCGAAGATTAAAGTTTAGCAGGTGGTACCTTCAAAAATGTGAAGATGACGCGAATTTTCCTAGGAAAATACTATGAACAGATGAAACACGATTTATCAATTGAAAATCCACATTTGGTAAATCAAAGAAGATTTCAAGGTCGATTTGGTTTTAATGTCTGGTGCGGTTTAATTGGTATGAAATTTTGTTTACATTTTTATTTTGTTTTTAGAGTTTCGTTTCGTTTTACATAGTTACTTAATAGGTCCTTTAATCTTTGATTACAATTTAACTGGTAAGAGATATTTGGAGCTACTAAAAAATGATATAATACCTGCTTGAGATAAATTATTAATCCTAAGAACATGTAGAACATATTGTTTCGTGTGCATGTATTGATGTTATGGCGCTGTACTGTACATAGTGAGATCTAATATAGATAAGACATACAAAAATAAGTTGGGACGGCAGAGTCATTATACCCAACAACTTAAATAATTGTGTGCAGTCATCACGATATTTTGCACCAGCCACAATTGTGACTGCTCGTCTCTGCAATGCAAATATGCGATTTCTACCCGAGGAATGTCCCCAAACAAGTAAACTTATTATGCTATGGCAAGTAGCGTAATATGCTAAATTGTTTACAGGAACCTGGTTCGCTAAATTTCTGAGTAACAAAATATTACTGCATAGTTTAGCAACTAATACGTCTGTATGCTGCATCCAAGTTAGTGAGGAATCACATCTCCCAAAAATTTAGATTCGTTTGAGAAGATATTGGGATCACGGTCGCACTTTCGTAAAGTACAAAGCATGTTGATAGTTTTAGAAGCATTTAAGTGTAATTGATTTGCATTAAACCAATCCTTCGATATAACGAGCGCTTCGCTATTCAGCTGTAAATAGAAATCTAATTGCTTATTCGTGCTTACTAAGGTGGTTTCATATGCATAAAAGATGGACTGTACATTATCAGCGTTATTAGGGAAATCATTAATATATAGTAAGAACAAAAGTGGACCCAGGGTAGATCCCTGCGGCACACCGTGTTCTACAAGACGCTTAGATGAAATAGTACAATCCTCCTTAACTGCTTGATATCTTCCGCTAAGGTATGATTTTATTAATTTGCATCTATCTTCGCAAAACCCGTAACAAGACATTTTTTAATTAATAGCTTATCGTTAACTCAATCAAATGCCCTTGTTAAATCAACAAAGGTAACGATGGACATATCTCCTTCCCCAAACGAATCTATTATAATTTCAGTGAGTTTGAGAATAGCATTAGTTGTCGAGTGTCTTTTTCTGAATCCAAATTGGTGTACATTAAATAGATCGTTTCCTTCTAGAAAATATAGAATCGATTTTACATTATACACTCAAGTATTTTTAAAAATACTGAAACAATAGACATTGGTTTTAATCCAAAGGATCGGACCTACTTCCTTATTTGAAAACCGGCACTACCAATGACATCTTCAGTAGGTCAGGAAGGCAGTTTGATTGTAAACACGTATTAATACTATGCGTCAAAGGAATTAAAATTGAGTCTTTGCAGCTCTTAATAAGAACAACAGACCATCTATAAATATCTTTGGTTTTACTAGATTTTCAACGACATATGATGTTTCTGGCATCTGCCACAGATACTTGTTTAAAAGAAAAGCTCATATTAGGTTTTCTGGGCGGCATAAACTATAAGGCATCCGTATTACTAGGTGGAATTCGTTTTATTGAAAGGCTTCATTAAAGTCGTTTGGAGTAATACAAGTTGACTCAGATCTAAGCGATGGGTTTGAACTATTAGAGTTTATGATTTGCCACATCGCTTTATTTTTATTATTTGGATTACGAATTATATTGTCATTAGACTCACGTTTTGCTTTTATACCATAATAGCCATTCTGTATTGGTTCTGTATTGTACTTATGATATATGTTTTTTGGGTCCGAATTATTCTGATATGCTTGATATATAAAATAGAGTCTTTCTCACATGTCCACAAGTTAATTATTGAACCAGTGAACATTGTTTACTTGATTAGATTTGCATTTTATACGCTTTTCCAGGGAACGCGTAATTATATCTTGTGTAAAACTGGTTGTGAAAAGTCTCATACTTTGTGATGACATTCCTAATTTCAAATACATTATCCCATTTAGTTGACAACACATTTTGATATAATAAGAACACAGTTAATTAATTTAGAGTAGTCATTGTCTTTGTCGAGTTTACGTCGAGATTTTTATACACTGTTTATTCAATAATCCTGTATGTTTGCATGCAACTATATCTTACAAACTTATTTTATTAATAACACTATAATAATACATATAATTTTATTTAAAACTACAAGAGATTATTATTACAATCATAAATTTTAATTTTTTATTCAATGAAAAATAAATTCTATTTTAAAATTCTTTCTGTATATATATCTTGACATACCATAACTCCTGTAGGTTATAATTTATAATTCTGTATTACTATATTTTGCAAAATGGTATTTAAATATCTAAAAACTGGTTTCAGTCAATTGTTTCCATTTTTGAAATCTAAATTTGTCACCAAGTAATGAAACTATTATCACACACATACACACACACACACACACACACAATTTAACAAAGTTATCCAAAGTACTGTTAAAAATACTGAATTGAAAAATTCATTATGCTTTAACCATAAAATGTTATGTAACATGCAGAGTTACATAGATCTAAATAACACAGTACGACTCGAGTTTTGATATTTTTCGTCATTATAAAGTAAATTATAAATTGGTTTATTGCTCAAAATTTTGCCGACACTTATAACAAGACTTATACAATAACACATGACCCAAACTTTGACCGCATAAATTTTCAAAAAATAAATGACTGGTACGTTCAATATTTTGAAAACAATGACTGTTCAGAACCGACGGACATTTTTACACATGACGATTACTTTGAGGTTTTAAATAAAGGGAAAAATACTGCGACTGGACATGACAATATACACAGACATATCCTCAAATCCTTTCCATTCCATATACACGACCACATCCTCAATAATATTAACTTCTTCTACAAAAACCAATACTTCCCAGAAGTGTGGAAAATAGGAATAATTATTTGCATTCCCAAACGCGACCAACCTCCCAATTTACTAACCAGCTATCGTCCTATCACACTCTTACCTGTTATTGGAAAATTATATGAATCCCTCCTTAAAACCAAAATCCTTTCTCTAATTTCTAATCATATCCCCAATTATCAATTTGGATTCCTTCCCCGTCGTTCAACTTCTCTTCCTCTAACCATCCTAGCCTCTAATATCCAGACTGCCCACCTTGAAGGCAGTGCTTCTGCAGCATTATTTCTGGATGTTCAGAAAGCATTCGATTCTGCCTGGCACCAAGGCTTATTGTTTAAATGTCATCTCCTAAATATCCCTCGTCATATCATTTTTATCATTAAACAATTCCTTTCCAATAGATCGCTAAAAGTAAAAATCCACAACTCCTTCTCTTCTTCTATTACTCCCGAACAAGGCCTCCCTCAAGGCTCTCCCCTCTCACCCCTATTATACAACATCTTTAGCTCCGACATCTATAATCCTGATCCTCTCTACTTCAATCCTTCCAAATATCTCCTACAATTTGCTGATGATACTGCCCTAATTACCCATGCTCCCACGTTACCAAAAGCCCTCCAATTCCTTCAAGAGCTAATTGACTCCCTTCAACACTGGTTTGCAAAATGGCATATTAAAATCAATCCCCATAAATCACAGCTCCTAATTCCATATCACCGCACCAATAATTCTCCCTACAATATCTCAATTTCCCACACTATTATCCCCCCCTCAAATTCCTTTAAATACCTAGGCATAACCATAGACCCCAAAATTAATTTCAAAAAACACACAACTATAATTAAAAACAAAATTACAACTAGGGCAAAATATTTAAATGTTTAACTTATAGAAATGATGGCATCACTAGTAAAACAGCAGTCAAAATATACAAAATGATTTGTCGCCCATTACTGGACTATGGTTGTGCCCTCTATCCCAATCCCAGCAACCCAACTTCCCGTAATATTCAAGTTAGCGAGCGAGCATCCCTCCGTACCCTAACAAAACTTCGGCATCCTCTAAATCCTTTACATAATCCTTCCAACCAACTCCTCAATGATACAACCTTAGTTATCCCCATTCAAGAACGCCTTCGATTCTTATCAGAAAAATTCTCCAAAAATCCTTTCAACTTTCATATATTATCCCTGTACTGTCTTCCTAGAAACCCTAACATAATCCCTAAATTTAAAAACCCACATTCTACCATTTTCGATTTCATTTCATCACTTCATGCTTCTACTCACTAAAGACTGACGCCATATGACTAGACAAAACAAGGCAGAAAGACCTCTGGTCGATAGCCTTTTGACAGATTAACATAATAACACCTCATTCATCATTTATTTATTATTTAAATAATGTACATATTTGTCAATAAAGATGTATATATATATATATATATATATATATATATATATATATATATATATATATATATATATATAAATTGGTAAAGTTTTGAATGTATACTAATTAATTTAGGGCGAGGGAATATACTTGTCGCTACTTGTTTGCGAATTATCTCAGAAGGACTGTAGCAGATTAAAAAGTGGCGAAAAGGTTAATTCATTTTGCTCGTTAAAGAGATTTTCTGCCAAAGTTCAGCTGTCAAATTACAGTTTGAAAATTTAAACTGAATTCAGGAGATTAAGCTTAACGTCCTTGTTGCAATTATACAATTTTGAAATGAATTGATGCGAAATCAAGTGATTACTATTTGATTTAGACAAACAGCTTTTGAAAATTGTCATTTGTTGTAGATGCCCAGAATATAATACCATAGGTCATTTGAGATTGGCAGTAAGACATGTACATAATCCTAGCTGTCTCTTCATGCACATATTTTCACGTACCATAAATTAAATATGTTTGAAAACTTTGAAATTTTAGAGCACATTTCTTGTATATGAGTATCCCACTTTTTTTTGTAACAATAGCCGGCAGGTTATTCTTGGAGAGCCAGACATCCAATTCTATAAGCATTTGATTTGTTGCTTTATTGAATTCGATTAAGCTATCGTGTATCATGTTGATCGTTGTGTCGTCAGCAAATAGCGTAATGTGCTTATTAATGGTGAGAGGCATATCATTGATAAACAACCCGAATAATTGTGGTCCAAGAACACTTCCCTGCGGAACACCGACTAATGTAGTGGCTTCAGTTTACTATATGGGGTATTATTCAAGTAAGCCGTTGTCATTTGCTTTCTATCAGACTAACAGTTTTGTTAGAAGCAACTCGACACAGTCTAAAGCTTTCGTTAAGTTTGAGAAAACATATTTATAACTGTCTATGTTATTCAAAATAAAACTAATAGAATAATTTATTACATGGGTTACTAAGCCTCTCCCGAATCCAAATTGTTCATTATGAATAATACTATTTTGCTTTAAGTCAGCTATAATTCTATTATATTTAACTCTTTACTGACACGTGTTTCGGTCTTCGCAGACCATTATCAAACGTAATTTAAAATCTCATAACATTCAAACAATTACAATTAACAGGTCTAATTTAGGAAGAAAAATAGTCAATAACAAGATTGATAAAAGGGATAAGGAAAAATGTTCAGGGGTATATAAGATTCACTGTCAAAATTGTAGCGGAATTTATATCGGCCAAACAGGAAGAAATTTTCAAATAAGATATAAAGAACACCAAAAAGCAATTAGAGATGGAAAAACAAATACTGGATTAGCAGAACATTGTATCAACACCGGCCACCACATAGGGGAGATGTCCGCGATTAAAATTTGCCGAAAAGGGAAGAAGCTTAACCTCCTGGAAGGGTTGGAGATTAAGAAAGCCATCGACAAGGGGATTACCATTTTGAACAACCAGCAGGAGCTAATCCAGGCCGACCAGATTTTAATTGCGGGACTACCCTCCCAGTAGATTATCTGCCTTCGTATATATATTTGTACATGACCTCATTATAAATTAGTTTAACTTTGATAATGGTCTGCGAAGACCGAAACACGTGTCAGTAAATGAAAATAAAAACAATATGGAACAAAACAAGAGTTACTATTTACCCAATAATAAAAAATAATTTTACTTAGTTAATATCACAATCTTTATTAAATAACTATTAATAAACATTGTGATATTAACTAAGTAAAAGTATCTTTTATTTTTCATTTAAAATAGAAATCGGCCTGCAATTCTTTATTTCTTGAGGACCAGCCTTTTTGAAAACTGGAGTAATTTTTCCAATTTTTAAATTTGACGGAAATATTCCATCTTTTGAAGTGGTGAATTTCATATCAATTATTATTTTTGTGATTTCTCATTCGGTTTCAGTATAAAGAAAAATTTATCCTGATACATTATTGAACATTCCATAATTACTGGTACTAGATGTTCCACTATTTCATATAGTGTTGATTATATTAACAATAACCAGAAGTTGACCAATTAATGCATTGTTCTCATCTAAAATATACTTTAAATTATTATTTTATGAATCGTTGTCACCTTTTTTTTTATTTTTAAGTATATTCCACAGTTATTTACACTTATTATTTAAGTTTCTAATTCTGTCTGTATAGTAATTTTTTTTCCATGCTGTTCTGCCAATTTATATTCTTTCTTCGCTTCTTGATATGCACGAATAGTTAAGTTATTGTTTGTACGACGGTGTATTTGTTGGTACTGTAATTCAAGGTTACTTTTTAGTTGTTTTAAGTTTTTTATATACCACAGTAATTTAGGTTTAAAATTGTTAACAATTTTTGTTTATATTGGACAACAGTTGTTGAATGCACTTAAGAATTTAACGTAAAACGGATTGAAATAAGTTTTAGAATTATTAGTATTCCAGTTTAATGAATCTAGTTCTGCATCTAATTTATTTAAAGTTACTTCGCTAATATGTATATTTCCCCAACCAATATGATTAATAAGAGATGCCTAAAATTGCTTTAGAGGAAAAATTTATTTTGTAAATTAGAATCCGTATGTAACTTAATAAAAAATTATAAATATAACCTATATAAGAATTAGTTAGTTTAATTGAAGCATAGCCTATCAGTTTTATAAGACAATGTAATGGTCACCATGAGATGTTAGGTTCCTATATGTTATCTTTGATCATGATGTTGAAGAACATCAAATTAAAAAAAACTCAAATGCTCAAAGTAGCTCTCTTTTTATTTAGCACTTTTTTATTTTCCCGTAAACTTAGTACATTTTATTATTCAGAATTGAATATTTATTTTTCTGGAAAACGACTACTGTTTCATGCGAAAATACGTTTGTTGAATTTGGGTCATCTTGAAAGACCCATACAGTCAACTGCTGTTTAATTTTAGGTTCACGCGCATATTTTTGTGATTCGTCACCTATTATAATATCAGAGACGTGTTTTGACGCACCGCAATCGAATTTCTTGAGCATTTCTTTTGACCAATCGATACGATTATTAAATTATATAGGATCCAAAGCGAACAATTTTTTTCGGTAACCAAATATTCATGCAATACCACATGTTTGCTGGTATCTGTAATACTTAAAAATGTCTCCATTTTACGATAAATCAAGTGACAATCTTGCAATATCATTTCACGCACAGCACCATTTGGAAATAAACGAAATTCATAACTAAGGGAACTACAATTGAATTCCGTATGCCATTCATATATAGTGGTTTGTGATTGTGCTTCATAGCCAAAAGATAAATTATGCATATCGATGCACTGTTGTTGACAACAAAAAATAATTACACACAAATGTTCCAAACTTAATTCCATTTCTTGGTCGACATTTTTAAATAAAAACGTTCTGATTAAAAAGTACCTGACAAAAAGTTGAACTTTACGTCAGGGACGGCGGTTATCAGATAGAAGCACCTGGATCGTCCATTTCCGACAAATAAAAGGTAATATTTCTATTAAGTCCATTCATGATTATCATATGATGTTGAGCCACATCATAATTATCATGTAATGTTATGCACAGAACATATAACATGATGTCCCTTTGTGGAACTCAAGAGCACCTGACGACTCAATTATTATTTACTTTTAATTAAAATAACTTGCAACAGCTTGGAAGAGATTTGCTTAATTAATTGATTATTGGTTAAGTTTTTGTTAAACTAATTATTATAATTCAAGATTTTGTTGTTACATGCTTGTGTATGGGAGATAGAAATTTAATTTTTCTTTGATAATGATTTATGGACTCTGCTGATATTATTGTTTGAATTAACTCGAATTATATAAGTAGCGTTTATAACACAATGTCATGACTTGAAAATGAATGTCTAAAAGCCTAAAAATTGCTATACTGTGCACGAGATCCGTTTTTATATCATATTTCTAATTATTAAGGCAATGACTTTTTTATGACTAATCTACCTATGTGCTTATTTAATCTTTCTTTGACAATGATTATACGGATTGTATAGGTTTATAAGACAAATGTATCAATATTTTTGTAAAGAAGTGTTTTTTAAGAATTTTAAGACTGAATTTATTTGACATTTGATTTCAATTAATTTATTAATTCGTTATTATACGAATATACAATTCTATAAAAAATATAATTTTCAAAAGAATGAAAATTTCTATTAATAGGAATATATTACACAATATGCATTTATTTATTTATCTTATGAAATGTAAAGCAAAACAGTATGATTTACGAGTTGCCAGTTATATATAATAATACAATGGAATTAAAAACACATGATGTATTTAACTCCGTCATTACTTTCTACGTATCTGGTATGCAAGGTTGTGATATTTAGATAAACTTAAATTCCTCGAATACCTCCTTGAAAGTATTAAATTGATAGGATCGCAATGCAAACAATTGATTATTCATTATATATTTAAGCAGCCCAAGAATTATAATTATGCTGTTAGATATAGAACGATTAGTCATGTTTTTGTTTGAAAATTAATTATATATGTTCGGTAAATAACTAGCAATAAAAAACAATTGTGTGTATAATATATGTTTAATTATTACTAAACAATGTTCTAAATTTTATATGAGTTCAATGCTCCTAAAAATAAAAGAGCTATGTATTAAATAATAATTACAAAATAATTTTTCTTATTAATTGTGGAAAAATGTTAAATCTAAACATTTTAAAAGTAAATACATAATGTATGTAAATAATGGTCCAATAAACGAAGGTTATAGAAACTTTTCTTGTTTGGAAGTTCGGTAGGTAGATAAGTTCCATGTCTAGCAAGGCATTCATTAGAAGGTGTACAAGACTGTAGTAAACGATCGTGTGTGATAAAAACAAAGAACATTGATTTATCTACCTTATTCAAGGGTATCAATCATTTTGAAGATAAATTCAAAAACATTCGTTGTAACTTTGATTACTTATAAAAAGGCAATAGAAGTACAAAAACATTAGCAGTATTAAAAAAAAAACGAATTTAGATTTCGTATTGCACATTTAGCAGTAAAATTGATTTAAACACGTTCTTAATAAATTTTTACAAACTTATTTATATTATATACAGATTTTAGAAGTGTGGGTAGAGGGGGTGATTTTCTTTATGAGAGTTCCAGTTGGTCGTTCAACAAATTTCCTAACTGAAGATTTTTATTTATTTCTAAATTTTCCAGTAAATTTAGTTTCCGTCCTTTGTGGGAGATGTGGAGGTGGTTTGCATATGTTGACTTGTCTTCTTGTTCATTTATTCTTTCATTGATTGCTCTCCCAGTTTAGCCTATATAAATCCTAGGACAATCAGTAAAATTAAGCAAATAAACCCCACTGCATTGTATCTATTTTTTAATTTATTTTTGATTAAAAAACAAAAATAATAGACATGATTTCTCAAATCAACTAAAAAGGGGCAATGCTGTGGGGTTTATTTGCTTAATTGTGCTGATTGCTCGAAGATTTATATATGCCAAACTGGGAGAGCATTAAATGAAAAAATAAATAAACACCAAAAAGTGTTCATCAAACGGACACGTCAACCTACAAAAACCACCTGATTGAAGAAAACTAAGAAAACTAACGCTTGGACAACAACTTTAAAATGCTCCATATCTCCAACAAGGGGCGGAAACTAAATTTACTGGAAAATTTAGAAATAAATTAAAATCTTCAGTCAGCAATTCAACAAATTTGAACGACCAACTGGAAATTTCTGAAATCTGTATATAATATAAATAAGTTTGTAAACATTTTTGTATTATTATATTTCTTTACCTGAAGAAGCTGCTTTGTAGCAAAAGATTTACAGTGAGTTAAAATAAAGAGTTGAAAATCATAAATAGTTTGCTATTATTATTATATTAAGTGATAATTAATTTTCAAAAATTAAGTGCTTTAACAATCAACGAGATTTACAAATCGTTTCGTTTAATTTAATTTACCACGTTTTCATAGAAAATAACACAAACGGCCTTACTACACCTTGAGTTAGAACACTGTGTCATTAAAAAAATCGTCATTAAATACGACTCAAACATCTCGTTACACCATTCAGTACGATGGCGTGGAGTTAAAGATGTTGAAAACAATAACAAATATCTAACTATTTTTTTAATTAATCCTCTCTATCACAATTTCCTTTATCCCGAAGATCAACAAGCAAAAAATTGATCTTTACGATCATTTATGCGGTTACGATATCCGAAAAACAAACGCCTCTTCATTGTTTCTTGACCATATTTGCAATTATAGAGAAATTAACATTAATCCGACTTCTCATAGACTGATTATTCTGTGTTATTTATTTTTGCCATATTTTATACTCCTTTTTTATATTTAGAAGTTTTATTAACGCTGACAGGTATGAATGATACCAGTAATCTATGAAGGACATCTGCATTGTTCTTTCTTTCATACATGTCGTTAAATAACTTCACGTATATTGGTCAAAACTAATCACTAGCAATGGTAAAAATATTGCATTAATGGTAATAATCACCTGCTGTCCATCATCGACTACAAGAAATAATGGTTTGAGTGGAAGAACACTGCCATGTGAATTTGCGATTTAAATTTCAAGTTATTGTAAATGAATGTTATTTTATATATTTTTTTGTAGGACATGTAAAGTCAATAAACTAAACTAAACTTTAACTGACAAAATTTTCGAAATAATATGTTATATTGAATAATAAACCTATTGTAGGTAATGCATGACGTATAACCCGTACTCTATAGATAAAAAATATCTACAGAGAAATGTTTTGTGTATTTATTAAACAATTCAATGCAAATATCATATCTGCACCTTATTGCCTTTTTGCTGTCAGTGTTATGTCGAATAACTCAATAACTTTACATCTAAACCCGATTTTTGTAGTTTTCATGGATTTATTAGAAAAATTACGAGCAGTATTGCCGCCACTTTTAATGGTACCTCTGCTTTGTTTTGTAAGCCCAATTATGAAAGACACTTTGTATAAATATATTCTCTTCTTTTGACCAACTTTGTCTTGTAATTAAGACATGCTTGCCTTGCTTTACTAGTATGAAATTTGCAAAGTTAAGGTATATTATATAGAACCTTATATCTATGAGAGTCAAGGAGTTTGGACGAGGGATATCAGCCTGGTACACGGATGGTGCCAAAAATACCAGAGGTACTGGAATAGGCATTTATGGGCCTAACCAAAACCACAGGAGCTTCATGGCTCTGGGCACGACGCCCACGATTTTGCAAGCGGAAACGATTGCAATTGATATGTGCGCCAGAGAATGCTTGGATAGGCACCTAAATGGCGCGCATATATACATCTGCTCAGACAGCCAAGCCGCATTAAAGGCTGTTCGAGCCTATAGTCACGGCTCACGGACTGTCTGGGAATGTCGAAGATCCCTCTCGCAACTGGCGAAGAACAACTTGTTGACCCTCATGTGGGTTCCAGGGCACGGGGATATTAAAGGCAACGAAGTGGCCGATGAACTCGCAAAAAGAGGTGCAAATGCCACTCCTATAGGACCAGAGCCGTTTTGTGGACTCCCCATGGCGCATAGAAGAGAGGTGGTGCAAAAATGGGAAGAGGACAGAAGACGTAAGTATTGGAACAATGTACCAGGTCTACGTCAATCAAAACGACTCCTGAAACTCGATCACAGCCACAAGGTGCTTGAACTCAGAAGGAACGAGCTAAGAACTTTCACCGGACTCATGACAGGGCATTGTGCCCTCCGATACCATTTGCGGAAAATGGGAAAAGAGGAAAGTGGAAACTGCAGATTGTGTGATTCGGCAGATGAAACTACCGAGCACATACTATGCACTTGTGTCGCGATTGCTCACAAACGTCTTTCACACTTCGGCAGGGACCGATTATCCCCCGAAGAAGTGAGCATTATCACCCCCAAG
Source organism: Ontholestes murinus (assembly GCA_963969525.1). Taxonomy (NCBI): domain Eukaryota; kingdom Metazoa; phylum Arthropoda; class Insecta; order Coleoptera; family Staphylinidae; genus Ontholestes; species Ontholestes murinus. Next base: position 32,534,100 of record OZ018395.1, on the reverse strand, counting down.
ATAGTCACCAGGTTCATGGTGGACGTGGGACTGCTTGGGAAGTGATTGGTTAAGGGTAGAACAATAGATCTGTTAGGTCGCAGTTCACGAGAGGCTAACACACCTCACTAAGACCCTACTTAACCTATAACCTATAACCTATATTCCAACTGTTCAACTTTTTCATGTAAATTATCTAAAATTATTTACGGTTATTTGATTTATCCGCGAATAAAACATTTTTGACCTAAACATTCTCCTAGAGAATATTCTGCTAAATGCCACACATATAAAAGTATTGATGCATCATTTTAAGAATTGGCGCACAAAAGAACCACGGAGACTGCAGTACAGGGACGCTAAGCGACACCACCTCGTGAGGATAAAAAACATATTTCGTCAATTATGGAGAAAATACATCGATAGTTTGTAAAATATACTAAGTGACATAGAAAACACCCAGTATAAATCATTTTATTTTAAAAATATATTGTACATTTGTAAAGGAAAACATAGTAAACAAATGAACAAAATTTCGCTTTCGATTCAACGAACTTTATAAAAAAAAACATTAATAATGTGTCGATGCACCACGATGCATCTATACACTCTCTAAGGCGCCTAGGTTCGCTTCTAATTAGGTGATTGATGCCCTTCTATGGTGTCCCATTCCAAGCAATTACTAACACATTTCGAAGTGCTTCTAGAGCTTAAGGGGGGTGCTGCAAATTAAAGAGTCTACAGCCCATGATATCACACACATGCGCAATTGGTGATAAATCCGGTGACCTCGATGGCCAGGGCAAAAAATTGATTCAAACGTGCTCAAAGAAGTTTATTGTGGCTCTGAAAATATGTGGGCGAGTATTATCCTGCTGAAAAGTTGTATTTGGCAATGTCTGAAGATATTTTTCGATGTAATGCTATGCGATCATGTTGCCTCTAACGAAGATTGGAGGTGACCTAGAGCCATAAACAATAGTACGTCATACCATAACCTCAACAGTAAGATGAATGTGCCTTTCGACAAAAAAATGTGGATTTCTTCTTTCACCACGTCGTTTTCAGACTCTGGCCCGGTCATCATACATCCCTAAATAGAATCTAGATTTGTCACTAAATACTATATTATTCAATTCCTGGTCTCACATCCATCATTCTCTACACCACTCAAAACTATTTCGTCGATGCTCAGCGGTTAAAGGAAGCATCCAGTGCGGCCGGAATGAAAAAAGGCCAAAAGTGCGAATCCGGCGGTGAACTGTTCTACCACTGGCTTGCAATGAACCTCGTGATGGAGAAATGATCTCTAAATAGTCTCAAACGCCAATATATACGCTCTGTGGTTCTTCAACGTGGTCCTGTACCTCTAGCTCTTCGTGTTCGACCCTCTTGATATCATGCATGACAACAACTTACTATATAGTATCTAAACTTTTGAGCACCCTGTCCATAATTTCTCGGAAGGAAAGTCCAGCCTCTCCAAGTTCAACTATCCGCCCTCTATGAAACTCAGATAGCCCTAGGCATTGTAAAAATAGTAAAATTAAAATGTTAAGTGTCTCCTTGTACACCAATAAATAAACAAAAATGAATAAAAAACGAAAACTGATTCAGCTAAATTTTTAATCGTTCTTTCTTTTCACCAAGATAATCCAAAATATAAAATTTTATCAAAATAAAATGATTTATACTGGGTATTCGGATACAATGCCCTAGGCATTGTAAAAGATAACAACAAAAGTTTAGAACCGCGCTCAGTAAAATTAAAATGTTAAGTGTCTGCTTGTACACCAATAAATAAATAAAAATGAATAAAAAACGAAAACTGATTCAGCTGAATTTTTAATCGTTCTTTCTTTTCACCAAGATAATCCAAAATATAAAATTTTATCAAAATAAAATGATTTATACTGGGTATTCGGATTTCTATGTCACTTAGTATATTTTGTTCGTTTGTGAAAAAAAAATGGCTTTGGTTTTTCTAAAAATTTTGTTATTTTATAGTTTTAATGCAATATAAAATCAATTAAACAAATGAAAACCGAAAAAATTGCAATTAGACTGTAATTCTGATTAATAACCGTAGCAACCTGACATATTTCAAAATATGTTTGTTTTGTTTTTATGTTTTGTTTTTAACTGCTAAAACAAGAAATATTCTTATTGCCATAAGGGTGGTACTTAAATTGCATCTTCGGTTATATCAAAACTCACAGGATAACATTTATTCTTTCCTGAAGAAATATCATATTGTGTTATTTTGTGTTCATTTAAATCACTTTTATCACATTACAGTTTATCATATAAACTAAATCTTTATAAGTAGTTACATTCTGATGTATCGGTTTCTTATCTTTTGTTGATTGAACTCCTTTTATGAGAAATGAGAACTGTTTTTTTAAATTAATTACAACTTTTTTTTTATAGTTTTCGTTAAACTGAGGCCTGATTGACGTTTGATTTTTGAGAAATAACGTCATGATCTTTTAGACTGGAATCTTTATTATTTAATACTGATGGAACGTGTAAAATCATACTTGTATATATTTACTGCATGTGTCATTCCTAGATTCGCCTGTGTATTTTGTCGTGACAATGCTAAAAAATAATTTTTTGAATGTGATCATAGATTTCCTTCGCAGATACATACAAATATTTGAAATCGTTAAGCTTTTAGCTACACCGTTGGCTATACCGTATTGGTATCATCACCAAATAATAAAAAAAAAAAAACATTATATACACTATTTTTGACATTGTAACATCCATTGATTCAGAAGAGTTTAAGATGATTCGACATTAAAAATGTGATTTTTGTTTTGTTTGTAAGATTTAGGAAAAATATTATTTGTATTTTTGTGCAGGGGCTCATGAGTATGCACTTTAAATCACAGATACAATTTGGTTAAAAGTTGTTTTTATTATACACGTTAAAAATATTCATTACTGTCCTGAGAATTAAGAAAGTAATAGATTTTTTAATACTGAAGGAAGAATTCGGAAAAAATAAATTACGCGAATGCCGAAATAATTGGTTGATTTGCTTAGGGGCAGCTGTATTGTCATCTTCCAGAAGATGACAAAATCCATGCTTATTATAGGCGTATACTTATGGTTCATTGTTAGTGCATCGGCCATATCATTATCTAATGGCGGCAGTTGAAAAAATAGATAAATTGTGATGTAGAATTAGCTGGCGTTAATATGTCAATGGTCTTATTGCCAAAAAATCTAATTATCTAGATATTTCAAATTTTTGTTTATTTATTGTTTTGAAAAGTATTAGCAAATTAGTATAACAGTTCCAACTAAGGTCCACTTTATTATCTAACTTATTCTCACTATAAAAAAGAGTCTATCTACTTGTTCATACAAAATTTATTAGTAGTAGTGCTTGGCTATCGACTACGTGGTCTTCAAAACTACTTCAAAACAAAAGGAATAAATAGTATATTGCAGCAAAAATATTAGCTTCTTAGTAAACTAATAGAAATAAATTAGTTAATGTTTTTTTGCAGCCCAAAATATCAGCTAGGCTATTTTTTATGCATTCTTCTAATAATATTGCTTAGTATAGATGATTAACAACGAGAACCTCAAATTTATCACTACATTCATTTTAAATTTATCGTCAGACATTAGCTGCAGTTATTGTTTCTATAATATTCAATAGACAATAAATGATTATGTGATTGAAGAATGCAAAATTGTAACTTAGTTTTTGTATTCATTATTTGTTATGTGCAGTTGGCATCAAATATAATTATCAAGCATAGCTGTTTCTTATGTAAGGAAGTTATGAAATATAAATAGTACTAGAAACCAATGTTAGAAATGATTTTTTTTATCCTCGCGAGGTGGTGTCGCTTAGCGTCCCTGCACTGCGATCTCCGTGGTCCTTTTGTGCGCCTCTGGCTGTTTTACTCCTTTTGAACTCCTGTATCTACTAAGAAGTCCAGGAGTTTCTGCCAGGGGATATTCCTTAGCTGTTCTACAGGAAGCATGGGCTTCCCGAGTTTCGCCTTGCGTTCTTGTTTGCATGCTTCGCAAGTGCACAGTAGATGTTGGGGAGTTTCCTCTTCTTCCAGACACCCATGGCATAGGGGGCTTTTCTCAATGCCCATCCTATGTTTGTGCTTGTTCAGGTCACAGTGCCCAGTGACTAGACCTGTGATTTTTCTTAGTTTCAATCTGCTCAGTCTAGACAGCTTCAGCATGCTGTCAGGTACCGGACCATCTAGGAAGAGTCTCGTATGCCTCATTCCATTTTGGTTTTGCTCCTCTGCTAACTTGCGTCGGATTATTTCCTTTCCGGTTTCATGGGGTATACCGAAAGCGGGTTCAGGTCCTATGAATAAACCTGCTGCTCCTTGTTTAGCCAGCAAGTCGGCCCCCCAAGTGTCCAATAATATTTTGGTCCTTGGGTATCCATACTAGCTGTGTTTTTTTGTTGTCGCCAGTGCGTCCAGTCTGTTTATGCAAGTCATGACCAGCCTGGACTGCACTATCGGTGAGGCTAGCGCTTTTTTGTCTGCCTGGCTATCTGTCATAATGGTAATTGGTCCTTTGTTAAGTCCCGACCCTATTACGCGATGAGCACACCAGTCATTGGCGGCTATAGAAATGATTAATTATTTATAAAGAAACAAATATTTCTTTGAAAATTTAATTTCATCCATATTTATTAATTTATTTTATTCTTCATATTATACAGTTTGTCTGCTTAAGTTCGCACCATATGAAAAACTTTTTTATCATTAATTTTAGGAAAAAAGTTATTCTTGGTCCAAAACTTACAATACAATCATCAGATATCAATTTTGTTAAGTCCTATACGAGTAATGTCAAAAATATGAATTCTTCTCAAGAGTAAAGTACCTTTATTTATGACAATATCGAAAATTATAATTATGAAAAGTTGTTCGGAACGAAAAACTATGTTTTAATATGCAATTATATCCAATTACATTGAAAAAACTTGTTTTCATTTTTTACTTTATCTACAATAACAATGCAAATGTAAGTGTAGTTACGTGAAACCTAGGATGCACTGATAAACAAATAATTTCTTGATAGCAAGAATTGTTTGACAGTGAACGTCAAATCAAATTTGTTAACACGCTGGTAACATTGAGTATGGAAGAAAAAGTAGAAAAGTGGCAATTGTTTTATTCGTTGGTGAAAATTATAAAACTTATCGTGAAGCAACTGAATTTTTTTATAACAGACATCCAGGGAAAAATATACACCATAATGAGAAATCATGTGTAGATGTTAAAAATAAACTCACAAACAAAAGGCGAAAACTTCAACCATATGTTGCATTATTTTGATGATTCATTAAAATTGATGCATAACAAAATTATTTTATTTTACAATAATTATCAACTATATATTAGAATACAGTTCTGATAATGTTAATTGCCTAACAAGCGTGTAATACTTTTCATCAATTAACTATTGCTTCAAAGTATTCGCCTTCTCTTACAATGCAGGTTTCCGTTCTGGAAGAAAATTCCCTCAATACGTTTCTAATTATATTCGGAGTTATACCCTGAATTGTTTCCATAATAATTGTTTCCAAATGATCTACGTCTGTGAATGGCCTGTGTTGATATACCCTTTCATTTAAGTATAAGAAAAATCTAGTGGGGTTAAATCTGACAACCTAGCTGGCCAAGAAATATCGGAATATCTATGAATTAACCTTTCATAAAAGATATTTTCAAGTTATTGTCTTACTTCCATCGTACGAAGGTCACGAAGAAAATCATGCAACTGATTTTGTAACAAATTTAGATATCGTTAAGAAGTCATAGATTGTCGAAAGAAAAAAGGGACAATTAATTTATCCTTGTAAATAACGAACCATACATTAGTTTAAAAAATATAGTATTTAAATTACTAAATACTTTCTTAAATGGTTACTGAGCAATAATGTTTAGTTATAGTACACCAACAACAAAAAACAATGTATATAAACACATATATGAAAATCATCTAATAAACACAATTTCACAATTATTTTATTTATAATTAAGCCGTATTGTAAAATTACTCTTAGTTAAATTAATGTATATAGGTTTGATTAGATTAACCATCTAAATTATTTAAAAGTTTTTTTTTGCTGTTACCGTACTGTTGTCATCGTATTTAAATAGCCGAACGTAGAAATATACAATAGAACTCTTCCACAAATAGAAGAATTGATTACACAACCCAATTTGACATTTCGTGGTAACACAAACATTGTAGGTAATTAAAATAAATTTGTAGAATTTAACCTGAATCAATTTAGGTCAATTACTAACACATCTTCTCAGAATGTAACTATTTACAATGTGAATTCCGTTTGTTATGGTGTGTGCTTATACAACGTGTCCACGTAAGTATGCAACAAATGGGAAACTTTTTTATTATTAATTTCTCAGAAAATTGTATTCTTTATAAAAGTTGGTGCTTGATCTTAAACGTACAAAAAAGACGAAACAAATGACATTCGACGCTATATTAGCAAGATATTGAACAATTTTTGTAACTTTTGCACTTTTTAAGCGGTTTTTATCTAGCATTCTCAGTTTTGACGTATCTGTCATTAATATTTATCATTAACAAATAATTAATAAATAATTTATTAAGAGTTGTTGTCTCCTAATTTATGGCAGAGCGATTAACTTTACAAGACAGCAGAGTTGGTGCTAATATAATAACTATAAAACCTGCAGAGAAGCAGCTGATATTTTTAACGACAGGCACCCCTAAAAGAGGATCAGTTACTCACAAGTGTCAAAAATTTTAAAACAATTTAAAAGTTTCAGAAAATTTGAATTGCATTTTAAAAAAGATCGTACTAAACCAGTGAGAAATGTGGAGAATTCGTTGGATATCTTGCAAAGCGTGGTTGAAAATCCTTAAATATCTGTTGAAAAAAGGCGCTAGAAGTTTAGGAATCGGAAAATCAACAGTACATATGTTAAGGTACTAATGGCAAAAAAGTTTAAAGCATTTAAACCAAGATATGTTGAAACTTTGCAAGAACATGATTGCGACAATTGTTCTGAATTTTGTTTCATGGTACAAGGTGAAATAGAAATTGAATGTACTATCCTAAGAAGATCCTTTTTACGGATGGAGCTACATTTACTACAAATGGTGTAGTTTCATCACAAAACTGTCGTTGGTGGTCAACAAAAAATCCAGCATTCTGAATTATCTGCAAAAATCAATATTATCGAAAAATAAATGTTTGGTGTGAAATATTATAGGGTCCTACATATTTCAAAAAGATATTTAGAATTTATAAATATGAAATTGTACAATGAATTTGACATGTTACCATTTACAACAACAAATTCTCTCTGGTTTATGCAGGATGGGTACCTGCACATAGTGATCGTGTCGAAGTTGAATATTTAAACGAACACTTTAATGAGAAATGGATTGGAAGACATTCAAGATTTCCATGGCCTGCTCGCTTACCCGATCTAAATCCACTTTTGAAATTTAGAGGATTTGGAAAATAAAATTAGAAATGGTATACGATATTTAAATAATCATCCCAATAGTCTTGAAAATGTAATCAGAGATTTTAACAAAAGAACAAAAAACCGTATGTCATTTGTTTTGTCTTTTTTGTATGTTTAAGATCAAGCACCAACTTTTATAAAGAATAAAATTTTCTGAGAAAAAAAGTTTCCCATTTGTTGCATACTTACGTGGACACGTATATATTTTTCTTGATCTTCAGATATTGTCTATAAAATCTATTTTAAAAATCAATAAAAGGAATGAAGGGAACAGCAGGGAATATTATTATTATTATTAAGGTGCTTTATAAACCGTAGTTATTTTTATTGTCTTTCCTACTTTAGTTTTATTCCTAACAATATTATAACTTTTTAATTATAACTGTTTGCTCATTAGTTAATCCTTCCAAAATTGTTTACAGCTCGGTGATATACGTTTAGTAAGATATTTCGTATGTTTCTCTTTATGCCTGAAATGAGTATATGTATATTTTTTGTATATAGGGGTTACCCATCTATATAATAAATAAATAAAATTTATTTATTATATTCATTAATGAAAGCTGTTAAAAAATGATTTCAGTTCAATGAGTTACTTTTAGTTATTTTAATTTAATTAATAAAATATTCAAAGCAAATATATATAATAATAAACGTATTCTAGATGATATTTACAAATTAATTTTTATTTAGGTGATTTATTAAAAATTACAATATTATTATTATTATATATAATTATAACATAAACTAATAATACTTATTATTTTTAAGCGAGGTACTAAACATACACAATTCCCTATTTATTTCACTACCGGGGATTTGAAGATAGCGAAAACGTTAAATTACCATTAATGTTAATCTAACCGTAAATTACTGTGAGAAAAAGGAAGTGCTCTCTGTCTGCCTTTCAGTTCATAACATCAGCCGAAATAATTTATAATTCGGCAGCCGCTTCCTGCTAAGGATTCGTAAATTGTGGGAAATCCGTGCCACATTGCGAAACAAATAATTATTGACATAATAATAATAATAAAATCCTTTATTCACATTTTTTACAATTTTACAATAATAGTAATTACATTTTGTGATTTATTTGTGAACGGACTATCGACCATTATTCTTTCGGCCCTAAATATTGACATTTTCTGTCAATTTAATTAATTTACGAAGTACACATGAATGATTATATATTACAAATTGTCTAGTTGAAATACTAAAAAAATTGTTAGTTTAATGCGAAAATCTTAAATATTTATAAAATAGATATCAATATAAATAAATTTACAAAATGTTTTCGTGTTTTTCCAATTGTTAGTTAATTTTCTACAACGTTTTTATATTTGGGTTATAGACCTGTGGTCTTTCTGTCCAGTAAATACATTTTATTTAGTTGTATTATAAAATTTAAGATCACTGGTGGTTTATTTTCTAATTTATAATTATCAGTATCGTTTATACTTGAATTGAAAATGTATTAAATTTAACTATAAAATTTAATACCATAACTCAATATTTTTCAAAAGATGTATTACGTTTCTATAAATTATTTATTATTTCAGCCAATGAACGTAAAATGATTAGAATATGCATTGTCATCATAACTCACAAAAAATAGTTACCAACAATATCAAACTTATAAGTGTTTGGAACAGTTATTTTGTCGCACATTTAATTAATTGCCACAACAACGAACATTATGTTAATTTAATTATACGTTATTATTATATTTTGTAGAAAAAACAAGAGGTGTGCCTGCTCGTTTAAGACGATAATTCAAGCAATTAAATAAAATAGGACGTGCGTGTTACTGAGCAGTGAAAACGAAAGCATTCATGGGCTTCTTTACCGAAGAAGAAGATTTATGTTTTTGTAATGATGTCAACGGGTTATTTGATGAGTTTAAAATTGAGTACAACTCCAACCGATGACGTTTATTTATAGATGACTCTTCTCAAAGTTTGAATGCGGTTCTCCTTCACAATGGAAACCGATATCCATCGATCATCATAGGAAAACTATGGAAGCATCAAATATGCGCTCGAAAAACTTCGATTCCAAGAAAACAATTGGGGAGATATTGAATATTTTAAATGATATCATTTTCCATGGGCTAGCAAGGAGGCCATACGAAGAACCCTTGCTACCTTTGTTTGTGGGACAGCCGAGCTGACTATCAGCATTATCAGTTTAAGGTTTGGCCTCCAAGATTAGAGTTCGTTGTCGGTGCACAAAATGTTAAGTTGGTCGACCGGAGCAAAATTTTGTTGCCTCCGCTACATTTAAAACTGGGGCTTATGAAGTAATTTGTTAAGGGGTTTGACCAGCAATCGCAGGCATTTTGCTATATGAGAAGTTTCCTAAGCTATTCGAAGCTAAAGTAATAGAAGCCGTTTTTGTGGCACCACAAATTAAGCACATGATAAAGTCGAAAAGCTTGGAAAAGTTTCGTAGCCATGACAGAAGTATTCCTGGGGAATCGCAAGGCAGAAAACCATAAAACATTAGATTTAGTGGGAAATTTTGGGAAAATGTCGCATGTCTAGCTACATATGTTAGATTCGCCTTTTGATTGCTTTAAAGATAACATGGGTGATTACTTTGAAAAACAAGGAAAACAGTTCCATTAGGACAATATTTTATTCGAACCCGGTATAAGGGAAAACAGACCAAAAATATAATGGGGGATTATGTATGGGGACTTGTTAGGAAAGGTACTCTAACTTCTAAACGTCATTCGACTAGGCAGAAAATGTCATATTTTCAAAATGAAAACAGCAAGTAATGAATATAATTGTATCATATGCATAGAAACTATGGAGCTACTACCGTTAATAAAGATAATTATCAAGCAGAAAACCTTTTTTCCTTTACAACATGTAAAATTAAATAATTATATGTGATTGTTTTAAATATAATAGTCAATATTCAACCCGCATTTGATAAAATACAGATCTTTATTTTTAAGTTACGAAGCGTGTCAAACACAAATCAAATTTTTATTTTCATGAATGAGACTAAAAATCGTTGACTCAGTTATTCCAAATGTCGATAAATTGGAAACTAATAAAAGTATCAAATTATTTTTGGTATATTCATTTAGATACATTTCTTGGTTGGAGTCAGGACATCAAAATAAGAGAATAAAGATATTGAATCATTTATCACCGCTTTATAATAACAGAATAGTATCAAATGTATATACTTACACAACGATTTTATAAAATCATATTTATATATTAGAAATACGAGTAACTTTTTAATATCACATACTTTATATTTTAATAGTGACTATAGTTAATTACCTTGGTAAATGTTCGTAATTGAAATACGCTAATACTTTCAAATATGTATTTTGCTTTTCGCGATAATTGTTTTGAAACATTGTGTCTTCTTCAGGCGAAGAAATGATTCAACAACTAACAGCCTCAACTATTCAGTTAGTGACTATAGATTCGACACACTTGAGATTGTTAATCTCAAACTAGATATATAATTTATACAATATTAGACGGCGTTAAACAAATTATATGAACTTATATACATTACAATTGCTCTTTGACTAAAAATGAAATAGAAATAATTATCACTAGCAATTAATAACGACTAGAATGATAACCAGACAGATCATCTTTTATGGTAATATTAGCAAGACAACTAAAAACGCGACTAAAAAATTATGCATTGTCAAATATAATAGTAAAACTCCCATAAATAAAATGTACAAATCAGGTAACTAACTTGCAATAGTTGTAAAGGAATGTATATCGAACAGTCTGATGGTAATTTCAAAATTAGAAGACTACTTCCAGTCCCTGAATATATGGAATCGTAATTGTGTAAGAGAAAGACACAAAAATGGACGATATGGACACAGTCCATAAGACCTTATCCGGCGATAAATATTTTCAGACATTGACATTCTGGATCCTACACCTCTTTATTTCTTAGCCTCGGTCATGCCAATAATATGGCCACATTCAAAACCAGTTAATTGGCAAAATGTTAATGTTGTACTCTTGGCATTGTCCTCAAATTCAGAAAGAAATCGTGAATAAATAATTTTTAAAATTGTTAGTTAATTTCAAACTTTCTGATTTATTTCTTCAAATTTATTGTTAGTAAGTTCAAAGTAAAACCCCCCAAAAAAAAAATACAAACTATTTGCTAGATCACTTTGTTTCATGAAAATGGTGTTTTTTGAAAATTTCAATAAAATCGTTCAACAAATACTAGATGTTGCAATTTTTATACAAGTCAGTATATAGTAATATTTAACTTTGTTAGTCACAATTTGCCATTGTTGGCATTTCGGAGCATTTAATATGAATTATTGCTTAAAGTTTAAAGATAAAGTAAAATTAATGGGTTGCCATTGGATGCGTTTCCTTTTTAAATTATAAATTTATTTATATACAGGGTCGCTGATATGTATGGAAACGGTCGGATAACTCCTAAAGTAAGATAGCTAGCGAAAAATGTTAAGATAAAAAAGTTTTAGTATTTTTTAAAAACTATCAGAATAAAGATAAATTTAAGTATACAGGATCAGCCAAAAAGTCTCGACGAAACAAACTTGCTTTTTCTTTAATGGAACATCCTGTATATCATTCCATATTTCAATTCATCTCGAAATTCTAAACAAAATTCGTATAGCACATCATAAAGCTAAACTTGACCGTTTTAGAGATATCGAACTTTGAAAATCACTTTTTATTATAAATTATAAAAAAATGTTAGGCATCAACTTACCTTTTAAAGGTAGGTAAGACGCAGGTTGTTATGGAGATTTTCATCTCCATAACAACGCTGCGTCATTACACACAAAACCTCATTTAGTTTGAATAATTTCCCGCAAAAATGTTACGTTTAAGTGAAATCACAGCGTTGTTATGGAGATAAACACTTTGAAAGGTAACTTGCTGACAAATTATTTGTGAATAATCTATAAAAAAAAATATTTTCAAACTTCGATAACTCTAAAACAGCCAAGTTTCGCTTTATTATGTGCTATACAAATGTTGTTTAGAATTTCGAGATGAATTGAAATATATAATAATATACAGGGTGTTCCATTAAAGAAAAAGCAAGTTTGTTTCGTCCTGACTTTTTAGTTGATCCTGTATACTTAATTTATCTTTATTCAGATAGTTTTTAACAAATACTAAAACTTTTGTATCTTAATATTTTTCGCTAGCTATCTTACTTTAGGAGATATTCGACCGTTTCCATACATATGAGCAACGTCGTCCAGTATGTATTAAAATTTGTCACGTGGATCGTTTAATTTTACAGATTGTAACTCATTTTTAAACCTTGTCGATGATTACTACTTTATTACTTTTTTGTCATTGTTATTGTTGTGCACAGTTTACATAATCTAACCCTGTGTGTTACAAGCTTTTTTGCATTACAATACCATTGATTATTAACTACTATTTTGAGGATTTTATTATCCAATATTTGTTTACACTTTTTAAGCTATATTTCAATTAAAACTGTTGTAATAGCTTCAAAATAATTTTAGTAGATAAAGGAATAATTCTAATTTTATTTTGATAATTTTTGTTCAATAATAGTAATACAAACTGCAATTGTAAATTTTAAAAAACATTTCAAAAATATCACACATAGAAAGAGCAGAGTTCACAGTATAGCATTTATTTACGCGTACCAATCATTTCGTCTATGGCAAAGTGGCCAAATGAAGATCATCTCATCATATTTAATCATTGTTTTAGCTAAATAGTTATAATATACCCTCAAAAGGAACTTACACAAGTATGTGATTTATGTCGTCTTAACAGAAAAATTGTTAATTGTTGTTATGTAAAAAGAAGATTTTTACTGTAGGATCAAATGAAATGTTAATGCAAATAAGCTTGTAACAAAAAAGTTAGATTATGTAAACTGTGCACAACAAAAACAATGACAAACTGCAATTGAAAATTTTACATGGGAATTCTTTATGATGCGTCTTCAACCGGGTCACACGGTAGATCTGTAGTATCCCCGTTTTGTTTAATTTAATGTGCTTATTCGTGCAGATTTAAACCATAAAATGTTATTTAAACACGTAGAAACAAATGTAGCAATTGAAAAAAAGATCATAAGAAACTTGTATATTTATCCTTTTGTGTAAATCTTTATCAGCAATCATATTAATATTACAATAAATTATAATAAAATTAATAGAATACATTGGCCAGTGGTTACGTTATAAGAACCGTTTGCAAAATTAATTGGAGTGCAGATTTAATATTTAAAAATCCTACATGAGATCCAAAATATATTATGGCTTCTTTATATATGGCATGGTATGCAAAACATTGTTGAGGACAATAGATCAAGTTCAACTAAAGGCCTTGGATTGCTATGATTTCATCATCCATTAATATGGTACTAGTTGTATGCCAAGAACCTTGTTTATATATATATATATATATATATATATATATATATACAGGGTTATTCACGCTATACGGCACGGAATATTGTGGCCAAAATACGTGACTTTCAAAAAGTTTCACATTGGGGATATATGGGGGTCTATTAGGGCTACTTTTTAAAATTACTTTCATAATATACAGGGTGTCCCAAAAACCCTAAAAGTATCAAAGTTGTGTGTTTTTTAATGAAACACCCTGTATTTTATTGCATTTTTGGATCCTTCGATAAAAATAAGTGTGTGTTTTAATAAGGTTTTTATTACATAAACCTTAAGGTTTTTGAAATAATTTGAATTTTGTAAAAATGTAACCTAATTTTCATGTTTCAAATATATAAAAAATAATTAAGTTATGCATACCAAATTTACACTGAAATGTAACAATAGATCATATTTTATTTTCCAAGTATAATAAACTTGACATCTTATGCCGGGTGTAAAAAAATTGGAATTAAACAAATGAGAATTTTAAATGGCTATAACTTCATTTATTTAAATGGAACGCTATATTTATTAATTTATCAGCAAATGCACGTTTTAATTACCTTTAGAATGGTATTTAAATCTTAAGTGTTAAGTCTTCTCGTTTTTGCAGAAAACGCCAACATATTATTTATTGCACCGTTTTAGTACTATTTAAGTAAAAATGTGTATGTATCTAGTTTTCTATGGTATTTAAAAACGCCAGATAATTAATTTAGTCTGTCATTTTAGTTTAAAAGCCTGTCTTTTGTTATAGTTGTCTTATTTTTCATTTTTGTGTTAGATCGTTAGTAAATCAAGATTTACTCAAAAGAAGGGGGTATTGGCATTATTTTTATGCTTGGAGAATGTTATCAAAATTGTTTATTGGCTTATCGAGTTTATACTTAAAGGTTTCCCGAAAGAAATCACTCTAAGCCAGCTATTTTTGAGAGACTATTAAACCAGTGTAAAGAAATTGGAAGTGTCAGTTATAAAAACCTCAGTATAAGAAAATCTGTGTAAATTTTCATTTTTTACAATGACATACAACAACCATGTTCAAACAATAACGATTACTAACGATCTAACACAAGAACGCAAAATAACACAACTATAACAAAAGACATCCTTTTTAAACTAAAGTAACAGACTAAATTAATTATCTGACGTTTTTAAATACGATAGGAAACTAGATACATTAAAATTTTTACTTTAAAAGTACTAAAACGGTGCAATAAACAATATTTTGGCGTTTTCTGTAAAAACGAGAAGACTTAACACTTAAGATTTAAATACCATTCGATAGGTAATTAAAACGTGCATTTGCTGATAAATTAATAAATATAGCGTTCCATTTAAATAAATGAAGTTATAGCCATTTAAAGTTCTCATTTGTTTAATTTCAATTTTTTTACACCCGGCATAATATGTCAAATTTATTATACTTGGAAAATAAAATATGATCTATTGTTACACTTCAGTGTAAATTTGGTATGCATAACTTACTTATTTTTTAAGTATTTGAAACATGAAAATTAGGTTACATTTTTACAAAATTCAAGTTAATTCAAAAACCTTAAGGTTAATGTAATAAAAACCTTATTAAAACACACACTTATTTTTATCACAGGATCCAAAAATGCAATAAAATACAGGGTGTTTTATTAAAAAAAACACAACTTTGATACTTTTAGGGTTTTTGGGACACCCTGTATATTATGAAAATAATTTTAAAAAGTAGCCATAATAGACCCCCATATATCCCCAAAGTGAAACTTTTTGAAAGTCACATATTTTGGCCACAATATTCCATACCGTATAGCGTGAATAACCCTGTATATATATTTATGTGTTTAAATTGAATATTAATTTACAGATGTAGTATTATTGGAATTAAAAATTAAATTAGGAAAAATAATTTCTCCAAGCAATACTGCACCGTTATCATACTAAAAAAATATGTAAGATTAACAGCTAATAGTTAAAACAACTACTCATCATACTAATATAAATATAAAGCCTTTTCAATAATGAAATTTTATTCATATACAAAATATCCGGCATATTACAAAATACTTTCAGAAACAAGAAACATATTCCTCTCCGGTGAATGCACATGAGATATATGTAAAGCGATAAGAATTATTTACTTCTAAATCACTATCAGTTCTATATCTCACCAATATATTGCCAGTTTTTCCAAATATGGTTAGACGATTTAAAAAAAAGCAATAATACTATGAATTACATATGTGTTAATATTCTGTATATTTCTAACATAGCAGAAATAATTAATTCTTCGAATTATAATTACAAATCAAAATTGAATAGAACTAGCCACTAACTAAACAATACTGCTTGTATATCTATCGCCGAAGGGCTTGCACCATTGAATTTTCTTGGGTTTTCAACACAAAATAAACAAAGAAGATTGTAACTATTTCGGTTTACAGTTAATATAGAAATATATTTTGTTGCAAAAATATTAAGCCTAGCAGTACATATTACTTTGTAATCATAATAAAATTGGTTCACAAACTTAATATTCAAGATAACAGTTTAATGAGTTAATGCATCAACGGCAATAAAATAATTGAACAATATATGCTGACATCATCTCTATAAATACAGCTAATTTATGCATTACACCTAAATAAAATTAGCTTATCGACAATCAACTTCTTGTAATCCATGAAATTCACATCTATAAAATCATTAATCATTACCGCATTGAAGAAGGCGTTAAGCGGTTCTTAATTATTGATTTTTATTAGAATGAAATCGATGAAATCTAGGCCAATATTTAAAATATATATTTATATAGTATATCTGATTTTTGTTTCTCATTTATTACTTGGCAAAACATTATGTTAATAATCGTTTATGCATAATTCTTCCTAATGGCCCATTGCCGAAACTAGTCGGATATAATAAAAAATAAACTTAAACAAACCAAGATAATTATAATTATATAGTGTGTAATGAAACAAATAAAAAACGTGTCTTACATTTTGAACTTATTATTTTCACGTAACTCAATACACTTTATTGGTTTTTAAGATATATAACTTTTAACGAGTATTTCCTTGAGTATAGTTAGGAAACTTGATTAATAAAATACTGTTAATTTCTTTGTTTAATCCCATACTTCGGACTCAAATAGCATTGTAGTCAGAAGTAATTAAACCTAGTACATAGAAACTCTATTGACTAATAATTGTTATAAAATAATCTAGAGTAAAAGTATGCATGAAATGTAAATTATTAAATATTTCAATAATTTTATTACCATTATGTGAAGCATTTTAATATCAGTTAATTACCGTGATATACCACCGAGTCAAGCACAGGTAATTTGAAAAATGTACCTTGTAATCTGCACAATAGTAATTAATGCACTTGGATATACTCTATTAGTTTGGTTCAATGCTTTTCTTGTTCACAACCGCAGAAAATTTTGCATTTTTCTCCAGTGTTTTAATCATAATTTCAGAACACGAAGTATTTCCAAAACTATATGTTATCCTTCAGGTACTTAATAAACATTTTTTTTACTAATCGTTTTTGTCAAACTTCTCTTAATAAAATATAAGAACGATTTAATCGTAGACTTCGAAGTAGTTAGTATAAATACGAGTATTATTCAGTTAATATTAATTTTTCTTTTAATTATAGGCATAAATTAGTGGATAAAAGTTTACAAAATTATTCAAAAGCTTCACGTTATCTTTAGATATTACTATATTACCAAAACCCATGTCCCTATAGTCCACAATCTAGTGACATTAAGTCACATGAATGGATGTAATCCCAGTGGTCTTCTTAAAATGCGTGAACCACAAAAATAATTATCTATGATATATTTTTCTGAATTTCAGATAAAATTTAATATAAATAAACTTTATTAGTAATGTTTTCTTAATAAAACCGTCCAATTATTTTGCCAATCCAATCTTCCAATCTTCATAAACATTTTCGGTGATTAAAAGTTACGTCTTTAATAAAATATTAAGAATGACATGCCGGTGGTGGCGCATTCGGTTACGCCCCCGAACTGACGTGCAACAACGTTGGTTCGGGTTAGTAGTTGGATGGGTGACCGGTACCATTCATCATTGGGATACAATTAATGGTGCTTTAGAATGACGGGGGCGATCCTTTAAAGTAACAAGCTCATTTACACACACACATATACACAAATCACACGGCGGAAGGACCATGTGGACGATAGCCAAACACTACTACTATTAAGAATGATTTGATTGTAGGCTTTGAAGTAGTTATAATAAATATCATTACATTACACAGGGAATAATAGATTTGTAATAATAATTTTACTGTCTCACACAACCATATTATTAATTAATATCTTTTGAGTATTAATAATTATATTTCAATAAATGTTTAATTGTGGAGGCGTTTACTTTGTGGTACATCTTGAATATACAGTTTTTAATAAAGTTAAACAAAGTCATCATGTCTCCTCTTTCATTATATTTCAATATTTTTGCTTTCCTTGAATACTACAATATTACGAAAATTAGGATACTTAATATCTGCTGTATAACTAGATTTGTATTATTTATTTGAATATTAGCTAGATATTCATTAAAAGTGAAAAAAAGCTCCATGTTTAAATGAAAAAAATGCTGAAAATAATTATTATTATATTTAAATTAACCTAATTTAAATATAATTATTTTGAAATAAATTATTAAGTCGCCTTTTTTTCAAATTTACCATTTATAGAACTAAAATATAATTTTATATTAAGCTTATTATATAAACGGAATTCCTGCTTCTGGCTTAAAAATTAATTAAACTTTGGTTTCCGCTTCCGTTGGCGGTTTAATAGAGTTCAAGTCAGGTCATTTATCAAAGGTTGAAATCGATTCTTTTTCGTCATTATTAATACCAATTTCAATTAACAGAAAAAAATATATGAATATATAAATGTTATATGCACTTAGCATTTACCCGACCATGTATGCAATTTTACTAATATGAAAAATTCGAGAAGTTCACTCATGTACCTAAAAATATTGAAACAATTTTAATTTTGTATCTTTATATAAATAAAATGCTAAAAGATATTTACCCTTGGAATGCAAATAAGTTAAGTAAGTAGGTAAAATGGGGTTGAACACTTTTTGTAATTGTCTTTGCAAAGTAAAATTTATTGGTTCTTTAAAATCAGGTTAATTAATTGGATAAATTGAACGTTTTATATTCTTTTAAATTTAATTTTACAGTACTCTGTAGCAAAATATGTGTGTTATAGTATAGTCAGTACCAATATTTTACATTTATTATTGCGTTCTAAAGTTTTTAAATTGTTCTTATATTATTAGTATTATTGAAATAAATTTTGTTTATAATTTTTATGATTAAAAAAAAATAAATCCATTTTCTAGATTATTATTGTTTACTATTAATACAATTATATTTGTTGTTATTACTTACATGTTAAATCTCTTAACTATTCTTATATTAGTATTACTAAAATTAATTAATTTATACATTTAATAAATATGTGAGTTTTTTTATTTATTTGCTAGGTTTTTATTTTTGTCCAATGTCACTCATAATTGATAAAGTACAAGTATTATACATATATACAGGGTTATTCACGCTATACGGCACGGAATATTGTGGCCAAAATACGTGACTTTCAAAAAGTTTCACTTTGGGGATATATGGGGGTCTATTAGGGCTACTTTCTAAATTATTTTTATAATATACAGGGTGTCCCAAAAACCCTAAAAGTATCAAAGTTGAGTTTTTTTTTAATGAAACACCCTGTATTTTATTGCATTTTTGGATCCGTCTATAAAAATAACTATGTGTTTTAATAAGGTTTTTATTACATAAACCTTAAGGTTTTTGAATTAATTTGAATTTTGTAAAAATGTAACCTAATTTTCATGTTTCAAATACTTAAAAAATAAGTAAGTTATGCATACCAAATTTACACAGAAGTGTAACAATAGATCATATTTTATTTTCCAAGTATAATAAACTTGACATCTTATGCCGGGTGTAAAAAAATTGGAATTAAACAAATGAGAACTTTAAATGACTATAACTTCATTTATTTAAATGGAACGCTATATTTATTAATTTATCAGCAAATGCACGTTTTAATTACCTATCGAATGGTATTTAAATCTTAAGTCTTAAGTCTTCTCGTTTTTACAGAAAACGCCAAAATATTGTTTATTGCACCGTTTTAGTACTTTTTAAGTAAAAATTTTAATGTATCTAGTTTTCCATCGTATTTAAAAACGTAAGATAATTAATTTAGTCTGCTGCTTTAGTTTAAATAGCCTGTCTTTTGTTTTAGTTGTGTTATTTTGCGTTTTCGTGTTAGATCGTTAGTAATCGTTATTGTTTGAACATGGTTGTTGTGTGCCATTGTAAAAAATGAAAATTTAAACAGATTTTCTTATACTGAGTTTTTTATAACTGACACTTCCAATTTCTTTAAACTGGTTTAATAGTCTCTCAAAAATAGCTGGCTTAGGGTGATTTCTTTCGGGAAACCTTTAAGTATAAACTCAACAAGCCAATAAACAATTTTGATCACATTCTCCAAGCATAAAAATAATGCCAATAACCCCTTCTTTTGAGTAAATCTTCATTTTTTACCAAAAAATACAACAGCGATGTTCAAACAATAACGATTACTAACGATCTAACACAAAAATGCAAAATAAGACAACTATAACAAAAAACAGGCTTTTTAAACTAAAATGACAGACTAAATTAATTATCTGACGTTTTTAAATACCATAGAAAACTATATACATACAAATTTTTACTTAAAAAGTACTAAAACGGTGCAATAAACAATATTTTGGCGTTTTCTGCAAAAACGAGAAGACTTAACACTTAATATTTAAATACCATTCGAAAGGTAATTAAAACGTGCATTTGCTGATAAATTAATAAATATAGCGTTCCATTTAAATAAATGAAGTTATAGTCATTTAAAGTTCTCATTTGTTTAATTCCAATTTTTTTACACCCGGCATAAGATGTCAAGTTTATTATACTTGGAAAATAAAATATGATCTATTGTTACATTTCAGTGTAAATTTGGTATGCATAACTTAATTATTTTTTAAGTATTTGAAACATGAAAAATAGGTTACATTTTTACAAAATTCAAATTATTTCAAAAACCTTAAGGTTTATGTAATAAAAACCTTATTAAAACACACACTTATTTTAATCGAAGGATCCAAAAATGCAATAAAATACAGGGTGTTTCATTAAAAAAAACACAACTTTGATACTTTTAGGGTTTTTGGGACACCCTGTATATTATGAAAGTAATTTTAAAAAGTAGCCCTAATAGACCCTTATATATCCCCAAAGTGAAACTTTTTGAAAGTCACGTATTTTGGCCACAATATTCCGTGCCGTATAGCGTGAATAACCCTGTATACTGAGGGATTAATATTTTAACATTAATTATATAATAAAACTAATTTGATAAAATGAGTAATAAATAGAAAGCATAAATTTACTATAAATTTGATTAGGTCAATTAATCAAACCCAATTACCCGAGAATGTATTTACAAAGTTATAAGCAACAACCAATTATAAAACTTAAAAAAGACATAAAATTAATTGTAGATATAAAATTAAACAGATACAAATTTCATATATGTTAATAAATAAGAGACTAGTGTACATGAGCTAAAAACTGATTAATTAATTAAAAAATAAATACTATGCTGTAATTTAAGTGGATTTTTAATAATAAATATTAATAATGTTCTAATTTTAAAATATAATACGTAGAGATTTTAAAATTGTATCAATTTTTACTGAATTACTAATTAAGTACAGGGTCCATTATAAAAGTAATTCCCATTTTCTGGAAAAAATATATTTATTGATAGTATCAGTACAAATTCCTCAAAAATCTTCAAAATATTCTCCACTAGCATCAATACACTTGCGGAAACGAGTCTGCCATGCCTGGAAGGCACCCTGAAACTCCTCGATGGGAATGTCTTTTATAAATGTTATAACATGTTTTTGGATGTTTTCTAGGGACATCCAATGCTTTTCTTTCAGATCTCTGAAAGGGGGGGGCACCAGGGTGTTACTTAGGGCCAGGAAATTCTTAGTAACGATGAAAGCCGTATGGCTGGGGGCATGTCATGGTGGAGCCTGGTCATGTCTTTAATAACAGCCATCACGCGTTCGACCCGGCGTTTCAATCTTTTGAGCACCTGTTCAGTTGACAGTTTCTCCCTGCGATATAAACTCAAAATAAACGTCAAAAAACACAATGAGTATCGTTTTGATGAGAGACTTACTCATTTTCGCTTTCTTGGGGTAGGGGATGATTTTGTGTACCAGTCCCTGCTCTGCCTTTTAGTTTCAGAGTCGTGCTCGAACATCCAGGATTCGTCAACGGTTACGACAGAGTTAAGAAAGCCCGGCTTTTAAATCATTATGTCATCTTTCGGGCTGTGAACTTGAAATGCAGTCCCGCGGAGGCACATCTTTTCATTCAGGCTGCTCGGAGCAAACTAGCAACCGGCTGCATTGCAAGGACATACCCTTCACTACATTTTCCGACGCGTTTTACCCCGCTGTGATGAATAGTCACGTCACAATACAATCATCCGCATTACTTTCATAACAGACCCTGTATAGTTTTCAAGGCTAATACATTTTGAAATATTTATTAAAAAAATTAAATACGTCTATAAAAAACATATTGGAAAAGTTAAAATTTTATTTTCTTATAAGTTCTCACAAAATATATCAAAATGACACTATAGACTTCGTCTAACCCACAAAAGGGTAAACATGAAGCGTATTTGCTTATAAATAATTAAAAAGAACGCCGAAAATGGCAAAAGTGTATCACCTGCCTAAGGAAGAACATGGGTTTGAGTGGAAGAAGAAATATCTACAAGCGAGAAGAAACCAATCGTTGTATTAACATTCTTAAAAAGAAACCAGTGTTTTAGAAAACACGACATTCTCGTCGCCTTTACAATACACAAAAAACTAAACATCATCAATTTCAATGTAAAGGAGAAATCCACAAAAGTAAAACGATTTGAGGCTTTCATAGCACAAAAGAGAATTTTGTGATTAATTTTTAATATCAAATATTGTGATTCATGTCGTACGACCTGTAAAAATAAAAATATTATGACCACCCCTTCAATCTTCACATATAAATGACTCACACACATTAACAATACTAAAGACACATTTAAAACACATACAAATATACATAACCATGATACTCGAGATGCATCAAATATTAGCATACCAACTTTCACTACTGAACAACACAGAAGGGGATCCTATCCATGTAGTGTCCTATATAATACATTTCCGAAAAATATAAAACAATACACTTTAAAATCAATGTTGGTATTGAATTCTATTTACTCTGTTAAATAATTTATTGATCTGTTGCAAAGTAATCTTATGAAAAAAATTTATTCGAATCACTATGTTTAATTTTCACATGTTCTTTGTATTATGTCTTATTTCTGTAATATTTTTATATAACCTTAAATATAGTTCTTGTAAGTGTGTTTATATCAGTCAGTCTGGTCGAAATTTTGAAATTCGTCGTCATTTAAAATAATAAAACAAATGCCACTTTTGCAATTTAGGCGAAAATAAATATACTCCAGATATTAAGCTCTAATTCTTATGAATTTATAAATATAAGCGTAATCTGGAAAATTCCTAAATTAACAACAAGACCTATTTAATATACTCAAAGCGGTTATGTAAATCCCTTTTACGTCTTTTTATAGTTTTCGCTGTAATTCCTCTTGTTATATAAATACCACCTTGGCTTATTTGTAATTCATTGAACGTTTGACCTTGTAAAGGTTGAAACTATAAACACAAAGAAATCATGTGTGTCATATCAACAAAGTATAGTTTCGATTAAAGTTCCTGAATCCAAGTTATATCACAAAGTAATAGCTTCCACTATCAATCACATGAAAACTATATAATAAATAATTGTGCAGAGTTATAATATAAATAAATTATAAAGAATAGTCTTTTACGTAAGGTTCAGGATTTCCAAGAAAAGAGCAGTGTAAATCATAATACGTCATTTTTAATGTCACTAACGACAACTTTCAGCAAAATGAATGGGGCCCGATTTTATTTTAATTTGTAAATAATATTATTAGAAATCAAAATAATATTCTGGATTCGTTTAAATTCAAGTGCATTTGTAGTACTGCGTATTTGTATCATTAAAACTAATCTATTTACTAGCGGTTTTTAAATAAAACTTTAAATTTTATTGAGCTTTTAATGGCATATTGTTTACCAGAATATGGTATTTACTTTTTATTATTATCTATTTTTTAATCATTGAGACTCTATAAGAGCTACATTATTTGCATAATAATAATTTAAAAGGATAATAAAATAATTAGCACGGGTAAAGTACATAATATAAGATCACATCACAATTTGTCTACTAAATTAAATGCAGCAATATTTATCGCTTGAGCTTATCTGAGTTAATTCCTTTGACTAAAGTAGTGCTGTCATCAGGAAATAAACAATGCTTTAAAATTTATTTTACCTGTTGGTAGGTTGTTAATAAATATTAAAAATAATAATTAAATTAACTGGTATTTATTTTCTATGTATGAATTAATTAATTGTATCTTATCTCTTATCATCAAAATGGTAAAGCCTTATTTGGTAAGATTAGATACACAAACGAATGCTTTGCCCAAATCTCTTAAATAATCAATTTTTGATATTTTTTAATTATTCTAAGTATTCTGTTTCTAAGAGCAAGTACTGCGTTAGCTGAAAGCATATTTTTATGTTAACCAAATTTTAAAACAGTAAACAGATACTTTTTTTAATTATTATATTTTGTTTCAAAATTTGACAAAATTTTTAATAATAACTAATAATTAGAAAAAACTTCTAATTAAGACTCATTTGTTGTAGATTAACGAAATTTTTTCGTGGTTTTTCTAATTATTAGCTTTTCTACAACGAAGAGGACATTAATACATTTTTATTAATTTTAATAATGTTGTATATTAACTCATAATTAAAACAAACAAAGATTCCAGCATGATGAACATAAATATAAAACGTACCAGAAAATGTCTGTTAGTTTATTTCTTAATTAAGACTCATTTGTTGTAGATTAACGAAATGTTTTCGTGGTTTTTCTAATTATTAGCTTTTCTACAACGAAAAGGACATTAATACATTTTTATTCATTTTAATAATGTTGTATATTGACTCATAATTAAAACAAACAAAGATTCCAGCATGATGAACATAAATATAAAGCGTACCAGAAAATGTCTGTTAGTTTATTTCTTGAGTTACGAGAAGAGATACACTTAATTATACAAGTTAGAATTCACTTTCTTCACAGTATATTTTTTATGGTGCTATGTGTACTTTTCGAGACAAGTATATGTAGTACATAAAAATACTATGAAGAAAGTAAACTTATATTATTTAAGGCAGAAAATTTTTGAATTGTTTCACTTTCAACTATGAGCTAGTCACTATTAAACTATAAGTAATTTAAATTACGAAAAGTTCCCTGTTTATATAACAGCATTGAATATGTGCGTATTATCAGTTTGGTAGTTTAATATTGAAATTCGGAAATTTATTTTGCATTGAAAATTTCTACTTCCAATAAATCTATTTTGAGGTCTTTATCCGCAAAGTGGATTACCAAAAATACTTCTTTGTCGAAATATGTGCTCTAATAGATGGTTTGAACATGTTGAATTATTATTTTTGCAATGAAGTGATTTTTCGTGTTCATTTAGTCCAGTTTAAATCACGACCAAACTGCCTAATGTATATGTTTTGATTATCTTAACAAGTTAAACAGTAGATTCCAGATTTATTCAAATATTAAATCTAGGATTTTTAAGGGTACCGTTTGGAAAGTTGATTTGGGATTAACGTTGAAAGATGCTCTATTATTTTCATGCAGTCTAATTTTGAAAAAAGTTTTTGTTAGTGCTATTAAATTTTTAAGAGAATAAAGTCGTCGTAACGCAGTGGTCGAAAGATTGAAAGGCAAACCGAGGAATATCGCTATGTTTTACTTTTCTACTTCAGAAAAGGAAAACATGTAACATATATGTTAAAAATTGTTTAACAGAACGCAAGTGCCAGAATTGGTTTTCCAAACTCCGTTCCGGTAATTTCAATGTCAAAAATACGCCAGGTTCGGGAAATCCAGTTGAAGCCGACGGCGATAAAATAAAGGAATTAATCGTAGCAATCGTTTAAACATTTCACAGATCCCTTTGGTAAATTTTCGTAAATGAAATACGATAATACTTTCAAATATTTATTTTGCCTTTCGCAACAATTGTTTCGACACACTGTGTCTTCGTCAGGCGAAGAAATGATAATTTCTTGTGAAATGATCGTGCTACAACGAACATAGAGAACTATTACCCATATCCATTTTGTATATTTTAGTGTATATGAGAAACGATCTGTTCAATAACATGGCTTTCTAATACAATATTTAAAACTATGAAGCTATAAATTCAGAGAAAAGGTTGATTTTGCATATGTGGATTTAACAAAATCATTTAACAGAATTAAGCATTATTTGTTAAGTGACATAATTTTGATTATGTAATTAATTGAAATATAATTTCTGTAATTATGTATAACTAGCCGATAGTTATTGGTTG
The DNA here is from genome assembly GCA_963969525.1 of Ontholestes murinus. Taxonomy (NCBI): domain Eukaryota; kingdom Metazoa; phylum Arthropoda; class Insecta; order Coleoptera; family Staphylinidae; genus Ontholestes; species Ontholestes murinus. The sequence goes on along the minus strand of OZ018395.1, from coordinate 32,507,462 downwards.
AAATTAACAGTATACGATCTCAAAGGTATAGAGCAAGGAGTGTTGTTCTTCAGGGGTCTAACGTAGGACCTCTACAATAACTTTAATATTTTAATTCAATTTGCAATCATTTAGAATCTTAATTGAATGCTTTAAAAATTTATATTGTTGTTGAATCTAAAGCTGTTTACTTAAATTTATAGGATATCAGAACGATTTTTAATGTTGCAATAATAATAAACTGTTGATTAATATTTCTAAATATAAAGTAGTATCATTTATCCAATAATAATAATATGTTTTCTATAATTATATAATTGGCGATATTATTATTTATTGATATACAAAAGTGTAAGATTTCGGTGTAATTTTCAATAGCTTCCTATAAACTGTCGTGATATATGTATAATACGTAACTGTCGTGCTTTCAAAAATATTGATGTTTTAATAACCCTTTTAAATAAATTGTCGTATTGGTCAATTAATTGATGTAAATAATAAATAATAAATATAACAGTTTACTTAAAAATATTCAAAATCGAAAATATTTAATTTATTATTGTATTAAGTTAAATATAATGTTTATCGTTTTAAAATATCATATGATGAATTGTCAAGAGAATTCAATCAAAACAAAATAAGTTTCTGTCGTTCATATATATTACTTCATTGACAATTCTATATTCAGTATACTACTTAGAAATTTTATTCATCTTTTAAGAATTTTAGAAATGAAGTATGGTTTAGAATAAACTTCACGTCATTCAATAAATTACAATTAGATTAAGTAAACTGATTTTATATGAAATAAAGCTAATGAAAGTTCAAGTGCTTCACATACAAAAGATTCTTATTTGTGAAAATAAAATTCCATCATTTTGTACAAATAATATATAATTACACTTCTAAATGGTAGTATTTGCTATCTTTATAAATCTTTAAAAATTAGATTAACAGGATTTATTTTTGACCAGTTTTGGTGTTCATATTTAGGTTAGTATATTTAGACAGTTTTTAAATAGGTTAACGTTATATCCATTTCTATTCTTAACTAAAATATATAATCATATAATTTTATCAGAAATCTTTTTAAAATGCCTTTAGTTTCTCACAAATTACATATGATATTTATATTACTTTCTCCTTTTAGTCACTTAAAATTGTTTAAAGAATATTGAAAAAATGATACTGTATATTGACTATATACACTTGAATTGTAAATTATTTTAATTTTATGATTATACAATTTAATCCGCCAATTTCGTAAATGAACACACCGAGCCTGTTAAGTGTTTTAATTATGGAAAGTTTTGTTTAGAGACAATTACAAGGTTATTGACTCGGGTCTTATTTACTAAGCTACGCATTTGGTAATCTTAAATATGACCCCAGGAATATTTTCGAAATACTTTAACCTACACTTGTCGCGTTTTGCGTTAATTGCATTAAATGTACACACATTTAGGTTGAATAGTAATTAGGAGCACATTCATTAACCACTATTGCAATGGTCCGCTTTCTTATGTTCTCCTCGTAGGAAATTATTCCGATTGGCAACAACCTGACTGGATTTAAAATAATCATCTAATTTACCATTCCGGTCGTTTAAGCAACTGGCTACATGGCCGAGGAGAAAGTGTCAGTGACATAATGGGGACCTCACATGAATCTCAAATTGAATTTTTTCCATATGGTAAACATTGACAGGCTGCAAAAATACACAAACGTAAATGTTTACGACAGTTTTCAAACGAGTTTTATAAATATTTAGAAAAATATTCAGGAGCAAATATAAAACATATGTATTTAAAAGTAAAAGCTTGTAAATTTAGGAACAAAGTAACAAAAATAATACTATAATAGATAAAAATAAAAATAAAAATAAAAATGTATAATTTTTATATAGTATTGATAATATAAATTACTTCAATTAACGGTCTGAACATTATTTAATAAAATAATAGAAAAAGTTAAATAAATAAATTTGTGAAAATAAAATGCAAAAATATATAATAAATCTACAACAATAACTCTTATAAAGATTACAAACAAAATGTTCAGTTTCAATAAGTGATTTGTTTTGTAGTCCTAATAAGGTATATTTCGCAATTTTGCATCATTATTTAGTAATACCAAAAGTTATTCAACAAATTACAGCAATAATTATGCTAATTGTTAATTTAAACAAATAAATAAATTAGTTTTATGCGTGTTTCGTATTAATATAAACTAACATTTATTTGTCTAAATGCATTATAAGCAATATTTATTTTAAACGGTTATCAAAACCGTAAGAATGTACATGTTGGAAATTTTGCAGTTATAGACTATGCATATTATAATAATAATTCCAAGCATTTATTTTAGAGAAATAAGTTTATCGCTGTTCGAGGTAGTAGTAGTTGAAATTATTTAAATTTTCTGTATGTTTATACTTTGAATCCATCAATATTTATTTTTAAATGATTTTGTTATTAAAAAAATTCATGTAACCCCACGTTTTATGAATTTGAACAAATAAAATTCTAATAAACAAAATTTGAACAAATAAAATTCTAATAAACAGAATGGTGGTGGCGGTTATAACGAGGTATTTCATTTTAAAATGTAAAAAGAAATAAAACATATTTTTGTACTTATATAAATTTTATTTCATTTGAAAATTTTAATACTTAACTTAATAAGTAATTACATGATTATTTTACGATAGTTGACCGTATTGAAATGAATTTTTACTAAATAATTAACACGTCAATATTATAAAATTATAATGAATCCACCAATGACCTCATTTGTCGCATATCAGAAATATAATAGAAATATGATTTGTATGGAAGTGGTTTACAATTAATTAAAACTGAACTAGGATTTTTGTAGATTGGCAAAACTGAGGTTAACCGAATTTTATTATTCATAGAATAATTTAAAGAGAAATTTATTTATGTGTTTTTATTTAAAATATATACTGTATAACAATACAATATGTCCACGTAAGAATGGGAAACTTTTATATTATTAACTTCTTTATTCTTTATAAAAGTTGGTGCTTAATCTTAAACATACAAAAAAACAAAACAAATGACATGCGATTTTAATCAACAAAATAATTTAATTTATTTAAATTAACAACCTTAACCATGTTATTAATTTAATAACAATCACTCGATGTGATCCTCTTCAATACATAAAGATGTTCTTCTGTTAAAATCTCCGATTACATTTTCAAGAATATTAGGATGATTATTTAAATATCTTGCACCATTTCTAATTTTATTTTCCAAATGCTCTAAATTTCCAAAAGTCATCTGAGAATAAACTCTGTTTTACCCCCATAAAAAGTAATTAAGTGTCTTCCAATCTATTTCTCATTAAATTGTTCATTTAAATATTCAAGTACGACACGAGCACTATGTGCAGGTACCCCGTCCTGAATAAACCAAAGAGAATTTCTTGTAGCCAATAGTTACATGTCAAATTCATTTTCCAATTCTATATTTAAAAATTTTAAACATATTATACTCTTCCTAATATGTAAGGCCCTATAATATTTTTGTTCAAAATTCCATACCAAACATTTATTTTTAGAGAATATTAATTTTTGCAGATAATTCGGAATACTGGATTTTCTGTTGATCATCAACGACAGTTTTGTGATGAAACTGCACCATTTGTAGTAAATGTAGCTTCATCCGTAAACAGAATCTTCTTAGAAAATGTTCTATCAATTTCTTTATCATCTCGTATCATGAAACACGATTGTCGTAATCATGTTCTTGCAAAGTTTGAACATATCTTTTTTAAATGCTTTAAACTTATTCGCAGCTAGTACTATTCCACGGCTTTAAAACAGCATTCACATTTATCCAAGCTACAATATAAATACAATTATATAAAAGGTACAATACATGTATTATTATTTGGAAAAGGGATGTGAACATTTTTATTTATTAATAGTACAAATTATTACAGTGAAATGTGTAATTATTATAAATATATTTTTTTGTTAGTTGCGTAATCTGCGATGATGTTGTATACTGTAAGTATATCTTTTCCGCAAATCCATTTACTAATTGCGAATGGTGTTATGAATCTAATTGCAGGTACGGTTTAATTGATTGTGTATTTGAGCGTTCTGATATTTTGATTACTTAATGTTCAGTAACTCCCGACTTTATTAGATTCGAAATTACTGATGATCTATTTGAATTGTTTGATATGTTTTGTTTTTAATGTCAAGTCCAATTTTTTCAGCACCAACTTTAGTCCATTTCAAATTTTCATATATTCCGACAGGTATGTTTTTATAACATCCTTTTGAGTAAAAGCAATCTTGTATTACATATTGTATTTTTCTTCTATAAAGTAGTTTAGCAAGCAATTAAATAATAATTTGCAATCCTAATGGTTTGTTATCATTGTTGCTATTGCAACTATTTGTTATTATATTAGAGTATTTGCACTTGCTTTTCTCTTTTCGGGTATTCTTTGTACGAATGTCGATAAAGGGTTGAACTATTATTTTAAAATTTTTATCATACATCTCCTGCAGTATTCTGGCTGAAACATTCCACATTGATTTAATGGCACCTTCCTTATAAAGAGAAAACCTTTATTTTCTTTTTTCCCCTTCATTTCTCCTATCTTCTCTTCTTCTCCCTTTTCCACTCCAACCTTTTCAGGATCCTTACCCTGGCCCCATCTTCTCTCAGACATTCCACTACCCTTCTACAACCTTCCACACATTTCACATATACTCCCTTAAATTTCTCTGCCGAGTGTATCCACGAATCTTCCTTCCATAATACATACATATTTCACCCATTCATCTCTTTCTCCCTCTCTCATCCGATCCTGTCACATTTCATACTCTGCATTGTATATACTCTTCCTTATCTGTTCCTGTCTCTCCACCTCTTTCACTTTCTCATGTACCAACATTTGCTGCACCCACGCTTTCCTTCCATACCTCCCTCACTAGTCTTCCTTCTTCCAGTCCACTCATTTTCACTTCATACTCAACCACTCTCTTCATTGTCTCGCTCCACACATTCTCTCTATTCGTCTCCTGAAGCAGAATATATCCCAGAGTCGATTTCTCCACCCCTAATATGTACCTCAGGAACCACCTCTGCTCACCCTTCAAGTTTTTATACTTCCTTACCCCATACTTCCACTCCGAATAGTAGTATCGGTTTTATGCACGCATCCTACAAACTACACATCATCCTCACGTTTCCCTCCACCCATCTTCCGCATTTCTTTTTCACTATACCCCATGCCTTCCTTGCCTTTCCTTGCACCCATCTTATACGCGCCTCATATCCTCCCGCCCACCTAAATATAAAACCCAAATACTTAAAACACTTTCACTCTCTCTATTACCTTGCCCTTCCACTCTAATTCTTTTATCCTTTCCTCTTTTCCCTTATTCCTAATATTTCTAAATCTCATCCATTTCGTTTCCTTGACGTACACTCGCAATTTTCTCCTGTCCATGTACCTTTCCACTCTCTTTAACTTGCCTTTCATTCCCTCCCATTCTCTCGCCATCAGCACCATATCGTCCACGTATCCTAGTGTCCGTACCTTTCTCTACCCTATCACCATCCCTCCATCCTCTCCTTTTCTGAATATTTAATATTGTCTCTATTGTAAATTGTCTGAGAAAGCTCCCTTGTTTGTATGGATTTATGAAGATTATGCAGGTGTCAGCAAATCAAAGAAAAATATTCAGATTTCAATAAATCCTTTATTGCAGATATTGCAATTAGGTTAAATCAACACATTATATACAAGTTTGCAATGGTACAATGATAGCAACTTAGTGGCCCAATCAAGGTGTCAGTGGTCCAATGATGGCAACAATTTAAAACATTATTCTTATTACATATTGTAACAACTGTTGATTTGTTTGTTTGTTAATTGGTATATTAATACTACAACTTGGCATCTATATAAATTACTTATTAAGAGTTTTTACTAATTCCAATTTATGAGTTACCTATATAATGCTAAACAATTAAGTGGTCCAATGATCGCAACCATACCTTACATATAACACGTCCTGAATCTTTCCGAAATCTTCCCTCCTACCTTCGCCACACACCACGTTTCTTCATACACTCTTCTTATAAATTCAACCATTCCTAGACTCACGACGCCTCTTCACAGTCGCTCTATCATCCTTTCTCTCGGCACCAAATCATATCCTGCTTTCAGATCCAAGAATACCGCAAAAATACTCCCGTTCTCTTCTAACACTCGTTCCATTATTCTGGCCTAGGTAAGTACCTAGTCCCTCGTTCACGGGTCCTTCCTAAAACCCCCCTGTGTCTCTGCTATAAGATTCTCCCCCTCTGCATCCTCTTTACCATTATCATTGCTATCTTGCAGTCTGTTTTCATCACTGTTATTCCCCTGTAATTTTCTACCTCCTCTGCATCTCCGCCCTTATGGATTAGGCATATCGCTCTCACCTTCCATGACTCTGGTATATTTTCCTTTCCTCTCGAGATCCGGTTCAACAGTATCCTGCATCTTTTCCTATCTTCCCTTCCTATTTCTTTTCATATTTCTTTTGCATCCCGTCATCACCATGTAGTCAACTACCGACCCTCCCTTTGGCCCCACCTGAGTTAACCTGCCTTCCTACTCTGCTTCCGTATATCCGTTTAACACACATTTTATTCACTTAATCATTGACATGATTGGCTAAAAAATAACGCAATAGGAGTAGATATATTATGTTGTAGGTCTTCCTCTTGTTCTGTTATTTTTGTCTATTACTAGTAGTACTTGGTACTTAATTAGGTTAATTGCAAAACGACTTATGACAATTTCAAATCGATTGGTCTCTTATATTTTGTATTCAATATTCAGTTAGCTATGGTAATTGTAATTGTAATGGTTTTGTATACCTTTTTAAAGAGTTGTTTCTTCCTGTGATTGGTCTCACATTTTCAACAATAACATGGATGTCAATACTTTATGGAATAATTTTATAAATAAATTAAATGAATTTTATGATGAATCATTTCCTGAAAAAAACATAAACCTAAACGAAACACAGGTCACGTGGTTTGATAATGAACTGTGTGTAATGAGAGATCGCTTACAATTTCTAAGTGAAACAGTTCATCGTAATAATAATCCAGAGCTCCGCGAGATCTTCAAGACATTAAAAACTTTATAAAAACAGCTCCCAAGCCACTCTGCGCCATGTCTACTCTAATTAATCCCAGGAAATCTGATAATCATAGTATAGATTGCAATGTATCAGCTGATGAATTTAACACTTGCTTTGCATCAGCGGCTGATGCTATTATTGGATCTCTTCCACCACCCACAAAAGGTCCAATAGATCTCCTAACAAATCCATCAAACACCAAGACAGAAAATTACAAATTCTCAGTAGTGTCTTGTGCAAAAGTTAGGGATACCGTAAACACATTAAAAACAAAGAGGAGCCGAGACATTTATGGTTTTACTGTACATATAATCAAACACATTTTAGACTTAATAATAATACCACTAACTAAACTTATTAACCAGTGCATTCAAACCGGCATTTTCCCTACGGCACTTAAGATTGCGAAATGTATACCAGTTTTAAAAAAAGTGATCCTCAGAAAAAGACGAATTACCGGCCAATTTGTATACTACCGGTACTATCAAAGATATTAGAAAGTATACTCAATGAACAAATATCAAACTATTTTGAAAATCAAGGACTATTCAATAGATCCCAATTTGGTTTTAGGCGTGATCTGTCTACTACTGAAGCTATGCTCGGATTTGTTGATAGATGCATAGATGCATTTGAAAATGGCGAAATCGCAATATGTAACTTTTTAGATCTAAGCAGAGCTTTTGAATGTGTAACTTACAGTATTCTCTATCAAAAGCTCTACTATTACAACTTCAATCCAAGTACCTCTAAGCTTATACTCTCCTATCTATGCGATAGAACCCAATGTGTTTATAAAAACCAACGATCGGAATACTTAAATATCACAAATGGGGTACCCCAAGAATCAATCCTCGGCCCTTACCTTCCGTATAGCATCCAGTCAAGCTCACCATTTCTATATTCGGATGACACCACACTCTTAGCAACGGATATATCATTAGATGGAGCGCAGGCTAAAGTCAATCTGGGCATGCAAAATGCAAGAGAGTGGTTTTACGGCAATAGATTGAAACTAAATGAGTCGAAAGCTGTGAAACTAACAATAACTTTAAAGCAAGTTCCTGTATCAGAGACAAGATCTACAAAATTTCTTGGGTTAAGTAGACTCACATCTTAGCTGGGAAGCACATTCAAAAGATCTGACATCGAGATTAGCGAAAAACACATTTCTATTGCGTAGTCTATCTCGCACATACATACACATATGTCGTACGGGATCTTGATATGGGGTCACTCGTCCATTCTTAGTGATGTGTTTAGACTACAAAGAAGAGCAGTACGGGTTGTCGCACACCTGTCGTACCGTGATGATTGTAGATCTAAATTGAACTAAATATACTAACAGCTCCTTGTGTATTTATACTAGAGTGTCTGGTTATATGTTGGTATCACGGAACAGCTGATGGTATTGTCAATATATTGTGATTGTCAGTTGAGGAGCATGTGCAAAGTTTGTTTGTGTTAGTAATATTATTAAAATCTTTTTTTGCAATATATTGGGTCATCATTTTTAAAGAAGTCTTAATTATGCATGTATAATAAAATTATATAAATACGCTAGTATGAGTATTAGTAATTAAAACATATAATAACCAGAATATTATTTGTTATTTATTTTTATTTTCATAATCTTATAATATTAATTTTGCTCCCTTCTCTTCATATTTTACTTTATTTAATAATGAAATTCGCCATTCTTTTTCAAGGTGGGCAACTTTCAATCTAATTTTGTGCAATTTTTCCTCACTTTTCGTAATCTCTTAGACAGTAGTGTTTCCATGTTTTCTATGAAGGAATAACTATTTACAAGCGTTGTATCCTCTCCAATTCTCTTAAATATATCAGAAGTGTTACAACTTATAAATTAGCATGGAAATGTTTTAATTGTATTAATAATTCACATTAAATGCAACCAATTTTACCATTTTCATTGAAAATAATTATCGACTGTACTTACTTTAATCTTGATTAAATCAAAACAATGTTTATTCCTTGTCCCTTATCACACAAACTAACTTTGCAAACTTTGCACGTTCCTCTTTACTGACAATCACGGAATATATTGATAATACCGTCAGCTGTTCCGTGACACCAATGTAAAACCAGTCAAATTTAAATGTTACTAAAAAAGTTACTAACTCCGACAATTAATCTAGGATTCTACAATCTGAGAATTAATCTCTGACTATTAGTACGGTTGTTAGTGTCCATAATTGAATGTATGAACCTAACTAACTATAATGTTCATCGTGATTACATCTTTATATATTGGATGGATACAGCTGTTACTTATTGAAACTCCATGGTATCACTTAGTAAAACAGTGATAGAGTATAATGTTTCAGAAAATTGTTTTAGAACAACATTTTTTTTAAACCTTACACTCTATCATTTTCGCTTGCAAACAACGGTCACAGGTGGCTGTATGTTATATTCTAAACTTCTCAAATAAAGAAATGCAAATTTCTAAATGTTCGCCATTGAACAAAATTAAGCGGCTTATACAAACAAGTTGTATGTGATATCGAAAAATGTAAATGGTTCTGAAAAGCGTATTTATTATTGGGAAATATCAGAGCGTAACCAAACGGGGCACGATAAAAATGCTCAATTGCAAAACTTGTAAATTTCGTATCTATTCATGCATACATTAAAAAATGAACGAAGGTCGACCCTAACGTGAATTCCAGAACGTTTTGTCAATTGCCTGTCGAACATTAATTTACCAGGTAAATAGAGCGCAACCAAATCCCATTATTTGGAAAACTACAACTATAATGTGCACAATTTTTATATTTGATTCAGCCTACCAACAAATTCTTAATGCTTGTGATTAATTTCCGTTATTACGTAAAAACATTTTTTATGTAAAGATTGTATCACAAGTCAAATTATTTTTTTATTCTTTACGCTGTAGAAGAGTAACTAATAATTAGAAAAGAAAATTATTTTGTCTAAACCCAAAATGATTTACATTTAATAATTTTTTTTTATCAAAAAATGTGTATGTATGTATATTTAAATATTTTACTTAAAACTATTATTATTACAATGGGTCTAATATTTCCCGGATCGTTAATATCACCTTTTTCATAAACAAGTAATTTTCCTTTTTTATATGTCCTTATTTTATGTTTATATTCGATAAAACGGCGTAGATTAATACACATTTATCACTAAATTTGGTGTAAAAGCGGCACGAATCGATTTGTTTATGTTGGTCATTGTATTTGGGTTGAGGTAACTTTGATCGGAAAGTGTTGAATATATGGAAACGTTAACATTACGGAATTATTAATGACGACCCAGAACTACTAAAGGTAATTTGTGACCCGAAAAATATTACGCGTTCGATTGTGGATTACGCGTGTTATTTCCAATAGCCATTGTTTATTAGCCAATGTCCTTTCAGTTAAATGTTAATTACGGCCATCCAAAATATGGATTTTATTATTCGGAAAGGGAAAAAAAATCATGCAATCACCTAAATTTTGTAATATATATTAAGGACGATAAAAAATAATTAGAGACTTATAAATGGGTTATTTCATGCATATATATTCCATTATTTTTAAATACTAACTTATTGAAATCGAAACTAATAAGTATGTGAAAAATAAGATACATGGTATAAATCGTACAATGATATAATTATGATTAGGAGAAGTAAAACTCTTGTTATGTTCCATGTCTTTATTTTCAGATAACTGACACGTGTTTCGGTCCTTGCGGATCATTATCAAAGTTAAAACTAAATAATAATAAATAGAATTTAGTTTTAACTATGATAATGATCCGCAAGGACCGAAACACGTGTCAGTTATCTGAAAATAAAGAAATGGAACATAACAAGAGTTTTACTTCTCCTAATTTGAAAATTTGGTTCCATCAAGAGAGTAGGAGAACAAGTATCGATGATATAATTATGTTTAAATAATTATAAACAATACTTATTAATAACATTAGAAATAAAATTATTGTATTAACTGATATAGATAAGCATTAAGAATAAAAAACTTATATTCATATATGCTTTTCATTTTATTTCAACTTTAAAGTAATACATACATATTTGAATCATTATTAATCTAATACGAATAAAAATATTTTTAAGGCTTTTTTGGGAGATTTATTTAAATTTTAAGCCTAATTCTTAACTCTTCTAGTGCTACATGTACTTTTGTTATATTACTTCAAAAACCAAGAAGAATAAATTATTTTATATAAATCAATAAGAAAATAGATAAAATGCCTATTTTATATACCACACTTTATTGCGTAATATAAATATATACAGGTTTGCAGAATATTACAGACAATGATTTCATGACTATAGTTTCGGCCATTGTAGGTGATTATCGAAATATAAAATAAAATACAGGTTTTTAACAATTTATCGATAAACGTGAAGCTTTTGAATTATCCCGTGTAGATGATTAGATGAGATGCTAAATAATAGTTGTTAGGGTAGGGTAGGTAGGGTAGACATTTAAGAGCTATAGGAATTACGATGTGTTATTTTTAAAGAGATTAGTGTAATGTAAGAGCTCAAATAATGGTGAATAAATTAAATCGGTCTGTTAGTCAAGTAGATTAGAATTAGGATTTTTATTTTGTTTAAATATTTCTAACTCTAGAATATTATATCTTAATCCTTTAGTGCAAAAGTGTAAGAATTTTATGAACGAATGATCACATTATTGTATATAAATTGGTATCTAACTTGTTGTGTAGATTTCTTTTGTAATTTTGTAGGTATATATTAAAAATATAGATCTTTAATTTTTCTATTTTATATTTAAATAGGATTAAATTCAAAAAGTCCATTTGTCAATTATTTTCAGTTGCCAGTGGTTACATGTACAACTTCAAGAAACCTATCAATAAAGCAATAGGTGTGGCTGTAAGCTAACCAAATCCCAACTATTGATTCACATGTAGTTTTAAGTTTATAGTAATTGTATGCTGTAATGTGAATAAATATTATTATTACGAAGACGTCAAAAAAACGGAAAAGGTTCATCAAGAAATATTTCTGAGGAAGAGAAAAAACTTGCAGAAAAATATTTTAAAAAGGTTTTGATTTACATTTCCACCAACCGCGCAAAGATACATGTCAAAAATGCAACTTTTTAAACATCAAAATTAAAGAAATTAATGATGAAGAAGAAAAGAACGCGGTGTCTATTTAAGTCTAGCAGAATCAGCTAGAAAGTCCCTAAAAAAAGATCAAAAGAACAAGTATCATTTAATTCAGACTATTATTTGGCTTTTACGTTCGACTTGCAGAAAGCATTACCTTATCCTACTACTTCAGTAGCATGTTATAAACATAATATGTACGTTCTAAATTTGGATATTTACAATTTACATATCGATAATATTAACATGTACGTTTAGGATGAAACTATTGCATCAAGAGGTGCTCAAGAAATAGCTTCATGCATCCTAAATCATGTTCAAAATTTATGAAATGTAAGATACATTACTGCTTACAGTGATATGCGTGTAGGGCAAAACAGAAACATCAAATTAGCTTTAATCTAGCTAAAATTTTCGAAAGTGTTAAAAACAATGTGGAAATCATAGAATACACATTTTTAATATCAGGACTTGTTTTTACCAAATGATAGAGATTCTGGCGTAGTAGAAATGGCATAAAAATAATAATTTATTGTTTATCCCCCGGATTATTACAATATTATCAATTAACTTTAATGTTAATGAAATAAGACAAGAAGATTTTATATTAGCAAAATTATTAGAAGATGAAATTTTTAAGAAGATAAAGAATTCCAAAGGAGATTCAATAAACTGGTTAAAAATATGTTGGGTGCGTTTTATCAGAAATGAACCGTATAAAATTTTATATAGACATCAATGAATGAGAATGAAGTCCTGAATTTATTACCACGTCGGGGTAGATCAAAAAAGTTCGAAAATATTATATTGACACCACTATATAAAAATATCAGACAAATTAAAACAGCAAAATTAAAACACATAATTGACCTATTACGATATATACCACCGGAGCATCATGATTTCTTCAAATCCCTTTCACGCACACAAAATGTAGATGAGTAGTAAATTGTTTCGTAATTTATGTCTGTAATATTTTACATTATGTAGTTAAACATGTTTTGAATCGCATAAATAGTGTTTTTGAAGTGTTGTAAAGATATGTAAAATAAAATGAGTATTGTTTTTTTTTAATTTGAAGCATCTTAAATTATGTTGTATGGACTTGGGCTCCTTTAAATTTTATAACGAATCTGATTGTTAATTTTGAACCTGGCCTAACTCCATTCTTAGTAAGAAAACGTATAATATTCACTTAATAATTGCCATTATTTTAATAAGATATCAATATTTTGTAGGAAAAGTTTTATTTCCTTAAGTGGAGCAACTAAATGGTTTAGAACATGGCCGTGGCTATGTATATAATACATTTAATATCCTTCAATAATAGGACTTCATTTCAGATCATAGTTCTAAAATCTGACGCTTGTTAAGAGCTTATGTCATTATGTAATTTATAATTTTAGTAATAACCAAAATCTAGCTTGTGATTCATTTTCACGGAGAGCACTTCTTATTGAATAAGGCAATATAATTTAAGCACTTTACTTCGAAATGAGTTTATTTTGTGCAACAAAACACTAACCATGTTCTCCACCTGAAGTTACGGAAACAAGTTTCAGCGCAACATTTGTTGAATTTTGTTCCCGTTTATCACGTGGTGAAACATTTTTAATATTAGAGTTTGTTTCAAATGAGGCACTTGGCTGGTTTTTAAAATTGTGAAACCAACCAAGTGCCTCATTGTAAAAAAACCGTTAATATTCAATGCAACAATTATATTTTGCCTTCTTGTTTTTTTTTTTTCAATTACAGAAAGTTATGCTTGATCAGTTACATCAGTACTTTCATCCAATCAAATTGTAAACACATCCCTTATTTATGTATTACAATTACTTGAGAAATATTCATGTATAAATGTAAAATGTAAAATTTGTTTCTTTACTGTATTACGAGAAGCCGGTAATTCTATAAATAGATTGATAATTAGATCTTTACCTTGAAATCTACGAAAAAATAATCGCTAGACTCACAAAAAATGCAATTTTTAAAATTCTCTCTTAGGTAGGTAGTAAAATGGAAATGTTTTGAAATGAAATATGCTAATTGATAACCAGCAGAAGTGCTATTTTTGGGTGCAACAAAGCTTTTGGAAGTACTCAAATTTTTATCAATTCAATACTCAAATTTTGCCAATTCGATCTTTTGTGTTACGAATAGTACAACTATCAAAGCAACATTAATTTGAATGAAATTATTTCTGTTGAATAAACTAATAAATGATAAAATGTATTTTAGATTGTTTAAATGTGACTATAACATGAAAAATTATGAAAAAATAGTATATTGTTCAACGAGTGACGAAAGTAACCTTTTTTTAAGCGAGAGAACAACAATGTTCGCGAGCTTAAAAAAATGTTTGCGACGAGTTAAACACTATACTTTTTCTACTACTTTACCTATGATACTAATAAACTTAATTTTTTTTATAAAAAAATACTTTATTTTGAATTAAACATTACATAACTACAGATCATATTTAAATTACTTATGATTTAAATATTGACTAATTGTTACATGTGAACAATTATTCAAAATTATGGGCGTTTCGCAATTAAACTTTTTATTTACTGAAGTAGACGATGCCACATCGGTTCTGTTATTAACTAATGTTATTCCAGACGAAGATGCGCCATAATCGGATTCCGTCGTAGCTGTTTTTATATTTTGCACAGATTGTAAAATTTTGGTCTGTATTTGATTTTTATTGCTACTTGATTCATCAACATATCCCTCAGCAACGTTACTAGATTTCCAACCACCATGCCGTTTTAGTTGAAGTAGGTCACCTCCTGCATCTACTAGTAGCGTAGCGGAAGTTCTGCGTAAGCTATGGCCGGTATATTTTTCAGGAAAGGGCAAATTTAAATACTGAGCGATTTCTGCAGGAAGTTTACTAAATTTGTTAATTCCAACAACTTGCTTACTACACTTTCCTTTCTGATAGTTAATAAATAATCTTGAGTTAATTTGGTCCATATTTATTGGACGAAGGTTCATATATTTTTTAGAAATTTCATAAAAGATTCCAGAAATATGAAACGAACGTATTATCTTTGTCTTTGTGTCAGGTATTTGAACGATAAGTGTACTTCCAGAATCATTTATATAATTGACTGTCAAATATTTTAATTCGTGGCAGCGGCAAGCGCCAGAAATTCCAAAAATTAAGGCAACCTAAAATCATTTATACAACTTAGTATTTGTTAAAAGAAATACGTGTTTACATTACTTACTTTAGTCATTAAATATTTTGAGTCGGGTGCATTCATTAAGAACTTGTTGATTTCTTGGGCAGAAAAAGTTTTGGACTTTTTACTTTTAAAACCATCCGATTTTCTTTTTAGAAAAGAACGTAACCTGATGTTGATATCCTCTTTTATTGATAATGTCGTTCGTAACATAAAATATATGGACCATAAGGTCGATGGCTTCAAAGCTTCCGACAATTTTGCAAAATAAGCAAGCAGCACAGTTTCAGAAAATGAATTTACGCGATTGTCAGTCTTCCATTTCATAAATTTTGCATAGATTTCTTCATACCTCTTTTTCGACTTTTCTGGTAATAAATCCGCATAGGTTTTCTCGGCTTGATTTATTATTTTTGGTGGAGTATTGGGAAAATCTAAATCACTTTCTGAATCAGAAATCATGATTAAGTTACGAAGAGCACAAACTCACAAACTGACGTTTAATAATGACTCGATATAGTGACAGCAGGCAACTAGACGAAGGTGAAAATTTGTATGTAACTTTCGTCTCTAGTGACAAAAGTTAACGTTATGGGATTTTCTCTCACTAGTGACGGAACTCAAATTTTCGCTCGAGTATTCGGTGACGAAAAATGTCTTTTTATAAAGGGTAGTAGAAAAAAATTGTATTTAAACTGATTTCTATAATAGTTATTTAAGGTACAAGTGTAAAAAGTGATAAAGAAACTTTTTACACGTGTGCCTTACAAAATTTTATCTTCGATCGTAAAGGATTTCAAAGAATATATTCATATGAGTAATATTTTAATGTCATTTCAATAATTCAATTAATGAAAACATATTTTATCGCCAACAGTCAGTAAAACCATGCATTACCATAGTGATTTCCGGAAGTAAACAAACACTTTATTTAACTGTAAAATTTGCGGCAGGTAAAGTACTTTACCTGCCGCAAAACAGTACAATAAAGTATTTTACCTGCCGCAAATGTTTATCGACATAGCCATGACTATATGACATTGACAGAAATCGTGCGTCTCGCTGACTCAGCTCCAACAGTGAAAATTTAATCGAGAATTATTTATTAAAAAATAGTGGAAGAAAACAAAAAGGAATATTTTTACCAAGTGCACCGGATGAAATCTACTTGATGATGAAGGTAATTTATGCAAACTTTTCAAAACAAATTTCATATGAATGTTTACGTTTTGTTTATTTTGTCACATGAAAATGCGACAAGTTTGATATGTTAATATTTTGAAATTATAAATGTTTACGGTTGGCGATAAAAGTTTGTATGCACCACGTCAGTAAAGTGTCTTTATTGAACTCGTCTGTTACTCGCCTCGTTCGCTTCGCTCACTCGGCTCATAATCTCAGACTCGTTCAATAAAGTATCACTTTACTGACTAGGTACATAATAGTATATTACACTACAAGTGGAGAAAGTACGCGTTTCGCTCACGCGTGTACCAATTTGCACACGAGGCGACAGCCGAGTGTGCGAAGGTACACAAGTGAGCGAATTCGTAACTCCACGAGTGGTGTATTACGTTTTGTTCAATCCTGCCGAAAATTCATTTTAAAACGTAGGTTCAAATAAAAGAAATGTATTGCGGCTTTGCGCGATGTGCCGTGCCCGGCCCGTTTTAAAATCTAGTGTACGGCGGTCGGCGTTGCTCGATGCGCCGTGCACGGCCCGCACTAAAATAATCTAGTGTCCCGCTGTGAGCGACGACAAAAAAAGACAAGCGGCAATATAACACGATCGTCTACGTCATATAAACAACACAATCGGCGACGCTAAGTAACTTGTACCACTTTTGTCTGTAATAATAGTTGATATTCAATAATATATATAAAGTTTCGGCAAACATCCGTAACAAAATATAATATTATTTGTGTGTGTGTAAATGAGCTTGTTACTTTCAAGGATCGCCCCCGTCACTCTAAAGCACCATTAATTGTATCCCAATGGTACCGGTCACTCATCCAACTGCTGACCCGAACTAACGCTGCTTGACTCTCGTTAACGCTAGTTCGGTCGCAACCGAATGCGCCACCACCGGCGTGTTAATAATGTGTATTTATAAAAGCGTGAGCGAAAGTGACATAAGAGTGGGCGAAAGTGACACAAGAGTGGGCGAAACTAAATCTCCATAGCAACCATTTTGCGTGAGGTAAACAGTAACTTTCTAACAACAAAACAACGTATGAAAGTTCTACTTTCTACTGCAGGATTGAACAATAGTATATTACACTACAAGTGGAGAAAGTACGTGTTTTGCTCACGCGTGTACCAATTTGCACACGAGGCGACAGCCGAGTGTGCGAAGGTACACAAGTGAGCGAATTCGTAACTCCACGAGTGGTGTATTACGTTTTGTTCAATCCTGCCGAAAATTCATTTTAAAACGTAGGTTCAAATAAAAGAAATGTATTGCGGCTTTGCGCGATGTGCCGTGCCCGGCCCGCTTTAAAATCTAGTGTACGGCGGTCGGCGTTGCTCGATGCGCCGTGCACGGCCCGCACTAAAATAATCTAGTGTCCCGCTGTGAGCGACGACAAAAAAAGACAAGCGGCAATATAACACGATCGTCTACGTCATATAAACAACACAATCGGCGACGCTAAGTAACTTGTACCACTTTTGTCTGTAATAATAGTTGATATTCAATAATATATATGTATAAAGTTTCGGCAAACATCCGTAACAAAATATAATATTATTTTACAATGAGCGAAGTAGAATGGCTTAAGATTCATAATTTAAATATCATTACGGGTGAAGTTTTAATTGCCTATTTTAATGGCCTTTTTAATAACTTTGCCCAATATTCTATTTCGAAGTGACAATTTTCATTT
>OZ018395.1:32420761-32488875 GCA_963969525.1 Ontholestes murinus | reverse complement strand
CTCGTTTGTACTTTTATATATGTATAGTAAACCCTTTAATTGGACAAATTTAATTGGGTTTTTGTAAATAAATTTAAAAAAAAATAAAATTGTAGAGGGTATTATACATTATCATTTAAAATGACCGAAGATTACAGTTTAGCAGGTGGTACCTTCAAAAATGTGAAGATTTTCCTAGGAAATACTATGGACAGATGAAACACGATTTACCAATTTACATTTGGTAAATCAAAGAAGATTTCAAGTTCGATTTGGTTTTAATGTCTCGTGCGGTTTAATTGGTATGAAATTTTGTTTACATTTTTATTTTGGTTTTAGAGTTTCGTTTCGTTTTAGATAGTTACTTAATAGGTCCTTTCACCTTTGATTACAATTTAACTGGTAAGAGATATTTGGAGCTACTAACAAATAATATAATACCTGCTTGAGATAAATTATTAATCCTAAGGACATGTAGAACATCTTGTTTCGTGTGCATGTATCGATGTTATGACGCTGTACTGTACGTAGTGAGATCTAATAAAGAAAATACATACAAAAATATGTTGGGACGGCAGAGTCATTATACCCAACAACTTAAATAATTGTGTGCAGTCATCACGATATTTTGCACCAGCTACAATTGTGACTGCTCGTCTCTGCAATGCAAATATACGATGTCTACCCGATGAATATCCCCAAACAAGTAAACCGTAACTCATTATGCTATGGCAAGTAATATGCTAAATTATTTACAGAAACCTGGTACGCTAAATTTCTGAGTAACAAAATATTACTGCATAGTTTAGCAACTAATACGTCTGTATGCTGCATGCAAGTTAGTGAGGAATCATATCTCCCAGAAATTTAGATTCGTTTGAGAAGATATTAGGATCACGGTCGCACTTTCGTAAAGTACAAAGCATGTTGATAGTTTTAGAAGCATTTAAGTGTAATTGATTTGCATTAAACCAATCCTTCGATATCACAAGCGCTTCGCTATTCAGCTGCAAATAGAGATCTAATTGCTTATCCGTGCTTACTAAGGTGGTGTCATCTGCATATAAGATGGACTGTACATTATCAGCGTTATTGGGGAAAACATTAATATAGAGTAAGAACAAAAGTGGACCCAGGGTAGATCCCTGCGGTACACCGTGTTCTACAAGACGCTTAGATAAAATAGTACAATCCTCCTTTACTGCTTGATATCTTCCGCTAAGGTATGATTTTATTAATTTGCAACTATTTTCGCAAAACCCGTAACAAGAAATTTTTTAATTAATAGGTTATCGTTAACTCAATTAAATGCCCTTGTTAAATCAACAAAGGTAACGATGGACATATCTCCTTCCCCAAATGAATCTATTATAATTTCAGTGAGTTTGAGAATAGCATTAGTTGTCGAGTGTCTTTTTCTGAAACCAAATTGGTGTTCATTAAATAGATCGTTTCCTTCTAGAAAATATAGAATCGATTTTACATTATACACTCAAGTATTTTTGAGAATACTGAAACAATAGACATTGGTTTTAATCCAAAGGATCGGATCTACTTCCTTTTTTAAAAACCGGCACTATCAATGACACCTTAAGTAGGTCAGGAAGGCAGTTTGATTGTAAACACGTATTAATACTATGCGTCAAAGGAATTAAAATTGAGTCTTTGCAGCTCTTAATAAGAACAACAGACCATCCATAAATATCTTTGGTTTTACTAGATTTTCAACGACATATGATGTTTCTGGCATCTGCCACAGATACTTGTTTAAAAGAAACGCTCATATTAGGTTTTCTTTGCGGCATAAACTATAAGGCATCCGTATTACTAGGTGGAATGGAACTATTTGTTTTATTGAATTTTGAAAGGCTTCATTCAAATCGTTTGGAGTAATACAAGTTGACTCAGATCTAAGCGATGGGTTTGAGCTATTAGAGTTTATGATCGCTTTATTTTTATTATTTGGATTTCGAATTATATTGTCATTAGGCTCACGTTTTGCTTTTATAATAGCCATTCTGTATTGATTCTGTATTGTACTTATGGTATATGTTTTTTGGGTTCCAATTATTCTTACATACTTGATATATAAAATAGAGTCTTTCTCACATGTCCACAAGTTAATTATTAAACCAGTGAACATTGTTTACTTGATCAGATTTGCATTTTATACGCTTTTCCAGGGAACGCGTAATTATAGCTTGTGGAAAACTGGTTGCGAAAAGTCTCATACTTCGTGTTGAGATTCCTAATTTCAAATACATTATCCATTTAAAATACTGAATAAAACACTTACTATGTTTTTAACCACTATAATTTATTATAATATATAAATATAAAAGTTTCGACTTGTCATTATCAAAAGTCGAAACTTATGCCGTACACATTGTAATATATTTATATATTATAATAAATCATAGTGGTTAAAAACACAGTAAGTGTTTTATTCAGTGTTCATTATGAATTGATAATTATCCATTTAGTTGACAACACACTTTGATATAATAAGAACACAGTTAATTAATTTAGAGTAGTCATTGTCTTTGTCGAGTTTATGTCGAGATTTTATATCAACACCAATTCCTATTTGATCTGATGGGACACTTGCGATTGGGTATACATTGTATTTGTTAAAATTGGTCAATACTTTATTGAGGGTATTATTTGCACGTGTAGGGAATTCATCAGACTTTTCTAAGCCAAAAGAACAAAACATATCGCACAATGTACTTGTGTTAGTGTCACTTCGATTATTAAAATGAACATTGAAATCGCCACCCACCACAACTCTAGCATTCAATACATCTATGCATTCTAGCTGATCGACAATCACATTTACAAACACATTAAAATCGCCCAAAGAAGTGATAAAGATAGTAATAAATCTAATATGGCCACTATAAAAAAAAAAACAAAAGATAGTGCTAATAACCTGAAAACAAATGCGAATCGGGGGTTTCTGTCTTAAAAAAGTGTCTTAATAATGTAAAGGTTTAGGTGTCGCGTTATGCGTTATCGGGTTATTAAGGAAAATGAAAATTGGCAAATGTTGTGTTTTTCAAAATATCTTAAAATTTAAAAAAAAGTTAAGGTGGGCTTGAAATGCGATTTGTTATGAGCACTGATTTCTGCAAAACATTCTTCATTTAAACGTTGCTCTATCTCTTCTAATAACAGAGATACCAATGTGCCGAAATTGGGACACACTGTATATTCAATAATCCGGTATGTTTGCATGCAACTATTTCTTTCAAACTTATTTTTTTAATAACACTTTACATATAATTGTATTTAAAAGTACGAGAGATTATTAGGATCATAAATTTTGATTTTTCTATTCAATGAAAGTAAATACCATTTCAAAATACTTTCTCTATATTGATTTAACATACCATAACGCCTGTACGTTATAATTTATAATTCTGCATTACTTTATTTTGCAAAATTGTATATGTGTCTAAAAGCTTCAGTCAATTATTTCCATTTTTGAAATCTAAATTAGTCGCCAAGTAATGAAATTATTATCACTTTAAACAATTTTAACGAAGTTATCCAACGTACTGTGACAAATACTGAATTGAAAAATTCACTTAACCACAAAATATTATGTAACGTATAACACTAAAAATGAGGTCCGATTTCACCAAAATCGTACACCCATCCTGCAGATTTAAAACGATCATAGCACAGCGAAGTGAATGGACAAATGGAACATACCCGGGAACGAGTAAAGGAACCATCTGGTACACAGACGGGGCCAAAAATACTAAAGGAACCGGGGCTGGTATCTATGGAGGATGCAACCGGAGCAAACAATTTGCGAATGCTGTGGGGAAGCATGCCTCTATCTTCCAGTCCGCCCTTGACTGGTGTGCTAGATGGTCCGGTACCTGACAGCATGCTGAAGCTATCTAGACTGAGCAGATTGAAACTAAGAAAAATCACAAGACTAGTCACTGGGCACTGTGCACCTGAACAAGCACAAACATAGGATGGGCATTGAGAAAAGTCTGGAATAAGAGAAAACTCCCCAAAACTTACTGTGCACTTGCGAAGCATACAAACAAGAACGCAAGGCGAAACTCGAGAAGCCCATGCTTCCTGTAGAACAGCCAAGGAATATCCCCTGGCAGAAACGGAGACCGCAGTGCAGGGACGCTAAGCGACACCACCTGAGGATTAAAAAAAACGTGTAGATACAGTTATATAAATCTAAATAACACAGTATGACTCGAGTTTTGATATTTTTCGTCATTATCTAGTGGGAAAATTTTGAATGTACTACTTAATTTAGATTACATTAATTGATTCGTTTGATTGCAGATTTATGTGGATCTTCATAAATTTTGTGGTCAGTAATTCATGGCGGCATGTGATGTTTAACCAAATATTGTTTAAAAAACTGAATTGAAATAAATGCTAGTGATATGTTGTAAGTACTGATCGAAACTTACTGATTCAAACAATTGAGCAGGGTGTAGAATTATTTTATTTTGCAGTAGACATATGTGTATAAATATTGTTTAGTTTAATTTAATCGGATTACTTTTGTACATTATTGTGAGATCTGCTATACTGAGTCCAGGAGATTAAGCTTGCTGCAGTTATACAATTTTGAGATTACTTATGGCTGGAATTTAATGTGAAAAGTGATTACTGATTTATGTTCAAATAATACAAGTGAACATTTCACCGAATTTTTTGGATGTATTTCTTAAGGAGTGTATTGAGTTTGATCTCGAAACCTTTTGAATCATTAATAATATATGAGACTATATGAATTTATTGTGGTGATTATGAATTTAAGATGTTCAAATAATACAAGTGAATATTTCACCGAATTTTTTGGATGTATTAAGGAGTGTATTGAGTTTGATCTCGAAACCTTTCGAATCATTAATAATATATGAGTAGGATCGTATATATGCATTTTAATGAGACTATAGAGCCTAAGAGTTAATAAATTTATGATTTTTAATTTCCAAAATCTGAGAAAAGATAACTGTATCATATTTTAAAAAGTTGATCTTTCTTTGGAAAAGTTAAATTTTCTGATGCAATGAAAGTGTTCATTTTATTAATATACTGTTTGCTTTTGAGGATAACTATTGAAATGAATTTATCTGCTTTAGTCACGAATAAGCATTGGAGGTTATTTTTGATTTAACTGTTTTCGTCACTGTGGAGTCCTTAGCGAGATTACGATAATAAGATTTTATATGATATGCTATACCGGGTGTGGCACTTAAGACGCCTCGGACCATAGCTCCCTTACGATAAAAGCTATCGAAAAAAATCTAAGAGCAAAGTGGTGCATAATTACCGTCGCTATGTTTCAAAAATATTTCTAATCATCAGTGGCGTGCCGTGCTCCAGTGGCGTACCAAACTTATGTTTTTTTTTTAATGGAATGCCCTATTTTTTATTGCAGATTTGGAAAGTGCTCGAAGAGTACTTATTTTTTTATCTAACATGTTATACCCTTCACTTTAGCGGTTTCGATGTTATAACCCCTTCTTTCAAAATGCGCCCCATTTTTGAGATTTTTTTGTAGAGAAACTAATTGACGCCGGCGCCTAAATTTTGAATTGAGGTACGGGTTAAGACCTCGTATACCTTCACATACATTTTTTCGGGTAATTTATGGAAAAAAAATCATTTTTGATTGATCTTCGCATGTTGTCATTTTTTTCGAAAATTTCAAATGGCACCTCCCTAAAAAAAATACGGCGTTGTACAGCCAAAACTCTAAATTTTTCATTGGTACAAAAAAAATACACATTGCATTACAAAATTTCGGAGAAAAAAGGAATTTCATCGCATATGTCGGGAAACGTTTTCCGTTCCCAAGTGTGCCATGAGAAAACAAAAACACAAATACGGTCAACATAATAGTATGTACCTATTTATTCAACATGATATAAAAAATGCAGATAAAGAAAATTTAACAACTTAAACTAAATGTTCGAAATGACGAGCTTCCTGCTAGAGGCATAACCGCAA
The DNA here is from genome assembly GCA_963969525.1 of Ontholestes murinus. Lineage (NCBI taxonomy): Eukaryota > Metazoa > Arthropoda > Insecta > Coleoptera > Staphylinidae > Ontholestes > Ontholestes murinus. The sequence goes on along the minus strand of OZ018395.1, from coordinate 32,482,893 downwards.
CTTCGACTCACAGGCTCTAGACACTGCCCTAAGGACTTCTGGTGATATACCGCGGAAAGCCGCGCGGATACTCTCCCTCATATCCTCGACAGTAGTTGGTACCGTCCTGTAAACCTCGTCTTTGATATGGCCCCAAAGGAAGAAGTCAAGAGGAGTGAGGTCTGGTGATCTTGGCGGCCACCTCACAGGACCCCCACGACCAATCCAGGAGTCCGGAAACGTTTCATCGAGAAATTCCCGAACGACACGGCTATTATGTGCAGGAGCCCCATCGTGCTGGGAAACTATCTGTCGTAGAGAGGCTAGAGGGACATGTTCCAAGAGATCATCTAAGTCGTCGCGAAGGAACCTCAAATAAATGTTGCCGTTCAGGTGCCCCTCGATGAAATAAGGACCCAAAAGGTGTTCTCCAAGTATGCCTCCCCAAACATTCAGCGACCATCTTTGCTGGTGGTTTATCATTCGCATGGCGTGTGGGTTTTCATCGGCGTAATAATGATAGTTGTGGCGATTGACATGCCCATTTCTATGGAACGTCGCTTCATCAGAAAATAATACGCGCATAAGAAATGATTCCTTCTGCTCAATTTTGTTGATAGCCCACATGCAGAAATCTTGCCTCGCATGAAAATCTTGAGGTTGCAATTCTTGATGCAATTGAATCTTAAATGGACGGAATTTGTACTTTTGAAGAACACGATGTACGGACCGCATTGAAATATCGTGATTCCTACTAATATCACGGATACTGGTATGATGATCTTCAATAACTGCCTTCAGAACCTGCAGTTCATTATTTTCGGTAAAAACTGCCTTCTTTCTAACTCTCCTTGGCTGTTTCACACTTCCCGTAGTAGTAAATCTCTCCAACACTTTTTGAAACGCACGTTCATTTGGATGTGCCCTGTGCGGATATCTCGCAGCGTACACTCGTGACGCCAAGAAACAATTCTTGTTACATTCTCTAAGAATAAATATCATGTCAACCATTTCCTCTTAAGGTTCGGAACATTTTTAGAACGTTTATCAAAAATGACTTATGGCTGCTACTGGCGTCTAATAATTTACTTTGACAATTACCAATCTTTTGTTTTCTCATGGCACACTTGGGAACGGAAAGCGTTTCCCGACATATGCGATGAAATTCCTTTTTTCTCCGAAATTTTGTTATGCAATGTGTAATTTTTTTTGTACCAATGAAAAATTTAGAGTTTTGGCTGTTCAACGCCGTAATTTTTTAGGGGGGTTCCATTTGAAATTTTCGAAAAAAATGACAACATGCGAAGATCAATCAAAATTTTTTTTTCCATAAATTACCCGAAAAAAAATTATGTGAAGGTATACGAGGTCTTAACCTGTACCTCAATTCAAAATTTAGGCGCCGGCGTCAATTAGTTTCTCTACAAAAAAATGTCAAAAATGGGGCGCAATTTTGAAAGAAGGGGTTATAACAGCGAAACCGCTAAAGTGAAGGATATAACATATTAGATAAAAAAATAAGTACTCTCCGAGCACTTTCCAAATCTGCAATAAAAAATAGGGCATTCCATTTAAAAAAAAACATAAGTTTGTTACGCCACTGGAGCACGGCACGCCACTGATGATTAGAAATATTTTTGAAACATAGCGACGGTAATTATGCACCACTTCGCTCTTAGATTTTTTTCGATAGCTTTTATCGTAAGGGAGCTATGGTCCGAGGCGTCTTAAGTGCCACACCCGGTATAATTATATATGAGTAAAACAAACTGAACTTTACAATTCAGTATAATTCAGGAAGTCCGATGTGGTTGTGGTAAAACCGTATTCACTAGATTACCACGTAGTTACAGTCGCAACCATTTTCGTTATGCTGCTACTAACATTGTTATCAACACCTCAATTAATATAATACATTGTAGATTCTTTAAAATACTTATTGACAATGCATTAATTTAGTGAAATATTATATGAATAATCTAGTATTCAAGATATTTTAAAATTTTCTCCCAATATTTATAAAATGTTCATTTAGGCGGTAGTTCTCATATGACAGTAAGTTATTATGTAACGAGGTATAACATGGAGGTTGTGAAAAGACTCGACATTATATGGCGACCGTGAACAGACTTAACATCACATTACGAGAATGACAGGATATAACAGATTCTATTCGAGATTGTTTTATTACAACGGTTTTAGAAATCTAAAGCAACGGAGCTAGTGATAATTTGGTATTTCGTGATTTTTTTTTTCAATTTTTTTTTTTGCGGAAATATCCGTTTTGGGGCCCCCTGAGTCCATTGCACTAATTTCTGAAAAAAAAAATGTGTGTCTGTGTGTCTGTCTGTCGGTGGGCGCTGTATCTCAAAAACGAAACATCGTATTGAGATGAAACTTGAAACTTAAGATTTTATCGTTAAAAACTGGAACTGAAAAAAAATTAAAAAATGGTTCAAACAAAAGTTAAAGGGAATGAAGAACTGAACAAGTTTTGTAAAACCATATTTTTCATAAAGTTCTTAACTTTTGAGAAACAAAATAAAAATTGAAAATTTTGACATTTTTTTCCAATTACTAATAAACTATTAGAGATACATGAAACATGTATTACAAATAATTGTAGAGAATTAAAAATTGAACAAATTATTATGTATAACCTTTTTACCTAAACCTCATAGTTTTCGAGAAAAATATAGGGAAAGTACTATGATGGCCACATCACCATTTTTTTAAATGATTTAATAGATCATTTCATTTATGCTACTAAAATTTAATATAATGTATAATATATTTTCAAATTAACTTTACTTTTTCATGGCGAAGTCGAGATAATTAAAATGAAGAGTAACCTAGTATCATAAGCCTAAATTAGTGGTACTTGTTAGGTTAGTATACTTAAATACAAATAAAATAACGTAATTATAGTAAATATATAAACATGTGATTTAATAAAACTTAATTACTATGGTTAACATATTAAAATTGTGTATAGATAAAATACAAATATTATTTAAATAAAGCAAGTGTAGTTCACACAGTACTACAGAAATTTATATATTTCAACTGTGTAGAAACACTTTTGCAATATTAATTGTTTCAAGTTTCTAATAAAAGTGATTCTTTTGATAACTGTTTTATTGTCTTTGGTAAAGAATTAAATAACTTCCATACATTGCACAATGCAGGAGTTGTGTTAGTAACTGTGCCTATGTTGCGGCAGCATAAAAACGTCTAGTTCATGTTGAACCTGATGAGTTTCAAAGAGATGTTAATTGGTCTTGACGAATTTGAGGGTTTCATATAAATAAAGGCTCGCGGGAGGCATTATATTTAACCTTTAGAATAGATGTCGACATGTTGTATTTGGTTTCATATTACTTATAGTCCGAACCAATATTTTTTGTAAGACAAACAGCTTTTGAAAAGTATCATTTGTTGTAGATGCCCAGAATATAATACCATAGGTCATTTGAGATTGGCAGTAAGACATGTACATAATCCTAGCTGTCTCTTCGTGCACATATTTTCACGTACCATAAATTAAATATGTTTGAAAACTTTGAAATTTTAGAGCACATTTCTTGTATATGAGTATCCCACTTTTTTTGTAACAATAGCCGGCAGGTTATTCTTGGTGAGCCAGACATCCAATTCTATAAGCATTTGATTTGTTGCTTTATTGAATTCGATTACGCTATCGTGTATCATGTTGATCGTTGTGTCGTCAGCAAATATCGTAATGTGCTTATTGATGGTGAGAGGCATATCATTGATAAACAACCCGAATAATTGTGGTCCAAGAACACTTCCCTGCGGAACACCGACTAATGTAGTGGCTTCAGTTTACTATATGGGGTATTATTCAAGTAAGCCGTTGTCATTTGCTTTCTATCAGACTAACAGTTTTGTTAGAAGCAATTCAACACAGTCTAAAGCTTTCGTTATGTTTGAGAAAACATATTTATAACTGTCTATGTTATTCAAAATAAAACTAATGAAATAATTTATTACATGGGTTACTAAGCTTCTCCCGAATCCAAATTGTTCATTATGAATAATATTATTTTGCTTTACAGATTAAATGTTACAAAATACTCACCCTCAATACTCGGCGCTTTGCTTTTCAACAATCTTCCAAATGAAATTAAATCACTACCTAATTTATCAATGTTTAAAAACCAACTATTTACATTTTTGCTTAATAATATGTTTTATAAAATTCAAGAATTTCTAAGTTGTTATTAATATCATAGTATTATATAACCTGTTATTTTTGTACATTCTGTTGACTCTTCCGATATGTAACGCTACTGTATACATCTATGGAAATAAACTCTTTATTATTATTATTATTATTATTATAAAGTCACCTATAATTCTATTATATATGACTCTTTCATATATCCTCGAGGACACTGACAAAATAGGAATCGACTGATTGAGGTTGTATGCACTTACTTCGTGATACATTTTAATTAAATGAAAAATAAAATATAATAAAGTTAATACTTGATGCGCTGCACTCTTGATGGAAACATATATTAATATTGGGTAAATAGTAACTCTTGTTTTGTTCCATATTGTTTTTATTTTCATTTACTGACACGTGTTTCGGTCTTACTATTTACCCAATAATAAAAAATAATTTTACTTAGTTAATATCACAATCTTTATTAAATAACTATTAATAAACATTGTGATATTAACTAAGTAAAAGTATCTTTTATTTTTCATTTAAAATATAAATCGGCCTACAATTCTTTATTTCTTGAGGACCACCCTTTTTGAAAACTGGAGTGATTTTTCCAATTTTTAAATTTTACGGAAATATTCCATCTTTTGAAGTGGTCAATTTCATAACAATTATTATTTTTGTGATTTCTGATTCGGTTTCAGTATAAAGAAAAATTTATCCTGATACATTATTGAACATTCCATAATTACTAGTTCTAGATGTTCCAGTATTACATATAGTGTTGATTATATTAACAACAACCTAAGGTTGACCAATTAATGCATTGTTCTCATCTAAAATATACTTTAAATATTTATTTTGTGAAATGTTATCACCTTTTTTTATTTTTAAGTGTATTCCACAGTTATTTACACTTATTATTTGAGTTTCTAATTCTGTCTTTATAGTATTTTTTCCCATGCTGTTCTGCCAATTTATATTCTTTCTTCGCTTATTTATATGCACGAATAGTTAAGTTATTGTTTGTACGACGGTGTATTTGTTGGTACTGTAATTCAAGGTTACTTTTTAGTTGTTTCAAGTTTTTTGTATACCACGGTAATTTAGGTTTATAATTGTTAACAATTTTTGTTTTTATTGGGCAACAGTTGTTGAATGCACTTAAGAATTTAACGTAAAACTGATTGAAATAAGTTTTAGAATTATTAGTATCCAAGTTTAATGAATCTAGTTCTGTATCTAATTTATTTAAAGTTACTTCGCTATTTCTATTTCTGTCTATTTCCCCAACCAATATGATTAATAAGAGATGCCTAAAATGGCTTTAGAGGAAAAATTTATTTTGTAAATTAGAATCCGTATGTAACTTAATAAAAAATTATAACCTATATAAGAATTAGTTAGTTTAATTGAAGCATAACCTATCAGTTTTATAAGACAATGTCATGGTCACCATGAGATGTTAGGTTCCTATATGTTATCTTTGATCATGATTTTGTAGAACATCAAATTTAAAAAAAACTCAAATGCTCAAAGTAGCTCTCTTTTTATTTAGCACATTTTTTATTTTCCCGTAAACTTAGTACATTTTATTATGAATAATAATAATAATTATGAATAATTGAATATTTATTTTTCTGGAAAACGACTATTGTTTCATGCGCACATACGAGTACGTTTGTTGGATTTGGGTCATCTTGAAAGACCCATACAGTCAACTGCTGTTTACTTTTAGGTTCACGCGCATATATTTGTGATTCGTCACTAATTACGATATCAGAGAAGTGCTTTGAAGCACCGCAATCGAATTTCTTGAGCATTTCTTTTAACCAATCGATACGATTATTAAATTATATAGGATCCAAAGCGAACAATTTTTTTCGGTAACCAAATATTCATGCAATACCACATGTTTGCTGGTATCTGTAATACTTAAAAATGTCTCCATTTTACGATAAATCAAGTGACAATCTTGCAATATTGTTTCACGCATAGCATAATTTGGAAATAAACGAAATTTAACACTAAGGGAACTACAATTGCATTCCGTATGCCATTCATATATAGTGGTTTATGATTGTGCTTCATAGCCAAAAGATAAATTATGCATATCGATGTACTGTTGTTGACAACAAAAAATAATCACACAGAAATGTTCCAAACTTAATATTTCTTGGTCGACATTTTTGGAAATAAAAACGTTCTGAGTAACTGACAAAAAGTTGAACTTTACGTTAGGGACGTCGGTTATCAAATGGAAGCACGAGATGATGTCCCTTTATGGAAGTCAAGAGCACATGACGGCTGTACAATCATTATTTCCTTTAAATTAAAAATTTTGCAAGAGCTTAGAAAATATTTGCTTAATTAATTGATTATTGGTTAAGATTTTGTTAAACTGATTATTATAATTCAAGATTTTGTTGTTACATGTTTGTGTATAGGAGATATGAATTTAATTTTTCTTTGATAATGATTTACGGACTGCGGTGATATTATTGATTTAATTAAATTGAATGATAGAAGTAGCGTTTATAACACAATTTCATGAATTGAAAATGAATGTCTAAAAGCCTAAAAATTTCTATACTGTGAACGAGATCCGTTTTTATATCATATTTCTAATTATTAAGGCAATGACTTTTTTATGACTAATCTACCTATGTGCTTATTTAATCTTTCTTTGACAATGATTTTACGGATTGTATGGGTTTATAAGATAAATGTATCAATATTTTTGTAAAGAAGTGTTTTTTAAGAATTTTAAGACTGAATTTATTTGACATTTGATTTCAATTAATTTATAAATTCGTTATTATATATAATATAATATACAATTCTATAAAAAATATAATTTTCAAAAGAATGAAAATTTCTATTAATAGGAATATATTACACAATATGCATTTATTTATTTATCTTATGAAATGTAAAACAAAACAGTATGATTTACGAGTTGCTAGTTATATATAATAATACAATGGAATTAAAAACACATGATGTATTTAACTCCGTCATTACTTTCTACTTATCTGGTATGCAAGGTTGTGATATTTAGATAAACTTAAATTCCTCGAATACCTCCTTGAAAGTATTAAATTGATAGGATCGCAATGCAAACAATTGATTATTCATTATATATTTAAGCAGCCCAAGAATTATAATTATGCTGTTAGATATAGAACGATTAGTCATGTTTTTGTTTGAAAATTAATTATATATGTTCTGTAAATATTGTACTGGTAATAAAAAACAATTGTGTGTATAATATATGGTTAATTATTATTAAACGATGTTCTAAATTTTAAATGAGTTCAATGCTCTTAAAAATAAGAAGGTAAATACATAATGTACGTAAATTATGGTCAAATCAAATAAACGAAGGTTATAGAAACCTTTCTTGTTTGGAAGTTTGCTAGGTAGAAAGTATCTATGAAAATTACTACATTGTAAACCTGGTGGCAATAAATTATCAAGTATAATAAAAGTTCCATGTCTAGCAAGGCATTCATTAGAAGGTGTACAAGACTGTTGTAGTAAACGATCGTGTGTGATGAAAACAAAGAACATTGATTTATCTACCTTATTCAAAACATATCAAGAAATAATGGCCTCGGCTATCAATCATTTTGAAGATAAATTCAAAAACATTCGTTGTAACTTTGATTACTTATAAAAAGGCAATAGAAGTAGAACAACATTAGCAGTATTTAAAAAAACGGATTTAGATTTCTTTTTACACATTTAGCAGTAAAATTGATTTAAACACGTACTTAATAAATTTTTACAAACTTATTTACAGTATATACAGATTTTAGAAGTGTGATTTTCTTTAGGAGAAGATTTTTATTTATTTCTAAATTTTCCAGTAAATTTAGTTTCCGTTCTTTGTGGGAGATATGGAGGTGATTTGGATATGTTGGCGTGTCTTTTTGTTCATTTATTCTTTTATTGAATGCCCTCCCAGTTTGGCCTATATAAATCTTCGGACAATCAGTAAAATTAAGCAAATAAATCCCACTGCATTGTATCAATTTTTAAATTATTTCTGATTAAAAACAAAAATAATAGACATGATTTCTCTAATTTACATAAACCAACGCACACTGATACGACAATAATAATTATTTTCACTCTATACAACGTAAATTATCTGATTATCGATTCATGATTCACCGAGCATTTTCAATACCAATATCAAAACAAAATTTAAAAAAAGAAATTAACAGTTAAATATACGATGGGCTGTACACTCTCTAAGACGCCTAAGTTCGCTTCTAATTAGATGATTGATGGCCTTCTGTGGTGTCTCATTCCAAGCAATTACTAACGCATTTCGAAGTGCTTCTAGAGTTTGAGGGGGGTGCTGAAAATTAAAGAGTCTATAGCCCATGACATCACACACATGCTCAATTGGTGATTGCATTTGGCAATGTCTGAAGATATTTTTCGATGTAGTGCTATGCGATCATGTTGCCACTAACGAAGATTGGAGGTGACCTAGAGCCAAAACAATGGCACCTCATACAATAACCTCAACAGTATGATGAATGTGCCTTTCGACAAAAAATGTGGATTTCTTATTTCACCACGTCGTCTTCAGACTCTGGCCCGGCCATCATGCATCCCTAAACAGAATCTAGATTTGTCACTAAATACTATATTATTCCATTCCTGGTCCCACATCCACCATTCTCTACACCACTCAAAACGATTTCGTCGATGCTCAGCGGTTAAAGGAAGCATCCAGTGCGGCCGGAAGTGCGAATCCGGCGGTGAACTGTTCTACAACTGGTTTGCAATGAACCTGGTAATGGAGAAACGATCTCTAAATAGTCTCAAGCGCCAATATGTACGCTCTGTGGTTCTTCGACGTGGTTCTGTACCTCTAGCTCTTCGTGTTCGACCCTCTTGATCTCATGCCCGACAACATCTTACTATAGTATCTAAACTTTTGAACACCCTGAGCATAATTTCTCGGAAAGAAAATCCAGCCTCTCCAAGTTCAACTATCCGCCCTCTACCAAACTCAGATAGTTGAAAATTTGCGCATCTTTGCACCCTAGTAAAGCATTGTAAAAGATAACAACAAAAGTTTAGAACCGCGCTCAGTAAAATTAAAATGTTAAGTGTCTGCTTGTACACCAATAAATAAACAAAAATGAATAAAAAACAAAAACTGATTTAGCTGAATTTTTTAATCGTTCTTTCTTTTCACCAAGATAATACAAAATTGAAGTTTTATCAAAATAAAATGATTTATATTCTATGTCACTTTGTTTCGTATGTGAAAAAAATGGCTTTGGTTTTTCTAAAAATTCTGTTATTTTATAGTTTTAATGCAATACAAACTCAATTAAACAAATGAAAACCGAAAAAGTTGCAATTAGACTGTAATTCTGATTAATAACCGTAACAACCTGACTTGTAAAATATTTCAAAATATGTAGTATTACATTTTGTTTTTAACTGCTAAAACAAGAAATATTCCTATTACCATAAGGAAGGTACTTATTGCATCTTCGGTTATATCAAAACTCACAGGATAACATTTATTCTTTCCTGAAGAAATATCATATTGTGTTATTTTGTTTTCATTTAAATAACTTTTATCACATTGCAGTTTATCATATAAACTAAATCTTTATAAGTAGTTATATTCTGATGTATCGGTTTCTTATCTTTTGTTGATTAAACTTCTTTTATGAGAAATGAGAACTGTTTTTTAAAATTAATTACAACTTTTTTATAGTTTTCGTTAAACTGAGGCCTGATTGACGTTTGATTTTTGAGAAATAACGTCATGATCTTTTAGACTGGAATCTTTATTATTTAATACTGATGCAACGTGTAAAATCATACTTGTATATATTTACTGCATGTGTCATTCCTAGATTCGCCTGTGTATTTTGTCGTGACAATGCTAAAAAATAATTTTTTGAATGTGATCATAGATTTCCTTCGCAGAATATAACAAATATTTGAAATCGTTAAGCTTTTAGCTACACCGTTGGCTATACCGTATTGGTATCATCACCAAATTAAAAAAAACATTATATACACTATTTTTGACATTGTAACATCCATTGATTCAGAAGAGTTTAAGATGATTCGACATTAAAAATGTGATTTTTGTTTTGTTTGTAAGATTTAGGAAAAATATTATTTGTATTTTTGTGCAGGGGCTCATGAGTATGCACTCTAAATCACAGATACAATTTGGTTAAAAGTTGTTTTTATTATACACGTTAAAAATATTCATTACTGTCCTGAGAATTAAGAAAGTAATATATTTTTTAATACTGAATTAAGAATTCGGATAAAATAAATTACGCAAATGCCGAAATAATTGGTTGATTTGCTTAGGGGCAGCTGTATTGTCATCTTCCAGAAGATGACAAAATCCATGCTTATTATAGGCGTATACTTATGGTTCATGTTAGTTCATCGGCCATATCATTATCTAATGGCGGCAGTTGAAAAAATATATAAATTGTGATGTAGAATTAGCTGGCGTTAATATGTCAATGGTCTTATTGCCAAAAAATCGAATTATCTATATATTTCAAATTTTTGTTTATTTATTGTTTTGAAAAGTATTAGCAAATTAGTACAACAGTTACAACTAAGGTCCACTTTATTATCTAACTTATTCTCACTATAAAAAAGGGTCTATCTACTTGTTCATACAAAATTTATTAGTAGTAGTGCTTGGCTATCGACTACGTGGTCTTCAAAACTACTTCAAAACAAAAGGAATAAATAGTATATTGCAGCAAAAATATTAGCTTCTTAGTAAACTAATAGAAATAAATTAGTTAATGTTTTTTTGCAGCCCAAAATATCAGCTAGGCTATTTTTTATGCATTCTTCTAATAATATTGCTTAGTATAGATGATTAACAATGAGAACCTCAAATTTATCACTACATTCATTTTAAATTTATCGTCAGACATTAGCTGCAGTTATTGTTTCTATAATATTCAATAGTCAATAAATGATTATGTGATTGAAGAATGCAAAATTGTAGCTTAGTTTTTGTATTCATTATTTGTTATGTGCAGTTGGCATCAAATAGAATTATCAAGCATAGCTGTTTCTTATGTAAGGAAGTTATGAAATATAAATAGTACTAGAAACCATGTTAGAAATGATTTTTTTATCCTCGCGAGGTGGTGTCGCTTAGCGTCCCTGCACTGCGGTCTCCGTGGTCCTTTTGTGCGCCTCTGGCTGTTTTACTCCTTTTGAACTCCTGTATCTTCTAAGAAGTCCATGGGCTTCCCGAGTTTCGCCTTGCGTTCTTGTTTGTATGCTTCGCAAGTGCACAGTTGATGTTTGGGAGTTTCCTCTTCTTCCAGACACCCTCGGCATAGGGGGCTTTTCTCAATGCCCATCATAATTGATATACCCTTACATTTAAGTAATCCCATAAGAAAAATTCTAATGGGGTTAAATCTGGCAACCTAGCTGGCCAAGAAATATCGGAATATCTATGAATTAACCTTTCATAAAAGATATTTTCAAGTTATTGTCTTACTTCCATCGTACTATGACATGATCCGCCGCCCTGCTGCTACCATTCCTGTTGCCGTTCATGTCTTGGAAGGTCACGAAGAAAATCATGCAACTGATTTTGTAACAAATTTGGATATCGTTGAGAAGTCATAGATTGTCGAAAGAAAAAAGAAACAATTAATTTATCCTTGTAAATGGCGCACCAAACATTACTTTAAAAAATGTTGATATGGCCATCATAGTACTTTCCCTATATTTTACTCGAAAACTATGAGGTTTACGCAAAAAGGCTATTCTTAATGATTTGTTCACTTTTAAATTCTCTACAATTATTTGTAATACAAGTTTCATGTAACTCTAATAGTTTATTAGCAATTGGAAAAAAATGTCAAAATTTTCAATTTTTATTAATTTTTCTCGAAAGTTAAGAATTTTATGAAAAACATATTTTAATAAAACTTGTTCCGTTTTTTATTCTCTTTAACTTTTGTTTGAATCATTTTTTTTAATTTCTCATATTTAGAAAAATATCACGAAAAAACAAAAAAAACGCCTCGAGTAAACATCCACTTCCGGTCTATGAATGTTCACCAAAAGCTTTTCAGTTCCAGTTTTTAACGATAAAACCTTAAGTTTGAAGTTTCATCTCAGACCGATAATTCGTTCTTGAGATACAGCGCCCACCGACAGACAGACAGACAGACAGACAGAAAGACAGACAGACGGACAGACAGACACACACACAGAAACATTTTTTTTTTCCAGAAATTAGTGTAATGGACTCAGGGGACCTCAAAACGGATATTTCCGCAAAAAAAAATTACCAAAAAAAAATCACGATCACAATACTTCCCCTATATTTCATATAGGGAAAGTAATAAAAATATAGTATTTAAATTACTAAATACTTTCTTAGTTTCCCTATATAGTATATATAGGGGGACTATTGTTTTCGTGATTTTTTTTTCAAAAATTTTTTTTGCGGAAATATCCGTTTTGAGGTCCCCTGAACCCAAAACACTAATTTCTAGAAAAAAAATTTTTGTGTCTGTGTGTGTGTGTGTGTCTGTGTGTGTGTCTGTCGGTGGTCGCTGTATCTCAAAAACGAATAATCTGTTTGAGATGAAACTTTAAACTTAAGGTTTTATCGTTAAAAACTGGAACTGAAAAGCTTTTGGAAAATATTCATAAACCGGAAGTGGGTGTTTACTCGAGGCGTTTTTTGGTTTTTTTGTCATATTTTTCTAAATATGAAATATTTTTAAAAACGGTTCAAACAAAAGTTAAAGGGAATAATAAACTGAACAAGTTTTATTTGAACATATTTTTCATACAATTCTTAACTTTCGAGAAAAAAAATAAAAATTGAATATTTTGACATTTTTTGAAAATTACTAATAAACTATTGGAGTTACGTAAAAGTTACATAAAAAGTAATTGTAGAGAATTTAAAATTGAATAAATTATTAAGAATAACTTTTTTGCGTAAACCTCATAGTTTTCGAGAAAAATATAGGGAAACTACAATGATGGCCACATCACCATTTTTAAATGGTTACTGGGCAATAAAGTTTAGTTATAGTACACCAACAACAAAAAAACAATGTATATAAACACATATATGAAAATAATCTAATAAACACTTAGTTTGTTTCACAATTATTTTATTTATAATTAAGCCGTATTGTAAAATTACTCTTAGTTAAATTAATGTATATAGGTTTGATTAGATTAACCATCTAAATTATTTAAAGGTTTCTTTTTTGCTGTTACCGTACTGTTGTCATCGTATTTAAATAGCCGAACGTAGAAATATACAATAGAAAACTTCCATAAATAGAAGAATTGATTACACAACCCAATTTGACATTTCGTGGTAACACAAAAATTGTAGGTAATTAAAATAAATTTGTAGAATTTAACCTGAATCAATTTAGGTCAATTACTAACACATCTTCGCAGAATGTAACTATTTACAATGTGAATTCCGTTTGTTATGGTGTGTGCTTATACAACGTGTCCACGTAAGTATGCAACAAATGGGAAACTTTTTTATTATTAATTTCTCAGAAAATTGTATTCTTTATAAAAGTTGGTGCTTGATCTTAAACGTACAAAAAGGACGAAACAAATGACATTGGACGCTATATTAGCAAGATATTGAACAATTTTTGTAACTTTTGCACTTTTTAAGCGGATTTTATCTAGCATTCTCAGTTTTGACGTATCTGTCATTAATATTTATCATTAACAAATAATTAATAAATAATTTATTAAGAGTTGTTGTCTCCTAATTTATGGCAGAGCGATTAACTTTACAAGACAGCAGAGTTGGTGCTAATATAATAACTATAAAACCTGCAGAGAAGCAGCTGATATTTTTAACGACAGGCACCCCTAAAAGAGGATCAGTTACTCACAAGTGTCAAAAATTTTAAAACAATTTAAAAGTTTCAGAAAATTTGAATTGCATTTTAAAAAAGATCGTACAAAACCAGTGAGAAATGTGGAGAATTCGTTGGATATCTTGCAAAGCGTGGTTGAAAATCCTTATATATCTGTTGAAAAAAGGCGCTAGAAGTTTAGGAATCGGAAAATCAACAGTACATATGTTAAGGTACTAGTGGCAAAAAAGTTTAAAGCATTTAAACCAAGATATGTTGAAACTTTGCAAGAACATGATTGCGACAATTGTTCTGAATTTTGTTTCATGGTACAAGGTGAAATAGAAATTGAATGTACTATCCTAAGAAGATCCTTTTTACGGATGGAGCTACATTTACTACAAATGGTGTAGTTTCATCACAAAACTGTCGTTGGTGGTCAACAAAAAATCCAGCATTCTGAATTATCTGCAAAAATCAATATTATCGAAAAATAAATGTTTGGTGTGAAATATTATAGGGTCCTACATATTTCAAAAAGATATTTAGAATTTATAAATATGAAATTGTACAATGAATTTGACATGTTACCATTTACAACAACAAATTCTCTCTGGTTTATGCAGGATGGGTACCTGCACATAGTGATCGTGTCGAAGTTGAATATTTAAACGAACACTTTAATGAGAAATGGATTGGAAGACATTCAAGATTTCCATGGCCTGCTCGCTTACCCGATCTAAATCCACTTTTGAAATTTAGAGGATTTGGAAAATAAAATTAGAAATGGTATACGATATTTAAACAATCATCCCAATAGTCTTGAAAATGTAATCAGAGATTTTAACAGAAGAACAAAAAACCGTATGTCATTTGTTTTGTCTTTTTTGTATGTTTAAGATCAAGCACCAACTTTTATAAAGAATAAAATTTTCTGAGAAAAAAAGTTTCCCATTTGTTGCATACTTACGTGGACACGTTGTATATATTTTTCTTGATCTTCAGATATTGTCTATAAAATCTATTTTAAAAATCAATAAAAGGAATGAAGGGAACAACAGGGAATATTATTATTATTATTAAGGTGCTTTATAAACCGTAGTTATTTTTATTGTCTTTCCTACTTTAGTTTTATTCCTAACAATATTATAACTTTTTAATTATAACTGTTTGCTCATTAGTTAATCCTTCCAAAATTGTTTACAGCTCGGTGATATACGTTTAGTAAGATATTTCGTATGTTTCTCTTTATGCCTGAAATGAGTATATGTATATTTTTTGTATATAGGAGTTACCCATCTATATAATAAATAAATAAAATTTATTTATTATAAATAAATAAAATTTATTTATTATATTCATTAATGAAAGCTGTTAAAAAATGATTTCAGTTCAATGATTTACTTTTAGTTATTTTAATTTAATTAATAAAATATTCAAAGTATATATATATAGAATAAACGTATTCTAGATGATATTTACAAATTAATTTTTATTTAGGTGATTTATTAAAAATTACAATATTATTATTATTATATATAATTATAACATAAACTAATAATACTTATTATTTTTAAGTGAGGTACTAAACATACACAATTCCCTATTTATTTCACTACCGGGGATTTGAAGATAGCGAAAACGTCAAATTACCATTAATGTTAATCTAACCGTAAATTACTGTGAGAAAAAGGAAGTGCTCTCTGTCTGCCTTTCAGTTCATAACATCAGCCGAAATAATTTATAATTCGGCAGCCGTTTCCTGCTAAGGATTCGTAAATTGTGGGAAATCCGTGCCACATTGCGAAACAAATAATTATTGACATAATAATAATAATAAAATCCTTTATTCACATTTTTTTACAATTTTACAATAATAGTAATTACATTTTGTGATTTATTTGTGATTATTGGCATTTTCTGTCAATTTAATAAATCTACGAAGTACACATTAATGATGATATATTACAAATAGGCTAGTTGAAATATTTAAAAAATAGTTAGTTTAATGCAAAAATCTTAAATATTTATATATTTTATACTTTTATACACACATTTTATACAATAATCTTTATTTAAATAAAATTACAAAATGTATATACAACATCTTTATTAACAGACAAACGTACAACAAAAATATATATAATACATGTATGGTAGATGATGTTAGTGGATTAGTCCGTGAGTCCGTTAAATGGCTATCGACCAGCGGTCTTTCAGCCCGGATTTGTCAGTTTTTAAATGTCTCGTCAGTCTGTCTCTGATGGTGGTGATGATGATGGATGATGTGATTCGATGAATTCGAATGTTGTGAATGAAAGGGTTTTATATTTAGGGATTAGGTCAGGATTTCTGCGCAAGCAGTAAAGGGAAAGGATGTGTTGGTTGAAGGAGTTTTTGGAAAATTTTTCGCTAAGGTATAGAAGGCGTTCATTGATGGGAATAACAGAGGTAGTGTCATATAGGAGTTGGTTAGAAGGATTATGTAAAGGATTGCTAGGATGGCGGATTTTGGTTAAAGCTCTTAGGGATGATCGCTCGCTGACTTGGATATTATGGATAGTGGGATTGCAGGAGTTTAGGAAAAGAACATTACCATAGTCAAGTAAAGGGCGGCAAATCATTTTGTAAATTTGAACGGCTGTTTTTATGGATATTCCGTTGTTTTTGTAGGTTAGATTCCTAAATAATTTGGCCCTTGTAATGATTTTAGCCTTATTTGAAACTGTGTGACTTTTAAAGTTTACTTTTTGATCTATGGTAATGCCTAGGTATTTTATGGACGTAGAAGAGGAAACAATTGTGTGGGAGATTTGGATATTATGTGTAGGATTGTTGTTGCGGTGATAGGGAATTAGAAGCTGGGATTTGTTGGGATTGATTTTAATTCGCCATTTTGAAAATCAGTGCTCCAGGGTGTCAATAAGCTGCTGAAGGGATTGCAGATTTACGAAATGTTTTCGTGTTTTTCCAATTATTTTAATTTCTACAATGTAAATTACTTTAATACATTTTATTATAAATAAATGGTCTTTCTGTCCAGTAAATACATTTAATTTAATTATATTATGAAATTTAAGATCACGTGTAGTTTATAACCACACTAATATTAAAAATGTAATTAACTAGAATATGCATTGCCATCATAACTAAAAAAGTAGTTTAATGGCTATAAATGGCTTTGATAATACTTCAAATATATTAATAGTACGAACAATATCAAACTTATAATTAATTGCCACAACAAAGAACATTATGTTAATTTAATTATACGTTATTATTATATTTTTGTATAAAAAACCAAGAGTGTGCCTACTCGTTTAAGAGGATAATTCAAGCAATAAAATATAATATAATTTCTAACTAAATAAAGAATTTTAAAAAAATCAATTATTTTTTTCGATTTCGTGCTTTTTTAATTCAATATAAATAATGTTTTCTACCACTATTTATTGATAAATATTAGTATAACTTTCACATTTCGAATGGGTTTGTTTATAAACGTTTAATTTCAAATACGTTTTGATTGTTTCATTTATAAATAACCCTGTAACAGTAAATTGTGCAACTAGAAAAACTAAGTTAATTTACCTTGTCCTTAGATTATGCGATGGATGAGCAAAAAGTTCGTATCAGTGGTTAATGTATGTAAATTTAAATAATGGCAATTCTGTCTTAGGTATGCAAAGTTGTGTAACTAAATATCTTCATTTTCTTTCTATACAGTACTCTAGTAGGAAAATTACAACCATGGGATAGGAAAGAGTGAGCGCTGAAAAGAAATATAAGCTAACATCGTTCAAAACTATTGGCAAGCTTTTTTTGCTTCTACGTAGTAAAGGATAATATAATTATTTGTTACAACTGAATATGTGATGCTCAATAATCAATTACACCATTAAACAAATTTGGATTTTTTTGTGACTAGGTTTCCTTTATTATAAACCAAAAATGAAGAAAATTCAACGTCAAAGTGATATCGGTTTGCTTTTACGGGTAGGAGATCGACTTTATGGAATTTTAGACTTTATTTTTATGTTTTACGCTTTGGTTGCTTTGGATGACCAATGATAAGAGTTAAACTTCGTCACAAATTCGCTTGAACGTTTGGAAAAGACACAATAAACCCTACGCTGAAAGAACATGGCTTTTTTTTATAAAGCTAGAGCGATTAAAAATATTTTTTTCTTGTTATTTTCCATGTATTAAAAAAAAAGTTGCTGTTAGTCAATTTTCTTTTTCTCGCAAGGAAATAAAATCATTCTGGGTATATTATTGAAGCCTCATTGATATATAAAATGATTTTATAACAATCTATCGAAGATGAAGCCTGAAATATTGATATCAAGACTACAGCATTGGAAATTAGTTGATTAGGACGTGCGTGTTACTGAGCAGTAAAAACGAAACCTATCATTCGTGGACTTTTTTACCGAAGAAGAAGATTTATGTTATTGTAATGACATCAACGGGTTATTTGATGAGTTTAAAATTGAATACAATTCCAACCGATGGCGTTTATTTATAGATGACTCTTCTCAAAGTTTCAAAGCGGTTCTCCTTCACAATAGACACCGATATCCCTCGATCTTCATAGCATATTCTTCTGATCTCAAGGAAAACTATGGGAGCGTCAAAAAATGTGCTTGAAAAACGATACCAAGAAAACAATTGGGGAGTTATTGAAAATTTTAAGATAATATCATTTTTCATGGGCTAGCAAGGAGGCTGTGTGAAGAACCCCTGTTGTCTTTGTTTGTGGGAGAGCCGTGCCGCAATAAGCATTACCAGGTTAAGGTTTCCGCCTCCAAGATTAGAGTTCGTTATTGGTGCACAAAATGTTAAGTTGGTCGACCGGAGCAAAATTTTGTTGCCTCCGCTACATTTAAAACTGGGGCTTATGAAGTAATTTGTTAAGGGGCTTGACCAGCAATCGCAGGCATTTTTCTATATGAGAAGTTCCTAAGCTATCAGAAGCTAAAGTAAAAGAAGCCGTTTTTGTGGGACCACAAATTAAGCACATGATAAAGTCGAAAAGCTTGAAAAGGTTTCGTAGCCATGACTAAAGGATTCCTGCGGAATCGCAAGGCAGAAGACCATAAAACATTAGTCGAAGATTAAGTGGGAAATTTTGGGAAAATGTCGCATGTCTTTAAAGCTACATATGTTAGATTCGCCTTTTATTGCTTTAAAGATAACATGGGTGATTACTTTGAAAAACAAGGAGAACGGTTTAATTAGGACAATATTTTCATCGAACCCGGTATAAGGGAAAACAGACCAAAATTTTTATGGGGGATTATGTATGGGGACTTGTTAGGAAAGGTACTCTAACTTCTAAACGTCATTCGAAAACACCAAGTAATGAATATAATTGTATTGTATGCATAGAAACTACGGAGCTACTACCGTTACTACCGTTAAAAAGGATAATTATCTATCAGAAAACCTTTTTTCCTTTACAACATGTAAAATTAAATAATTAGATGTGATTGTTTTAAATATAATAGTCAATATTCAACCCGCATTTGATAAAACACAGATCTTTACTCTTAAGTTACGAAGCGTGTCAAACACAAATCAGATTTAATTTTTATTTTAATGGATGAGACTAAAAATCGTTGACTCAGTTATTCCAAATATCGATAGATTGGAAACTAATAAAAGTATCAAATTATTTTTGGTATATTCATTTAGATACATTGCATAGTTGGAGTCAGGACATCAAAATAAGAGAATAAAAATATTGAACCATGTATCACCGCTTTATAATAGCAGAATATTATTAAATGTATATTTAATACGATTTTATAAATTGATATTGATATATTAGAAATACGAGTAACTTTTTAATATCACATACTTTATATTTTAATAGTGACTATAGTTAATGACTTTGGTATTTTTTTGTAAATGGAATACGGTAACACTTTCAAATATTTATTTTGCTTTTCGCGATAATTGTTTCGACATACTGTGTCTTTTTCAGGCGAAGAAATGATTCAACAACTAACAGCCTCAACTATTCAGTTAGTGACTATAGTTTCGACACACTTGAGATTGTTAATCTCAAACTAGATATATAATTTATACAATATTAGGCGGCGTTAAATAAATTATATGAACTTATATACATTACAATTGCAATAGAAATAATTAAATCACTAGCAATTAATAACGACTAGAATGATAACCAGACAGATCATCTTTTATGGTAATATTAGCAAGGCAACTAAAAACGCCACTAACAAATTATGCATTGTCAAATATAATAGTAAAACTCCCATAAATAAAATGTAGAAATCAGGTAACTAACTTGCAATAGTTGTAAAGGAATGTATATCGAACAGTCTGATGGTAATTTCAAAATTAGAAGACTACTTCCAGTCCTTAAATATTTGGAAGCGTAACGGTGTAAGAGAAAGACACAAATTGGACGATATGGACACAATCCATAAGACCTTATCCGGCGATAAACATTTTCAGACATTGACATTCTGGATCCTACACTTCTTTGAGCAATATCTCTTAGCAAAAGTCCGGCCTCGACATGCCAATAATACGGCCACATTCAAAATCAGTTAATTGGCAAAATGTTGATGTTGTACTCTTGGCATTGTCCTCAAATTCAGAAAGAAATCGTGAATAAATATTTTTTAAAATTGATAGTTAATTTCAAACTTTCTGATTTATTTCTTCAAATTTATTGTTAGGAAGTTCAAAGTAAAACCCAAAAAAATACAAACTATTTGCTAGATCACTTTGTTTCATGAAAATGGTGTTTTATGAAAATTTCAATAAAATCGTTCAACAAATACTAGATGTTACAATTTTTATAGAAGTCAGTATATATTAATATTTAACTTGTTATTATTATATTTATTAGTAACAATTTGCCATTGTTGGCATTTCGGAGCAATTAATATGAATTATTGCTTAAAGTTTAAAGATAAAGTAAAATTAATGGGTTGCCATTGGATGCGTTTCCTTTTTAAATTATAAATTTATTTATATACAATACAGTTAAATGTTTTAAATATTATTATGAGTCAGTTACAGAGTATACTCGTATGATACGAGTCTTTTGCGATTTCATAATGATACATTGTGGTAGACATATTCAATTATGAGTAAAATATAGATACAATTGCACTGATTAAAACAAGTATACAATTAATTCATAATTTAAATTAAGTATAATATTAGTATTAATACTTGATAAAACTAAACTTACTTTATCGTATAGGTCCAAGTATTTTAAAATCATTATTGTAGAAAAGTCACTCCCATAAATAGTACTAACATATCATTTTGGGTAAGGTGTGCATTATTCAATTATAAAATACTCGGTGTTTATAAATGAATATCGGGGTTTTAACGCTTTTTAATATCTATCACATAAAATTTAAAATCATAATTAATACATGAAATTAAAGAGCAGCTCAAACAGTTATACGTACAAGTATAGTGATTAATGTGAATACTCTGTCACACGGCGCATTTCAAGTCAATGGGTCAGTCCTTCCAAAAGCACTGAAAATAATTTTAAATTCACACTAATATGCCGTTAGACTAAGAATTATTAACTGAAATACTGTAAATAATTCATAAGTATATGTTAAAAACATATAAATAATAGTTATTTAAGGTACAAGTGTAAAAAGTGATGCTTTATTGCACGAACTGGCGTTTAAAAACACGAGCCAGGAACGAGCGAGGAACGAGCGAGTTTTTTTAAGCCAGGAGTGCAATAAAGAAACTTTTTACACGTGTGCCTTACAAAATTTTATCTTCGATCGTAAAGGACTTCAAAGAATATATTCTTATGAGTAATATTTTAATGTCATTTCAATAATTCAATTAATGAAAACATATTTTACTTGCATTAAATGAAATCTTCAGAGTTCTTAAATCTGCCATTTGGTTTGTATTATATATTTTATTTATAGTTTATTAGTTATTTGTATCAATTAATAAAAAATAAGTTTTTCGTCAAAAATTTGTGCTATTCATTCATCTGTCAAATTTGACATTTCTGTGCAATAAAAACAGTTTGACATTATAATAATAATAATTTATTTATGTTAATACACGGGGCTTACATACGTCATAATAATTTGCTAATCCAGCACATAAGAGATATTTTCTACTGTTTACTTATAATTATACATATATGAAATGCGAGTAAATCTAATAAATGCAGTATAATAATATAAAAAATCTTATTAAAATGATATAATATTTTAAAACCACACACACACACACACACACACACACACACTCACACACACATACATACATGACCACACACACCCTTGCTTATATACAAGAATATACTAAAAATATACATATTAAAAATAGAGACATAAAAGAATATAAATAATTAAGAAGAAAAATTATTTAATATACACATTAAAATTATTGTTGAAATAAAAGATTTTCATACAAGAAAAAACACACTAAAAATATATGTATGGAAAATATACAAATGTATAGAACATTTACTAGAGTGATGATATGATAAAATAACATTGGAATTATAAACTTACAGGACAGAACAACATATTAAAATACGAATAGTTATTTGGTAAAATATACAAAATTAACTTAAAAGACATAATAAATTAAACGTGTCAAATGGTTAAAATTAAGAACGTATGAATTATATAAAAAATAAAAAATATTATATTAATGAGCTCATATTAATATTTGCAAATTTTAATGATAAACATTCTTGAATGGAATAAAAAGCATTACTGAGTAAGTACTTTTTTAGAATAAATTTAAATTTTGGTGTGGGAAGTAATTTCAACGTACTGGGCAGTAAGTTGAATAATTTAGGCCCATAGTACCTTACCCCATTTTGAGAGATAGTAAGGCGCATACTAGCAGGATATATATGTTCACTGGATCTAGTCTTATATGTGTGAATATCATTGTGCTGTATGTATACATTTTTATTTTTGTGAACATATAGTAAACATTCTAGGATGTAAAGGCTAGGGAGCGTTAATATTTTTTCTTTTATAAATGCTTCGCGACAGTCATCCCTGTAATTTAAGGATGACACCACTCTGACAGCACGCCTTTGTAGGCCAAATGCCATAGGCCAGGTGACTGTGACACAATACGAAATATGCGGTCCTTAAAGCAGTATGGGGCAGTTCAAATTTTAGATTTCTCAGCAGATATGTTTTAGAGCAATTTTTTTGGCAAGGTCATGTTCGTGGCTCTGCCAGGATAATTTAGTATCCACGTGGATTCCAAGAAATTTGGTACTCTTTTTAATTGTATTTGGTTTAAGGGAAAACATTATATTTGTAGATTTTTCCGGATTTGCATATAGTTTATTAACTGTAAACCATTTTGTTGCATTATTGACTGATTGTGTATTTTTATACATGGCCTCGTCTTTACTGTCAGATATGTCTACAATAGACGTGTCATCAGCAAATAATGTAACTGATGATGCAGTTAATTGGTTGGGAAGATCATTTATATATACAAGGAACAGTAGGGGTCCAAGGATGGATCCCTGTGGTACCCCATGTTTTAGTACTATACCTTCTGATACACTGTTTCCTAGTTTAACACACTGCATTCGATTACTCAAATAGGAGCTTAATAATTTACAGCTACTTGGGTGGAAGTTATAGTAATATAGCTTCCTGAGAAGTACCTCATGAGAGACACAATCAAATGCTTTACTCAGATCGACGAAGGTAGCAGAAGAATATAAACCTCTTTCAAAACCTTCATAGATTTGAGCAGTAAAAGCAATGATTGCATCCCTAGTTGATTTACCTTTTTGGAATCCATACTGGCTCTCAGATAACAAGTTATACTGGTCCAAATAACCCACCATTTGCTGATAGAGAATTCTTTCCAAAATTTTAGAAATAATTGGAAGAGCGAGATGGGTCTAAAATTATTGACATCAGACTTACTTCCTTTTTTATGAATGGGTATAATATATGCTCGTTTAAGACAGTCAGGAAAAATACCTGAACGTATACATGAATTAATTAGCTTAGTAAGAGGGCTAATTATGGTGTCAATTACCTCCTTCAGAAGATTAGTGGTCAACCCGTAAACATCCCGGCTCATTGAATTCTTTAACTGACTCACAATGGTACGAATAGTTGTTTGGCTAACCTCATGAAACCTAAAGTAATGCGAGTTTGGTACTAGGTTAAGTTTATTTAAAAAAATAATGGGATCGCAGGAATCTTTTGGTAAATTTTTGATAATATTATCTGCTACATTACAAAAAAACTTATTAAGGGTATCGTATTACCGTGCAATAAAAACGTAAAAAAGCACTAGTGCTTTAAAAAGCCACTTTTACAATGAAAAATGATGCAAAAAGTGTCTACTTTCTGTACGATCGTAGATAAAAGGCATAATTTGAATAAAAACATATATAAGAAATTGTTTATTTTTTATTTCTTCGGTCCAATCCAACGCTTGATTAAAATTTTGAATAAATATGGAGGGTAATCATATCTTTCTTTTCATTCATGTCATCTATCTCTTTATTATCATTTCATAAATTAACATCGGCAATTTTGTAAACAATATCGATATAATATATTAAAAACGTCCGATGTTGCGATGTCAATATCTTTAGCATGATCACTAAAATAAAATACATTTTTTTTTAACACCTATTGCTTGTTAATGTCATTCCGTTTTATATTTAAATTTAGGTAGATGTATTAAAATTCAAAAAAGGAGGAACAATTTATATATAAATGAATTCTTGGTTAACAACTGCTTCCTGTTTGTCCAATATAACTATTTAATCCCTACATGTTAACAAATAGACGCCTGATTTCTTGTTTATGTTTATTATTTATGATGGCATATAAAGATTAGTATCTAGAATTTCTTTTAAAATGGGCAAAATATAGAGTTTTTGCTGAACTAATCAACCAAAAATGAATCCAGAATCAACCAAGGGCTATCACTTATCTGCGAAAGGATATGGGTCGAGTGGAAGATCATTGAGAAGCAGTGAACGCCGCCTCTGATTCCTGTGTAAGGTGAAAAAGCAAACCGAGGAATATAGCTTTATTTCCTGTTTTACATTAGAAAAGGGAAATTGAAACGCAGGCCTATAAAAAGTTATGTGCTGTGAACAATAAAGGCAATAATCAAAGCAAACCACCATTACATGACTCGAGAGGTAGCAAAAATATTAAACATTTCTCACACAACCGTGGAAGACATTTGCACAAGCTAAAATATGTAAGTAAACTTAATATTTTGGTTCCACATGAACTCAAAGACATTCATTTAACAAAGTGCACAAATGCCTGTGACAAGCTATTAAAGAACAATGATGTATTTCTTAAACGTATTGTCACTGGCGATGGGAATTGTATAGTTTATATCAACTTCGTGCCAAAACGATCATGGTGCAAGCCCGCTGAACAAGCTGAAACCATTTCAAAAGCATATATTCACCAAGAGAAGGTTACACTCTAAATTTGGTGGGATTACAAAGGCGTCGTATATTTTGAACTGCTACGCCCGAACCAAACCATCAATATGGCGGTGTACTGTCGCCAATTGGACAAATTGAACAAAGTCATTAACAAAACAGGCCAGAATTGGCAAATCGTAAGGGTGTTGTATTCCACCGTGACAACGCGAGACCACACAAAAGTTGACTAGTCAGAAGTTGCTGGAGCTTGGATGATATTTGATGGACCATTCACCTTACTCACTACACCTAGCGCCGCCCGACTACTATTTGTTTTGATCTTTGAATTGTAAACTTGGAATGAAAACACACTATCTCCACAAATAATTATTTCTGAAGAAAATATTTGTGTTTTTATTCCAAGTTTATTAATTAAATATTATCTAAACTCAAGAACAATTTTTTTGAATGGTAAACAATTCAATTTAGAGAATTGTGTCAAATATCATTCGCTTCATCTTCTTGCTGAGGCAGGCCAGTAGTTCTTTGAGCAAGGCATGATGATGATATTACCCGAAATATGGCAAAACATCATCGAAAAAATGGTCAATACATAACTGAGTAAAATTATTTCTTTCTATAAAAATCGCCTTTGATTATTATATTAAAAAAACGAAATAACTTAGGACTCAACTGATATTTGGCCTATTTAAGTAATAGATGTATGGTAATAAATTAATTATTAGTTTTGAATGTTGAAAAAATGTGACCTCATGTTTTATAAGTTACTATGTTTTTTATTATTTATTGTGGTTACAGAAAAAAAATGATTTTGAGAGAGAAAGATTCTAATTAATCTGCGTAATATGAAATGAAAAACTAGAAGTTTGTGAGGAATTAGATGAAAAGATTGCATGTATAAAGTTGTTTTAATATCCCTTGGTTTATGGTAAATACAAAATTCATGTTTTTTGTTCACTCTGTTAATAAATAGATCTAAGAGATTTATTGATTTGTTATTTTCCTCTTCAAATATAAATTTAATGTTTGCATGAATACTAATAATATGGCACAAAAACTACTGTGTGAAGTAGAGAAGAAACAAACAATTTTTAAATAAATTTAGTCTTTCAATGACAGATTCTAAATTTGCTATGCATATAGTTTTTTATAAGAGGTTAAGAACTAAAATTAGTGTTTATCGTACAGTAAAAATGTTCTGTTTACATAACTACAATTAACAATTTATATGTTAAGACGACATAAATCACATAGTTGTGTAAGTTCATTTTAAGGGTATATTATGACGTCTTTAGCTAAAACAATGATTAAATATAATGAAATGAGCTTCAATTGGCTTTCCCATAGAAGAAAGCGTTGGTATGCGTAAATTAATGCTGTACTGTGAACTCTGCTCTTTCTATGTATGACATTTTTGGAATGTTTTGTAAGCTTATTAAACTGTATTACCTAGAACGATAAATAAAAACCTTCGTAATTCTTCTGCAGTACTCCCTCATAGATCTGTAGAATCCCAATTTTGTTTAATTGAATATGCTTATTCGTGTAGATTTAAGTCATAGTTAGTTATTTAATATTTATCAGCAATTATATTAATATCACTAATTCACAATAAATAAAACTAATAGAATACATTAGCCGATGGTTACATTATAAGAACCATTTTTAAAATGATTTGGAATTAATTAAATTATTTATAAATCCTACATGACATCCATAATATATTATGGATCCTTCATATATGGCATGGTATGCAAAACATTGTTGAGAACAATAGATCAAGTTCAACTAAAGGCCTTGGATTGCTATGATTTCATCACCCATTAATATGGTACTAGTTGTATGCCAAGAACCTCGTTTATAAATATATATTATTATATGATATATTATTGTAATTAAAAATTAAATGAGAAAAATTAATTTCTCTAAGCAATACTGCACCGTTTTCATACAAAAAAATAGGTAAAAATTAACAGCTAATAGTTAAAACAACTACTCCTCATACTAATATAAAAATAAAGCTTTTTCAATAATGAAATTGTATTCATATACAAAATATCCGGCATATTACACAACACTTTCAGGAACAAGAAACATATTCCTCTCCGGTAAATGCACATGAGATATATGTAAAGCGATAAGAATTATTTACTTCTGAATCACTATTAGTTCTATATCTCACCAATTTATTGCCAGTTTTTCCAAATATGGTTAGACGATTTAAAAAAAGCAATAATACTATGAATTACATATGTGTTAATATTCTGTATATATCTAACATAGCAGAAATAATTAATTCTTCGAATTATAATTACAAATCAAAATTTTAATAGAACTAGCCACTAATTAAACAATACTGCTTGTACATTTATCGCCGAAGGGCTTGCACCATTCAATTTTCTTGGGTTTTCAATACAAAATAAACAAAGAAGATTGTAACTATTTCGGTTTACAGTTAATATAGAAATATATTTTGTTGCAAAAATATTAAGCCTAGCAGTACACATTACTTTGTAATCATAATAAAATTGGTTCACAAACTTAATATTCAAGATAACAGTTTAATGAGTTAATGCATCAACGGCAATAAAATAATTGAACAATATATGCTGACATCATCTCTATAAATACAGCTAATTTATGCATTACACCTAAATAAAATTAGCTTATCGACAATCAACTTCTTGTAATCCATGAAATTCACATCTATAAAATCATTAATCATTACCGCATTGAAGAAGGCGTTAAGCGGTTCTTAATTAGTGATTTTTATTAGAATGAAATCGATGAAATCTAGGCCAATATTTAAAATATATATTTATATAGTATATCTGATATTTGTTTCTCATTTATTACTTGGCAAAACATTATGTTAATAATCGTTTATGCATAATTCTTCCTAATGGCCCATTGCCGAAACTAGTCGGATATAATAAAAAATAAACTTAAACAAACCAAGATAATTATAATTATATAGTGTGTAATGAAACAAATAAAAAACGTGTCTTACATTTTGAACTTATTATTTTCACGTAACTCAATACACTTTATTGGTTTTTAAGATATATAACTTTTAACGAGTATTTCCTTGAGTATAGTTAGGAAACTTGATTAATAAAATACTGTTAATTTCTTTGTTTAATCCCATACTTCGGACTCAAATAGCATTGTAGTCAAAAGTAATAACCTAGTACATAGAAACTCTATTGACTAATAATTGTTATAAAATAATCTAGAGTAAAAGTATGCATGAAATGTAAATTATTAAATATTTCAATAATTTTATTACCATTATGTGAAGCATTTTAATATCAGTTAATTACCGTGATATACCACCGAGTCAAGCACAGGTAATTTGAAAAATGTACCTTGTAATCTGCACAATAGTAATTAATGCACTTGGATATACTCTATTAGTTTGGTTCAATGCTTTTCTTGTTCACAACCTCAGAAAATTTTGCATTTTTCTCCAGTGTTTTAATCATAATTTCAGAACACGAAGTATTTCCAAAACTATATGTTATCCTTCAGGTACTTAATAAACATTTTTTTTACTAATCGTTTTTGTCAAACTTCTCTTAATAAAATATAAGAATGATTTAATCGTAGACTTCGAAGTAGTTAGTATAAATACGAGTATTATTCAGTTAATATTAATTTTTCTTTTAATTATAGGCATAAATTAGTGGATAAAAGTTTACAAAATTATTCAAAAGCTTCACGTTATCTTTAGATATTACTATATTACCAAAACCCATGTCCCTATAGTCCACAATCTAGTGACATTAAGTCACATGAATGGATGTAATCCCAGTGGTCTTCTTAAAATGCGTGAACCACAAAAATAATTATCTATGATATATTTTTCTGAATTTCAGATAAAATTTAATATAAATAAACTTTATTAGTAATGTTTTCTTAATAAAACCGTCCAATTATTTTGCCAATCCAATCTTCCAATCTTCATAAACATTTTCGGTGATTAAAAGTTACGTCTTTAATAAAATATTAAGAATGACATGCCGGTGGTGGCGCATTCGGTTACGCCCCCGAACTGACGTGCAACAACGTTGGTTCGGGTTAGTAGTTGGATGGGTGACCGGTACCATTCATCATTGGGATACAATTAATGGTGCTTTAGAATGACGGGGGCGATCCTTTAAAGTAACAAGCTCATTTACACACACACATATACACAAATCACACGGCGGAAGGACCATGTGGACGATAGCCAAACACTACTACTATTAAGAATGATTTGATTGTAGGCTTTGAAGTAGTTATAATAAATATCATTACATTACACAGGGAATAATAGATTTGAAATAATAATTTTACTGTCTCACACAACCATATTATTAATTAATATCTTTTGAGTATTAATAATTATATTTCAATAAATGTTTAATTGTGGAGGCGTTTACTTTGTGGTACATCTTGAATATACAGTTTTTAATAAAGTTAAACAAAGTCATCATGTCTCCTCTTTCATTATATTTCAATATTTTTGCTTTCCTTGAATACTACAATATTACGAAAATTAGGATTCAATGGGGTAAAACACTTGTTAAGTTCCATAATATTTTTATTTTCAGTTGCCTGACACGTGTTTCGATCATTCCTGATCATTTTCAAAGTACAAAATAATAATAATTATTATAATAATAATTATTATTTTGTACTTTGAAAATGATCAGGAATGATCGAAACACGTGTCAGGCAACTGAAAATAAAAATATTATGGAACTTAACAAGTGTTTTACCCCATTGAATTTACATATCTCGTTCCATCAAGAGTGTAGCTCTACCAGTATCAATTATAGAAAATTAGGATACTTAATATCTGCTGTATAACTAGATTTGTATTATTTATTTGAATATTAGCTAGATATTCATTAAAAGTGAAAAAAAGCTCCATGTTTAAATGAAAAAAATGCTGAAAATAATTATTATTATATTTAAATTAACCTAATTTAAATATAATTATTTTGAAATAAATTATTAAGTCGCCTTTTTTTCAAATTTACCATTTATAGAACTAAAATATAATTTTATATTAAGCTGATTATATAAACGGAATTCCTGCTTCTGGCTTAAAAATTAATTAAACTTTGGTTTCCGCTTCCGTTGGGGTTTAATAGAGTTCAAGTCAGGTCATTTATCAAAGGTTGAAATCGATTCTTTTTCGTCATTATTAATACCAATTTCAATTAACAGAAAAAAATATATGAATATATAAATGTTATATGCACTTAGCATTTACCCGACCATGTATGCAATTTTACTAATATGAAAAATTCGAGAAGTTCACTCATGTACCTAAAAATATTGAAACAATTTTAATTTTGTATCTTTATATAAATAAAATGCTAAAAGATATTTACCCTTGGAATGCAAATAAGTTAAGTAAGTAGGTAAAATGGGGTTGAACACTTTTTGTAATTGTCTTTGCAAAGTAAAATTTATTGGTTCTTTAAAATCAGGTTAATTAATTGGATAAATTGAACGTTTTATATTCTTTTAAATTTAATTTTACAGTACTCTGTAGCAAAATATGTGTGTTATAGTATAGTCAGTACCAATATTTTACATTTATTATTGCGTTCTAAAGTTTTTAAATTGTTCTTATATTATTAGTATTATTGAAATAAATTTTGTTTATAATTTTTATGATTAAAAAAAAAATAAATCCATTTTCTAGATTATTATTGTTTACTATTAATACAATTATATTTGTTGTTATTACTCACATGTTAAATCTCTTAACTATTCTTATATTAGTATTACTAAAATTAATTAATTTATACATTTAATAAATATGTGAGTTTTTTTATTTATTTGCTAGGTTTTTATTTTTGTCCAATGTCACTCATAATTGATAAAGTACAAGTATTATACATATATATACTGAGGGATTAATATTTTAACATTAATTATATAATAAAACTAATTTGATAAAATGAGTAATAAATAGAAAGCATAAATTTACTATAAATTTGATTAGGTCAATTAATCAAACCCAATTACCCGAGAATGTATTTACAAAGTTATAAGCAACAACCAATTATAAAACTTAAAAAAGACATAAAATTAATTGTAGATATAAAATTAAACAGATACAAATTTCATATATGTTAATAAATAAGAGACTAGTGTACATGAGCTAAAAACTGATTAATTAATTAAAAAATAAATACAATGCTGTAATTTAAGTGAGTTTTTAATAATAAATATTAATAATGTTCTAATTTTAAAAAATAATACGTAGAGATTTTAAAATTGTATCAATTTTTACTGAATTACTAATTAAGTACAGGGTCCATTATAAAAGTAATTCCCATTTTCTGGGAAAAATATATTTATTGATAGTATCAGTACAAATTCTTCAAAATACTCTCCACTAGCATCAATACACTTGCGGAAACGCGTCTGCCATGCCTGGAAGGCACCCTGAAACTCCTCGATGGGAATGTCTTTTATAAATGTTGTAACATGTTTTTGGATGTTTTCTACGAACACCCAATGCTTTTCTTTCAGATCTGAAAAAAAGGCGCACGGAGCCAAGTCGGGATTGTAAGGGGACTGGGGGGCCACCAGGGTGTTACTTAGGTCCAGGAAATTCTTAGTAACGATGAAAGCCGTATGGCTGGGGGCATGTCATGGTGGAGCCTGGTCATGTCTTTAATGACAGCCATCACGCGTTCGACCCGGCGTTTCAATCTTTTAAGCACCTGCTCAGTTGACAGTTTCTCCCTGCGATATAAACTCAAAATGAACGTCAAAAAACACAATGAGTATCGTTTTGATGAGAGACTTACTCATTTGCTCTTTCTTGGGGTGGGGGTGATTTTGTGTACCACTCGCTGCTCTGCCTTTTAGTTTCAGAGTCGTACTCGAACATCCAGGATTCGTCAACGGTTACAACAGAGTTAAGAAAGTCCGGCTTTTAAATCATTATGTAATCTTTCGGACTGTGAACTTGAAATGAAGTCAGGCGGAGGCACATATTTTCATTCAGGCTGCTCGGAGCAAACTAGCGACCGGCTGCATTGCAAGGGCATACCCTTCACTACATTTTTCGACCCGTTTTACCCCGCTGTGAGGAATAGTCACATCACAATACAATCATGCGCATTACTTTCATAACAGACTCTGTATAATTTTCAGGGCTAATACATTTTAAAATATTTATTTAAAAAAAATTAAATACGCCTATAAAAAACATATTGGAAAAGTTAAAATTTTATTTTCTTAAAAGTTCTCACAAAATATATCAAAATGCCACTATAAACTTCGTCTTACCCACAAAAGGGTCAACATGAAGCATATTTGCTTATAAATAATTAAAAAGAACGCCGAAAATGGCAAAAGTGTATCACCTGCCTAAGGAAGAACATGGGTTTGGGTGGAAGAAGAAATATATACAAGACCAATCGTTATATTAACATTCTTAAAAAGAAACCAGTCTTTTAGAAAACACGACATTCTCGTCGCCTTTACAATACACAAAAAACTACAATTGCAGCTACGAAGGCTTTCATAGCACAAAAGAGAATTTTGTGATTAATTTTTAATATCAAATATTGTGATTCATGTCGTACGACCTGTAAAAATAAAAATATTATGACCACCCCTTCAATCTTCATTTATAAATTACTCACACACATTAACAATACTAAAGACACATTTAAAACACATACAAATATACATAACCATGATACTTGAGATGCATCAAATATTAACATACCAAATTTCACTACTGAACAACACAGAAGGGGATCCTATCCATGTAGTGTCCTATATAATACACTTCCGAAAAATATAAAACAATAATATAAACCACTTTAAAATCAATGTTGGTATCGAATTCTATTTACTCTGGTAAATAATTTATTGATCTGTTGCAAAGTAATCTTATGAAAAAATGTATTCGAATCACTATGTTTAATTTTCACATGTTCCTTGTATTATGTCTTATTTCTGGATTTTTTTTTAAATGTATCTGCGTTAAATGTAGTAACCACCATAATAAATAAATTGTATTGTATATATAACCTTAAATATAGTTCTTGTAAGGGTGTTTATATCAGTCAGTTTCGTCAAAATTTTGAAATTCGTCGTCGTTTAAAATAATACAAATGCAAACAAACAGATATTAAGCTCTAATTCTTATGACTTTATAAATATAAGCGTAATCTGGAAAATTCCTTAATTAACAACAAGACCTATTTAATATACTCAAAGCGGTTATATAAATCCTTTTTATGTCTTTTTTATAGTTTTCGCTGTAATTCCTCTTGTTGTATAAATACCACCTTGGCTTATTTGTAATTCATTGAACGTTTGACCTTGTAAAGGTTGAAACTATAAACACAAAGAAATCATGTGTGTCATATCAACAAAGTACAGTTTCGATTAAAGTTCCTGAATCCAAGTTATATCACAAAGTAATAGCTTCCACTATCAATCACATGAAAACTATATAATAAATAATTTGCAGAGTAATAATATAAATAAATTATAAAGAATAGTCTTTTACGTAAGGTTCAAGATTTCCAAGAAAAGAGCAGTGAAAATCATAATACGTCATTTTTAATGTCACTAACGACAACTTTCAGTTATAAACAAAATTTATGGGGCCCGATTTCATTTTAATTTGTAAATAATATTATTATAAATCAAAATAATATTCTGGATTCATTTAAATTGTTAAAAGTGCATTTGTAGTACTGCGTGTTTGTATCATTGAAACTAATCTATTTACTAGCGGTTTTTGAATAAAACTTTAAATTTTAGATTTTATTGAGGTTTTTATGGCATATTGTTTACCAGAATTTGGTATTTACTTTTTATTATTATCTATTTTTTAATCATTGAGAATCTATAAGAGCTAACGGGTGTCCAACAATTATTGCAGTCCCGGGTGGCGTTGGAATAAAAAACGTAGGTCGATTCTTACATGTTGCAAATAAATGAACTGACATTTTTAATGCACATTTAGGTTATGTTTGACAATTAACATGTCAGTTCATTTATTTGCAACATGTAAGAATCGACCTACGTTTATTATTCCAACGCCACCCGGGACTGCAATAATTGTTGGACATCCGTTACATTAAATTTGCATAATAATAATTTAAAAGGATAATAAAATAATTAGCACGGGTAAAGTACATAGTATAAGATCACATCACAATTTGTCTACTAAATTAAATGTAGCAATATTTATCGCTTGAGCTTATCTGAGTTAATTCCTTTGACTAAAGTAGTGCTGTCATCAGGAAATAAACAATGCTTCAAAATTTCTTTTACCTGTTGGTAGGTTGTTAATAAATATTAAAAATAACATTGGCCCTAAAATTGATTCTTGAGAAACAACTCATGTAAGTTACCGGAATAATCGCTTAGTGTATTCCGATAATTAAATTAACTGGTATTTATTTTCGATATATGAATTAATTAATTGTATCTTATCTCTTATCATCAAAATTGTAAAGCCTTATTTGGTAAGATTAGATACACAAACGAATGTTTTACCCAAATCTCTTAAAAAAATCGATTTTTACATGTTTTAATTATTCTAAGTGTTCTGTTTCTAAGAGCAAGAACTGCGTTAGTTGAAAGCATATTTTTATGTTAAACAAATTATAAAACATTAAACAGATATTTTTTAAATATTATATTTTGTTTCAAAATTTGACAAAATTTTTAATAATAACTAATAATTAGAAAAAACTTCTAATTAAAACTCATTTGTTGTAGATTAACGAATTTTTTTCGTGGTTTTTCTAATTATTAGCTTTTCTACAACATAAAGGACATTAATACATTTTTATTCATTTTAATAATGTTGTATATCAACTCATAATTAAAACAAACAAAGATTCCAGCATGATGAACATAAATATAAAGCGTACCAGAAAATGTCTGTTAGTTTATTTCTTGAGTTACGAGAAGAGATACACTTAATTATACAAGTTAGAACGTTTCTTCACAGTATATGTTTTATGGTGCTATGTGTACTTTTCGAGACAAGTATATGTAGCACATAAAAATACTATGAAAAAAGTAAACTTATATTATTTAAGGCAGAAAATTTTTGAATTGTTTCACTTTCAACTATGAGCTAGTCACTATTAAACTATAAGTAATTTAAATTACGAAAAGTTCCCTGTTTATATAACAGAATTGAATATGTGCGTATATATCAGTTTGGTAGTTTAATAGGGAAATTCCAGAATTTATTTTGCATTGAAAATGTCTACTTCTAATAAATCTATTTTGTGGTCTTTATCCGCAAAGTGGATTACCGAAAATACTTCTTTGTCGAAATATGTGCTCTAATAGATGGTTTGAACATGTTGAATTATTATTTTTGCAATGAAGTGATTTTTCCTGTTCTTTTAGTCTAGTTTTTAAATCACGACCAAACTGCCTAATGTATATGTTTTGATTATCTTAACAAGTTAAACCGTAGATTCCAGATTTATTCAAATATTAAATCTAGGATTTTTTAGGGTACCGTTTGGAAATTTGATTTGGGATTAACGTTGAAAGATGTATTATCATTTTCACTCGTTATTAGTACCTAGATACTTTATTATTTTCATGCAGTCTAATTTTGAAAAAAGTTTTTGTTAGTTCTATTAAATTTTAATAGAATAAAGATCTTTAAAACTTTTTAAGGATCTATCTATGAGTAAATAAAAATATATACTACCTTTTAGTTTATTTATTAGTTACTGTAGTTTCGATCACATAGTAAGCATTATCAAATTGATAAATAAGCATTGTGATATTAAACTATATAAAATGGAGGGACTTTGAAAATTATCAAGGCTTGACTGACGCCCTTTAATTAGATATTTTAAAAGCCCATATATCTACTAGAAAACACCGGGTTTGTTTGTTTTATCAGATACATTTAAAATTTTATACCTTAAAATGATAGCCTAAAATATTTAGGAAGTGATTTTTTGAGCTAATTTTGTTTTGCAATAATAATAACAATAGTTGGGGACATATAGTTGAAATTAAAATTAAAATTTTATTTTTAAATAATAATATGCTAAACTAATATAACTTGAGCCAAGTTATCCATTTCTTACAGACCTATTCAGTTACCTCAAGTGTGTTATGATTCATAACTCACGCTATTTAATTATATATACCATTATTGGTACTAATCTAGATTAATAATAAATATATAACCCAATAAGAGTAGAAAAATTCAGTAGTCGTCGTAACGCAGTGGTCGAAAGATGCAAAAGCAAACCGAGGAATATCGCTATGTTTTACTGTTCTACTTCAGAAAAGGAAAACATGTAACATATACGGTAAAAATTGTTTAACAGAACGCCAGTGCCAGAATTGGTTTTCCAAATTCCGTTCCGGTAATTTCAATGTCAATGAT
The DNA here is from genome assembly GCA_963969525.1 of Ontholestes murinus. NCBI lineage: Eukaryota > Metazoa > Arthropoda > Insecta > Coleoptera > Staphylinidae > Ontholestes > Ontholestes murinus. The sequence goes on along the minus strand of OZ018395.1, from coordinate 32,445,955 downwards.
ACACCAGGTTCGGGAAAGCCAGTTGAAGCCGACGACGATAAAATAATAGCGAATCGTTGCAAAAATATTAAACATTTCACAGATGATCGTGGAAAGGCATTTGCACAAGCTGAAATATGTTAGTAAACTCAATATTTGAGTTCCACATGAACCCGAACAAATTTTTTTAACAAAATGATATTACCTCAAATATTCTTCTCTACGCAGATGACGTTAAGGTATTCAGAACTATATTATCGGTAAATGACTGCATATCACTACAACAAGATCTTCTTCGGCTTGAAAATTGGAGTTGTTTAAACTCTCTCAAGATTAATATCAAAAAATGTAAGTCTTTGTCATTTAGTCAAAAGGAAAATCGAGTTACTTATGTTCTGAGCGAGAATAGTTTAAGCAGAGTAAAGGAGTTGAATAATTCCAATACTCAAATATTCGCACCAAATAGTTAGTAGTGAAATTGATGACCTTAGTTTAACTTCAATGATTAATATTTATGTATAAGATTTTGTAATTTTATCTTGCTATGATGGTAAACAATTCAAATCAGAAAATGAGGTCAAACAGCACATGCTTCATTATTTTTTTGATGTTCCCTAAAAAATGACAAATGGTCATCAAAAAACATAACTCTAAAAATTATTGCTTTCTATAAAAAATAGCCTGATTATAATGATTATTATAGTTAAAAAAAATACTCAACTCTATATATCCAATGCGATAACACAATTACTACCTATGAAAGCGAAATTTGCATCGGGTCTGGATATGGCTCCTAAAATTATTACGCATGACTTCTCAGAAGTACCATGTGAACTTCTAACGTATATCACGAACTTTCTCAAATGATAAATAAAACTTACTTTGCTAATATCACACACAGAATTCATTTCGTAACTATAGTTTCAACCTTACAAGGCCATTATCAAACGTAAATTCCGTGTTTGATATTAACAAAGTAAGTTTTATTTATCATTTGATAAAGTTCCCGATTCAAGAAGAATCTTAGTTATGGCTTTAAGCATCCAATATATTCTAACGTATATATTTAGTCTTATAGTGAAGTGTTCTCTAAAATGTGGAAAGATATTCGTATTTGACCTGTCATGAAATCTGGTGCTACAACAAATATAGAGAACTATTACCTATATTCATTTTGTGTTGTATGAATCTATGAAAAGTGGAGTTCAAAAGTAATGCAACACCCCTTAGATGTGGTTTAATCTAGCAACAAATACGCGCGTTTTATTTGCCTTAGAAAGAAAAAAGGAGATAATTTTTTACTGCTTTATCTCAATTTTTGTTTACAATTTTTACACTTGTAATATTTATAATCAGTCACCTGCTCTACTCTGATCATTTCTGAGGTCTTCGGTATATTGAAAAACCTTGCTAAAATGCCTAGAATTCGTGCACCCTGTCAATTTAATCAATTAAGTGATTTTCAATAAGGTCGCATTGTTGGTATAAAAGAGGCGGGCTTCAGTTTGAGAGAAATAGCTCGAAGACTCGAAATTATACTCTTAACTGTAAAACCAGATTCAACTAGGATGCTTTAGTGATAAGTCCAAATTTTGTCTAGGAGCCCATGATGGACTTAGACGTGTCCGTCGATTTCGTGATGAAAGGCAAAATGTAGAGTTTGCCTTAGAATGCTACACAGCTAATACCCCTGGCATTATGCTATATGTCTTGGAAGTAGGTCCCCCTGGTGTTCATTAGGAGAAGTCTAACAGCCCAACGGAACAGCGCTGAAGTTCTACAACCTGATGCAATACCATACATTAAGACTCTCCCAAACGCAATGTTTCATCAAGACAACGCCAGGCCACTTACTTTATACAAAATTCTGACATAGAGCTTTTGGATTAGATCTCCTGATTTATCGCCATGTATGGGAGCATTGAAACAACACTTCTGTGTTTAACAGGCCTGGGACCGCTTGCCACAAGAAGACATCGGCCATTTGATTCAGTCTATGCCTCGCCGAGTTACAGAATGCTACAACAACCTCGGCCGGCCAACACATTATTTTTTGTCAGTATTTTTTGTTCAAACTGCACCAAATTGTAATCGTTTGTTCTGACACGAAAACTGAACATAAATTTAATACAAGAACATTTAAAACATTTTTCATTCTGGGTGTTGCATTACCTTTGAGCTCCAGTTTATCTACTGTATTGCATATGAGAAACGATCTGTTCAATAACATAGCTTTTATTACAAGGTTTACAACTATGAAGCTATGAATTCAGGGAAACGGTTGATTTTGCATACGTAGATTTAAAAAAGGAATTTAACAAACTTAAGCATAATTTGTTAAGTGACATCATTTTGATTATGAAATTAATCAAAATATAATTTCTGTAATTATGTTCTATTAAACTAGCTAGTTATTGGTCAAAATTAACGGTATATGATCTTAATTATATTTTAATTCAATTAGCGACCATTTATTTTATGCAAATGATTTAAAACTTTATACTGTTGTAAAATCTGATGCTGTTGACTTTAATTTACAAGATATCAGAACTATTTATCAATAGAGCAATAATAACAAAATGTCAAATAATATTGCTTAATACTATGTACTATCATTTACCTCAAAAGAAGAATCCAATTGGCCATATAATTTTTTATCGATAGAGATACAAAAATATTGATGATTTAAAATCCCTTTTCTTCGCATATATTATTAATGTCACGTTTTATGACATGTAGATAAAATAACTTCAAGTAAATTGGACAAAAATAGCCACCAGCAGTAGCAAAAATATTGCCTGAATGGTAATAATCACCTGCTGATCATCACCGACTATAGGAAATAATGGTTTGAGTAGAAGAACACTGTGAACTCCGCCTACAAGTCTTGCCATCTAAATTTCAAATTATTGTAAATGTATGGTATTTTGTATATTTTTTGTAGGACTTGTAATGTCAATAAAATAAACTAAACTAAACTAAATAAATTGATTTATTGTATATTCTTATAAATAATAAATAATAAAAATATCAGTTTACATAAAAATATTCAATAGCTAGTTTTAAGATTTTTGTACTAAGTTAAATATATTATCGTTTTAAAATAGGTTAATGTTATATCCATTTTTATTCTTAACAATAGTATATATTAAATCTAATTGTTTGAAAATGTTGAATTATTATTTTTGTAATGATGTGATTTTTCGTGTTCTTCTAGTCTAGTGCCTTTAATTTTTGATAAATTTTATATGTGTTTTATATAACTTTGCCTTTTTATTTACTTAAGATTGTTTACATAATAAATATTTTTTTAAATGATATTGAATATCGACTATATACACTCAAATAGTAAATTATTTTAATTTGATGATTATACATTTTAATCCGCCAATTTCGTAAATGAACATACCGAGCCTGTTAAGTGTTTTAATTATGGAAAGTTTTGTTTAGAGACAATTACAAGGTTATTGACTCTGGTCTTATTTACTAAGCTACGCATTTGGTAATCTTAAATATGACCCCAGGAATATTTTCGAAATACTTTAACCTACACTTGTCGAATTTGCGTTAATTGCATTAAATGTACACACATTTAGGTTGAATAGTAATTAGGAGCACATTCATTAACCACTATTACAATGGTCCGCTTTCTTATGTTCTCCTCGTAGGAAATTATTCCGATTGGCAACAACCTGACTGGATTTAAAATAATCATCTAATTTACTATTCCGGTCGTTTAAGCAACTGGCTACATGGCCGAGGAGAAAGTGTCAGTGACATAATGGGGACCTCACATGAATCTCAAATTGAATTTTTTCCATATGGTAAACATTGACAGGCTGCAAAAATACACAAACGTAAATGTTTACGACAATTTTCAAAGGAGTTTTATAAATATTTAGAAAAATATTCAAGAGCAAATATAAAACATATGTATTTAAAAGTAAAAGCTTGTAAATTTAGGAACAAAGTAACAAAAATAATAATATAATAGATAAAAATAAAAATGTATAATTTTTATATAGTATTGATAATATAAATTACTTCAATTAACGGTCTGAATATTATTTAATAAAATAATTGAAAAAGTTAAATAAATAAATTTGTGAAAATAAAATGCAAAAATATATAATAAATCTACAACAATAACTCTTATAAAGATTACAAAACAAAATGTTCAGTTTCGATAAGTGATTTGTTAATAAGGTAGATTTCGCAATTTTGCATCATTATTTAGCAATTCTAAAATTTATTCAACAAATTACAGCAATGATTATTCTATTTGGCTTTTTAAACTATATACTAACGTTTATTTGTCTAAATGCATTGTAAGTTATGTTTATTTTGAACGGTTATCAAAACTGTAAGAATGTAAATCGTGGAAATTTTGCAACTATAGCGAATGCATATTATAATAATAATTCCAAGCATTTATTTTAGATAAATAAGCTTATCGCAATTCGAGGTAGTAGTAGTTGAAATAATTTAATTTTTTGTATGCTTATAGTATGAATCAATAAACATTTATTGTTTAAATAATTTTGTTATTAAAAAGAAAATTCATGTGGTCCCACTTTTTATGGATTTTTAACAAATAATCTGTGGTATTTCATTTTCGAATATAAAATGAAATAAAACATGATCTTTTACTTATATTACTTTCATTTCATTCTAAAATTTTAACACTTAATTTAATAAGTAATTGCATGATTATTTTATGATAGTTGACCGTATTGAAATGAAATTTTACTAAATTCACACGTCAATATTATAAAATTATAATGAATCCACCAATGACGTCGCATATCAGAAATATAATAGAAATATGATTTGTATGGAAGTGGTTTACAATTAATTAAAACTGAACTAGGATTTTTGTAGATTGGCAAAACTGAGGTTAACCGAATTTTATTATTCATAGAATAACTTAAAGAGAAATTTATTTATGTGTTTTTATTTAATATATACTGTATAACAATACAATGTGTCCACGTAAGAATGGGAAACTTTTATATTATTAACTTCTTTATTCTTTATAAAAGTTGGTGCTTAATCTTAAACTTACAAAAAAACAAAACAAATGACATACGATTTTAATCAACAAAAGAATTTAATTTATTTAAATTAACAACCTTAACTATGTTATTAATTTAATAACAATCACTCGATGTGATCCTCTTCAATATATAAAGTTGTTCTTCTGTTAAAATCTCTGATTACATTTTCAAGAATATTAGGATGATTATTTAAATATCTTGCACCATTTCTAATTTTATTTTCCAAATGCTCTAAATTTCCAAAAGTCATCTGAGAATAAACTCTGTTTCACCCCCATAAAAAGTAATTAAGTGTGTTCCAATCTATTCCTCATTAAATTGTTCAAGTAAGACACGAGCACTATGTGCAGGTACCCCGTCCTGAATAAACCAAAGAGAATTTCTTGTAGCCAATAGTCACATGTCAAATTCATTTTCCAATTCTATATTTAAAATTTCTAAACATATTTCTGAAGTTATACTCTTCCTAATATGTAAGGAATATAATATTTTTGTTCAAAATTCCATACCAAACATTTATTTTTAGAGAATATTGATGTTTGCAGATAATTCGGAATGCTGGATTTTCTGTTGATCACCAACGACAGTTTTGTGATGAAACTACACCATTTGTAGTAAATGTAGCTTCATCCGTAAACAGGATCTTCTTAGTAAATGTTCTATCAAATTTATATCATCTCGTATGATGAAACACGATTGTAGTAATCATCTTCTTGCAAAGTTTGAACATATCTTTTTTAAATGCTTTAAACTTATTCGCAGCTAGTACCTTATGTACTGTTGATTTTCCCAATCCTAAACTTCTGGTGCATTTTCTAACAGATATTTGAGAATTTTCAATCACGCTTTGCAAGATATCCAACGAATTCTCCACATTTATATTTTTTTAATGCAATTCAAATTTTCCGGCCCTTTTAAATTTTATACATATCTTTGAAAGTGGTTTTCCATCAACAGCAGTTTAAATATTTTGCGGTGCATTACTTTCTTTACTATTGCACTTAGAATCCCTCAACAATCTTATTTCTCTTTCGTCTTCTAATTTTTCGCAATAACTCCTTCTATCTTAAAATTCGGAACAACCTTGAAATATTTTTCGAAATAAAGTCAAATTAAAATAAGTAATTCTGGAGGCTTTGACTTCGTGGTACATTTTGATAATTCAAAATAAATAATTCAAGTAACTTTGTTGGTATCATTTTTTATATAAAAAGTGATACCAACAAAGTTAATTGTTTTATTTATTTTGATAGTCAAGTTATGTTATTTACATTTTTTGCAAAATAGGACAAAGAATGGAAATAATTATCAGTATTACAAACAGTTTTACTGTTTATTTAACTGCAATGCTAATTTTAACAATGTGTTTTTCAAAAATTTCACGAATGAAAACAAAATTGATCTGTACTGAATTCATTACCAAAATTGGAAAACAAAACATGTAGAATGAGTCACCATAAGAATCTACAGTAAAAAACAACATGTTGAAAAACAAGCGAACGTCAGGGAACTGAATATGGAAAATAATAAGTGTTTTAATTCAAATATATCTATTAAGGAAAATATCCACTTAGGATATTTGCTCGAATATAAATCGCAAATAATCAACAAACTTAAATGTACTAAAAATAAAATGTATTCTGAGCTAATTGCCATCATGAAGGGTATTTGAAAAGACTATTCCATGGCTTTAAAACAGCATTCACATTTATCCAAACTACAATATAAATACAATTATATAAAAGGTACAATACATGTATTATTATTTGGAAAAGGGATGTGAACATATTTATTTATTAATAGTACAAATTATTACAGTGAAATGTGCAATTATTATAAATATATTTTTTGTTGGTTGCGTAATATGCGACGATGTTGTTGTACTGAGTACATCTTTTCCGCAACCCATTTACTAATTGCGAATGGTGTCGTGAATCTAATTGCAGGTACGGTTTAATTGATTGTGTATTTGAGTGTCCTGACATTACTTGATGTTCAGTGACTCCCGACTTTGTTAGATTTGAAATTACTGATTGATATGTTTATGTTTTTAATGTCAAGTCCAATTTTTCAGCACCAACTTTAGTCCATTTCAAAATTTCATATATTACGACAGGCATGTTTTTATACCATCCTTTTGAGTAAATAGAATCTTCCTGTTAAATTGCCAACATTGTCTCTTTCTTCTTTAAAATTGTTTAGCAACCAATTTGCGCTCTTGCCCCCTCTGTAGGCAAGTTTATAAGCAACAATAAAAAAAATAATAATTTTTAATCCTAATGGTATGTTATCATCCCAAAGCTTTGCTATTGCAACTATTGTTCTGAGGTTAGAGTACATGCACTTACTTTTCTCTTTTCGGGCATCCTTTGTAAGGATTTCGATAAACGGTTCAACATTTATTTAAAAAATTTTCTGATACATCTCCTGTAGTATTTTTGCTGAAACATTCCACATTGATATAATGATACGTTTCTTACAAAAAGAAAACCTTTATTTTCTCTTTTCCCTCTCTTCTCTTCTTCTTCCTTTCAGACCCCAACCTTTTCAGGATCCTTACCCTGCCCCATATTCTCTCATCCATTCCACTACCCTTCTACAACCTTCCACACATTTCACATATTCTCCCTTAAATTTCTCTGCCGAGTGTATTAACGAATCTTCCTTCCATAACACGCATTCCCCGTATATTTCACTCATTCATCTCTTTCTCCCTCTCTCATCCGATCCTGTCACATTTCATACTCTGCATTGTATTCACTCTTCCTTATCTGTTCCTGTCTCTCCACCTCTTTCACTTTCTCATGTACCCATCCTCTGCTGCACTCACGCTTTCCTTCCATACCTTCCTCACTAGTCTTCCTCTCTTCATTGTCTCACACCACACACATACTTTCTATTCGTCTCCTAAAACCGTATGAATCCCAGAGTCGATTTCTTCACCCCTAATATGTACCTCAGGAACCACCTCTGCTCACTCTTCAACCTTTCACACTTTCTTACCTCCCATACTTCCACTCCGAATAATATCATCGGTTTTATGCACGTGTGCCACAAACTCCACATCACCCTCACGTTTTCCTCCATCAATCTTCCCCATTTCTCTTTCACTATTCCCCATGCATTCTTTGCCTTTCCTTGCAACCATCTTGCATGCTCCTCATATCCTCCACTAAAATATAAAACCCAAATACTCAAAACACTGCCACTCTCTCTATTACCTTTCCCTTCCACTCTAATTCTTTTATCCTTCCCGCTCTTCCCTTATTCCTAATATTTTTAAATCTCGTCCATTTCGTTTTCTTGACGTACACTCGCAATTCTCTTTCCTGTCCACTCTCTTTAACATGCCTTTTATTCCTTCCAATTATCACGTCATCAGCACCACATCGTCCACGTATCCTAGGGTCCGTACTTTTCTCTTCCCTATCACCATCCCTCTATCCTGCCCTTTTCTTAATATTTAATATTTTCTCTATTGTAAATTGTGTGAAAGATTATGCAGGTGTCAGCAAATCAAAGAAAAATATTCCGATTTGAATAAATCCTTTATTGCAGATATTGCAGTTAGGCGAACTCACCACATTATATACAAATTTGCATTGGTACAATGATAGCAACTTAGTGGCCCAATCATGATGTCAGTGGTCCAATGTTTTCAACAATTTAAAATATTATTCTTATTAAATATTGTAACAACTGTTGATTTAATTAATTAGTTAATTGGTATATTAATACTACAACTTGGCATCTATATAAATTACTTATTAAGAGTTTTTACTAATTCCAATTTATGAGTTACCTATAATACTAAACAATTAAGTGGTCCAATGATCGCAGCCATACCTTACATATAACACATCCTGAATCTTTCCGAAATCTTCCCTCCTACCTTCGCCACACACCACGTTTACCGCAAAAATACTCCCGTTCTCTTCTAACACATGTTCCATTATTCTGGCCAGGGTAAATACCTAGTCACTCGTTCGCCGGTCCTTCTTAAAACCCCCCTGTATCTCTGCCAAAAGATTCTCCTCCTCTACCTCCTCTTTACTATTATCATTGCTACCTTGCAGTCTGTTTTCATCACTGTTATTCCCCTATAATTTTCTACCTCCTCTGCATCTCCGCCCTTGTGGATTAGGCATATCGCTCCGGTATATTTTCCTTTCCTCTCGAGATCCAGTTCATAAGTGTCCTATATCTTTTTTTACCTTCCCTTCCCACTTCTTTCCACATTTCTGCTTTCAGGCCATCTGGTATCGCCGTTTTCCTTTTATTTAATTCTTCAAAAGCTTGCTCCACCTCCTCCTCCGAGAAATCTGCCACTTTCCATCTTGCTCCTTTAGCCTCAAGCTCCACTGGTCTTCCACTTATTTTTTACATTTCTCCGTCCACTCCTCTAACTCTATCCCTTCCCCACACTTCAGTGTCTTACACATCTCTGCCTCGTTCTTACATGTCCTTAGCTCTTCTGCTAAGTCGTACTTTTTTTGATTCCCACACTTTTCTCTCTTCGTCTTTTCCTTCATTGTATTTGTTTTTCTCTCTCCTCAACTTCGCCTTTGCCCTTCTACACTCTTCATCGAACCTTTCATCCGTTACTTCCCCTTCTCCATTCTTTCTTCTGCTCCAACTATGACGTCTTCCATTACTTCCATTGATCAGTATTTCTACCCTTATTGTAATCAGAACCCTTTGCTTCCTCCACTTCCATCCATCTCAGATCCTCCATTCGCATACATTCACCAACATGTAGTTAATTACTGACCCTCCCTTTGGTCCCACATGAGTTAACCTCCCTTCCTAATCTCTTTCCGTACATCCGTTTAACATAAATAATAATGATGTGATTGGCTAAAAACTAACACAATAGAAGTATATATATTAAGTTGTAGATCTTCCTCTTTTTCTGTTATTTTTGTCTATTACTAGTAGTACTTGGTATTTAATTAGGGTAATTGCAAAACGACTTATGACAATTTCAAATCGATTGGTCCCTTATATTTTGTATTCAATATTCAGTTAGCTATGGTAATTTCGGCTTAAATATTGTAATGGTTTTGTATACCTTTTTAAAGAGTTGTAAAAAGCAGATATTTACTATTTAAATTTGATCATTGATATCGGATAAATAAAAAAGCTGTGATCACTGGATGTATCTTCAGGATTCAAACGTTTAAAATAACGATATATGTTAAACATTGAGGTTAAATTAGTTTTAATTTCTATAAATGTTAGATCAAGATCTAAAAAAGCTTCAACTACACAGCTATCGAATTCTATCGACAAAAAGATCTATTGTTGATAGAAATGTAAGTTTTATTCTACTAGGCTGAGATGGTATTCGAGTTAAACTTATTAAATCCATTATTACTAGAAAGTAATAGTTTTCACGAATTTGGCTTTTATGAATCAATATTAAAATCATGAACACACATAACTATTGCATAAAGAAAATACCTAATTAATGGGATATTTAAGTTGATTAAAACACAGATCTTGATGTATACATGGTTTCTGAAAAAGCAATTGTTTTTTAAAATTCAAAATGTCAAAGAAAAAAATCGCTATTCATCGTTTGTGAAATTTATCGTCAATTAAGCGAATTCGGCAGAGGTATCACTGGTTTGTGCGTAGTAGTTTAACGATTAGATAAATTGCTACTCTTAAAACTAAAACCATTCCACCCTTATGCGCTGCTAGGCATGGACTAGAGAAGGTCGGGAACGTCGAAAAATGAAACCGGGAAATAAAAATGAACAAATATGATTCAAGACATCTTCGACTTATGATAACAAGATACCAATTCTCTAGTACCAGATTAATTGACGATCTATGATTAGCTAACAAAGGTCTTCCTATAACCATTCAAACGGTTTACCGCAAAATCTCACCTTTCGGCTTGCAACATCTCATATTGCCACTAACGGCTTAACATCGACAGCAACGTTTCGAGTGATGTAGGTTACCACTGCACTGGAACAGTGGCAAATGGTGGTGTTTAGCGAAACGCGATTCTATTTGAGGATGCACGATGATCGTATAAGGGTCATATGAAGACGTGGTGAATGTCAGAAGTTGAAATTTTCTGCTCAGAGGCCTATGCATCAACTGTAGAAATTATGGTATGGGTGCTATAACTAATTGAAGTAGGTTTCGTTTAGTATTCAATGGAGGCAATATAAACACCCAGTGATATTTTAATGAGATGAGGCAATTGCATATTCTTCCATTAATACATCAGTTAGAAGACCCACTTTTCCAGCAAGACAATTTCTGTTCCTATATTTCTGTGGACCTATTTGCTAAAGATAATGTCCATATCTCGGCAGATCCACCCCGATCTCCAATTCATTTGCCCATTAAACATGATGGGACAATATGGGGAGAGGACTAAAGAACTTACAGCACCATCCGCAGAGGCTGCTAGCTCTTTATTACGAATTACACATTGCTAAGGATACAATACCTTAAAAGATTAATGACCACCTGCCAGAATCGAGGGCACAAGATGTAAGAGAGTATGTAACCAATAGGGGCGGACTAACTTATTATAAATAAAATAATATATAAATATTTATTGTTTTCTCTTTCTTTCAAATTTTAATCGCTTACTATCTTTTAATAGTTAAATATTTCTGAAAATTTTGATAAATTTAATCCTACCTCTTCTTGGTGTTTAGATTTACATATTACTGAGTATATATAATCGATCTTATAAAATAGTTGCTCAACTAATTCAAAACAGCTATGTTGTTTCACTTATTCTAATGATATAAAAAGTTAGAAATTTTGTTAAATGAATATCAGAAATTCATTTTAACTATTTTATGTACATGTAATAGTGTATTACGGTGTCAACTTGACTAAAGCATTGTACTAAGTGCCCCTAATTGAACGAATGAATATTGAGCTACACCTTTATATATTGGATGGATACAGCTGTTACTTATTGAAACTCCATGGTATCACCTAAACAAACACTGCTAAAGTATAAGGTTTCAAAAAAAATTGTTTTGATACACCGTTATATGTTTTTTTAGCTAGCTGCTATTTCTAAACTTCACAAATAAAGAAAAGCAAATTTCTAAATGTACGTCATTGAACAAAATTAAGCGGCTTATACAAACAAGTTGTTGTATGTGATATCGAAAAATGTAAATGGTTCTGAAAAGCGTATTTATTATTGGGAAATATCAGAGCGTAACCAAACGGGGCACGATAAAAATGCTCAATTGCAAAACTTGTAAATTTCGTATCTATTCATGCATACATAAAAAATGAACGAAGGTCGTCCCTAACGTAAATTCCAGAACGTTTTGTCAATTGCCTGTCGAACATTAATTTACCAGGTAAATAGAGCGCAACGAAATCCCATTATTTGGAAAACTACAACTATAATGTACACAATTTTTATATTTGATTCAACCTACCAACAAATTCTTAATGTTTGTGATTAATTTCCGTTATTATGTAATAACATTTTTTATGTAAAGTAATGTAAATGTAATCACAACTAAAATTATTTTCATAATAAAAATGTATTAAAGTTCTTTACGTTGTAGAAGATTAACTAATAATTAGAAAAACAAAATTATTTTGTCTAAATTCAAAATGATTTACATTTAATAATTAAAATGAACTACCACATAGTAACGGTCGCTACCATCATTTGCATTTAATAATTCTTTTTACCAAACCATGTATGTATATTGAAATATTTTACTTAAAACTATTATTATTACAATGGGTTTAATATCACCTTTTATTATAAACAAGTAATTTTCCTTTTTTATATGTCCTTATTTTATGTTTATATTCGATAAAACGGCGTAGATTAATACACATTTATCACTAAATTTGGTGTAAAAGCGGCACGAATCGATTTGTTTATGTTGGTCATTGTATTTGGGTTGAGGTAACTTTGATCGGAAAGTGTTGAATATGTGGAAACGTTAACATTACGGAATTATTAATGACGACCCAGAACTACTAAAGGTAATTTGTGACCCGAAAAATATTACGCGTTCGATTGTGGATTACGCGTGTTATTTCCAATAGCCATTGTTTATTAGCAAATGTCCTTTCAGTTAAATGTTAATTACGGCCATCCAAAATATGGATTTTATTATTCGGAAAGGAAAAAAAACATGCAATCACCTAAATTTTGTAATATATATTAAGGACGATAAAAAATAATTAGAGACATATAAATGGGTTATTTCATGCATATATATTCCATTATTTTGTTCAATCCTGCAGTAGAAAATAGAACTTTCATACGTTGTTTTGTGGTTAGAAAGTTACAGTTTACCTCACGCAAAATGGTTGCTATGGAGATTTACTTTCGCCCACTCTTGTGTCACTTTCGCCCACTCTTATGTCACTTTCGCTCACGCTTTTATAAATACACATTATTATTTTATTTGAACCTACGTTTTAAAATGAATTTTCGGCAGGATTGAACAAAACGTAATACACCACTCGTGGAGTTACGAATTCGCTCACTTGTGTACCTTTGGTACACGCGTGAGCAAAACACGTACTTTCTCCACTTGTAGTGTAATATACTATTTAAATACTAACTTATTGAAATCGAAACTAATAAGTATGTGAAAAGTAACATACATGGTATAAATCGTACAATAGTATAATTATATATAAATAATTATAATCAATACTTATTAATAACATTAGAAATTAAGTTATAGTATTAACTGATACAGATAAGCATAAAGACTAAAAAAAACTTATATTCATATATGCTTTTCATTTTATTTCATATTCAAAGTATTACATACATATTTAAATCATTATTAATCTAATACGAATAAAAATATTTTTAAGGCTTTTTTGGGAGATTTATTTAAATTTTAAGCCTAATTCTTAACTCTTCTAGTGATATATACTTTTGCTATATTACTTCAAAATCCAAGAAGATTAAATTATTTTATATAAATCAATATGAAAATATACACTTTATAATGTTAAATACCACATTTTATTGCGTAATATAAATATATACAAGTTTACAGTATATTACAGACAATGATTTAACAACTATAGTTTCGACCGTTGCAGGTAATTATCGAATTATAAAATAAAATACAGCTTCTTAACAATTTGAATGATTTAAGTGATCCTGATTGGCTGAGTTGCTAAATAATAGTTCTTAGGGTTTAGTTTCTCAAGGATAACATCCGCAGCAAAAGACCTCATAATTTACATAAAAACAGAACTGGATAAAAAATAAAAGAAACCGCATTGTACATCGACATAAAAAAAAATTGACACTATTTTAAAACAAAAACTGTTCAAAACGCTCATGGCAATCGGTATAAGAGACAAAAAATTATTCATCCATACATATTTAACAAACCGAAAACAAACAACAAAGATAAATGATACGAAAGCAAACCACTCGTAGCAGAATACGGAATACCTTAAGGAGGAAACTCACCAGCGACACTATACATAATATACACACATTACCTACTAGAACTCACAAGGAAAACCATATATATATACGCAGACGATTCTTGCATAGTATGCACAGTAAACAGCTACGAAGACATCAGACAAACATAAACATATACATCAAAGAACTGGAAAATTGGTGTGAGAACCTATTCACCATAAATGAGGGAAAAACAGAATATATGATTTTAAACAACAGTTATAAAGCTAAAATAACAATCAACATTAGAGGAATAGCAATAAAACAAATAAATGAAGTAAACTACTTAGGATTAAAAATACAAGATAACCTCAATAGACCAACTAGTAAAAAAGAACTCTAAGATAATAGTGGCAATGACATTCAGTGCCGAAACGACTAAACGACCAAAAAATACCTATATAAATAATATCCGGAGAGACACAAAATCGAAAAATAAAGAAAATTAGAGAATAATATTCGTTTTCTGGGGATGAAGATAAAGATAAAAATGAAGAAAAGAATGACGAAACATACATCAAAAAAGTGCTAAAGGTTAAACGGAATTCAGGAAAAAGATATTGTACTCAAATCTGAAATATTGTACTTTCAAAAATATTCCAAAACAAAGATTTCCGTTGTCGCCGATGTTTACTGTGGAATGAAGACGTCAAAAAAACGGTAAAGGTTCATCAAGAAATATGTCTGAGAGAGAGAAAAAACTTACAGAAAAATATTTTAAAAAGGTTTTGATTTACATTTCCACCAACCGCGCAAAGATACATGTCAAAAATGCGACTTTTTAAACATCAAAATTAAAGCATTGAATGATGTAGAAGAAAAGAACGCGATGTCCATTTAAGACTAGCATAATCAGCTAGCAAGTCCCTAAAAAAGATCAAACGAACAAGTATCATTCAGTTCAGACTATTATTTGGTTTTTACGTTCGACTTGCAAAAAGCATTACCTTATCCGACTACTTCAGTAGCATATTATAAGCGTAATATATACGTTCTAAATTTGGGTATTCACAATTTACATATCGATAATATTCACATGTACGTTTGGGATGAAACTATTGCATCAAGAGGTGCTCAAGAAATAGCTTCATGCATCCTAAATCATGTTCAAAATTTATGAAACATTACTGCTTACAGTGACATGCGTGTAGGGCAAAACAGAAACATCAAATTAGCTTTAATCTAGCTAAAATTTTCGAAAGTGTTAAAAACAATGTGGAAATCATAGAATAGAAATTTTTAATATCAGGACTCTTGTTTTTACCAAATGATAGAGATTCTGGCGTAGTAGAAATGGAATAAAAATAATAATTTATTGTTTATCTCCCGGATTATTACAGTATTATCAATTAACTTTAATGTTCATGAAATAAGACAAGAAGATTTTATATTAACAAAATTATTAGAAGATGAAATTTTTAAGAAGATAAAGAATTCCAAAGGAGAATCAATAAACAGGTTAAAAATATGTTGTGTGCGTTTTATCAGAAATGAACCGTATAAAATTTTATATAGACATCTATGAATGAGAATGAAGTCCTGAATTTATTACCACGTTGGGGTAGATCAAAAAAGTTCGAAAATATTATATTGAAACCACTATATAAAAATATCAGACAAATAAAAACAACAAAATTAAAACATATTGACCTTTTACGATATATACCACCGGAATATCAAGATTTATTCAAATCCCTTTCACACACACAAAATGCAGATGAGTAGTGAATTGTTTTGTAATTTATGTCTGTAATGTTTTACATAATGTAGTTAAAAAATGTTTTAAATCGCATAAATAGTGTTTTTGAAGTGTTGTAAAGATATGTAAAATAAAATGAGTATTGTTTTTTTTTTAATTTGGGCTCCATCAAACGATTATAACGAATGTGGTTGTTAATTTTGAAAGTGGCCTAACTCCATTTTTGGTAAGAAAACGCATAATATTCACTTAATAATTGCCATTATTTTAATAACATATCTATATTTTATAGGAAAAGTTTTATTTCCTTAAGTAAAGCAACTAAACGATTTAGAACTTGGCCGCGGCTATGTATACAGGGTGATCTACTAGTTTGGTGACAAACTTCTTTAATTCTTTATTTTAAGCAAAAAATGTTATATAACATGATGTCTGATTTCGCTTCGTTGAAAAGATATATGGGATCAGAGTTTGCTATGACATAATTTAAATAAAACGATAAAGTAACCAATAAAATAGCGATGGTCATGATACAACAACAACCAGTTGCCTGTAAAAATAAGGAAAGCTTAAACTTGAAGTTTATTATAAAAAATTAACAAAACAAGTAAATATTACCTAAAAAATGAAAACTTAAAAAGTTACAATATGTGGTCAAAATGTCCACCTGCAGCTTGCATGCAAGCATCACGTCGACGCACCAAAGATTCCGTAACACGACGTATAATATCTGAAGTATTTCTTATGCGGCATCTTGAATTCTGTCAAGTTTATTGCTGAAGAGTAGTAATTTCAATTTGATAAACAAACTGCTTCATTGTTCCCCATAAAAAAATAGTCTAATGGATTTAAATCCGGGGACCGTGGTGGCCTATGTACTGGACCTCAACGGCCGATCCATCTATTTGGAAAATGTGTTTTCAGCCAATTTCTAACCTGTTCTCCATAATGCGGTGGTGCACCATCGTGCTGAAACCATATTCCTCGGATGATATTAAGTGGTACGTATCTGTCTGCATTCAAACGGTCATTTATAATTTGTAATGGTAATAAATTGTCGTTAAAGATACTACCTCAAACATTTATACTAAAACGTTGCTGAAATCGGCGTGTTCTAATTGCATGTGGATTCTGATGTGCCCACAAATGATCATTATGTTGATTATTTATGTCATCTCTCGTAAAATTTGCTTCATCGGACCATAATACCAGTGAAAGAAAATCACAACTTTGCCCATGTTTTTGAAGAACCTAGTAGGAAAATTTGAAACGTTGTTGTGCATCTCCAGGCTGTAGCGCTTAAACATTTTGACGATGATATGGATGTAGCAATTCTCGATTCAACACTCGCCAGTGTGTTGAGACATAAATAAATAAATGTCTTGCTATACGGCGAGTACTAATTGAGGGATCTTACAAGACGGCATCAATAACATCGTGTTCTTTTTGTATGTTTACTTCATGAGGACGAATAGCTTTTTGCGGAGCCGCATTACCTGTCTCTCAAAGTTTACGAAATGACGAACTAAATACTGTATGAACAGGTTGGTGGCTGTTTGGATATCTGCGCTGGTATTCTCTAGCAGCTTCTCTCGCGTATCCATTACAAAAGCCATATACAAAAATTATATCTGCATACTCTTTGGTGGAAACTGTATATATTTTTGAAATAACAACCAAAAGATCATGACAAACAATACAAAAACAACAATTTTCTTATTATGACAGGCAACTATTTGTTGTTTTATCATGACCACCGCTATTTTATTGGTGACATTACTGTTTTATTTAAAATATTTCATAGAAAATTTTGATTATATGTTACACGTTATATAATATTTTTTGCTTAAAATAATGTCAGATTTCATCTGTCAAAGTTTGTCACTGAGCTAGTAGATCACCCTGTATAATACACTAATATTCTTCAATAGTAGGACTTCATTTCAAATCACAATTCTAAAATCTGACGCTTGTTCAGAGCTAATGTCATTATGTAATTTATAATTTTAGTAATAACAGGAAATCTAGCTTGTGATTCATTTTCACGGAGAGCACTTTTTAATGAATGGGGCAATATAATTTAAGCACTTTACTTCGAAATGAATTTATTTTGTGCAACTAAACGCTAGCCATTTTCTCCACCTGAAGTTACAGAAACTAGTTTCAAAGCAACATGTGTTAAATTTGGTTCTCGTTTATAACGTGGTGAAACATTTTTAATATTAAGAGTTGTTTCAAATAAGGCACTTGGTTGGTTTTTAAAATTGTGAATCCAACCAAGTGCCTCATTATAAAAAACCGTTAATATTCAATGTAACAATTATATTTTGCCTTCTTGTTTATCTTTTTTCAATTACAGAAAGTTATACTTGATCAGTTACATCAGTACTTTCATCCAATCAAATTGTAAACACATCCCTTATTTATGTATTACATATTACTTGAGAAGTATTCATGTATAAATGTAAAATTTGTTTCTTTACTGTATTACGAGAAGCCGGTAATTCTATAAATCGATTGATAATTAGATCTTTACCTTGACAAATAATCGCTATACTCACAAAAAATGCAATTTTTAAAATTCTCCCTTAGGTAGAAAAATGGAAATGTTTTGAAATAAAATATGCTAATTGATAACCAGCAGAAGTGCTATTATTTTTGGGTGCAACAAAGCTTTTGGAAGTACTCCAATTTTTATCAATTCAATACTCAAATTTTGCAAATTCGATCTTTTGTGTTACGAATAGTACAACTATCAAAGCAACATTAATTTGAATGAAATTATTTCTGTTAAATAAACTAATAAATGATAAAATGTATTTTAGATTGTTTAAATGTGACTATAACATGAACAATTATGAAAAAAATATGAATTTAAACTGATTTCATTAAATTAAATTAGCAAAAGCAATTAATCTAGCTTTCAAGTTTATATTCATCTGATACATATGATTGATAGTTGTACTATTCGTAACACGCAAATTAATTTTGTTTTATTCAATGTCTGTCGAGGTATTAGCCAGAGAAGTAGTTGTTTCAAATTAATTTGTTTTGTAGTCTTAGTAAAACTCACTGTTGTAGATTCACCAAATGTTTTCATATTTTTAAATTTATTAGAAGCAGTTATGTTGTTTACTAAATTTATGAAATGAATGTTAAAAGTTTCAGGCGATATATCATAGTTTATGTTACATTTTTGAGTTCTACTTTGATTTATTATTTGCCATCTAGCCTTTTGCTGCTTGCTAGACGTGTTAATAAAATTATCATTTGTTTGTATTTTACCTTGACGAATAGCTGAGTTATAGTCTTTTTAGAAAGACAAGTACATTAATTTATGGTGCTCAGTTTTGTATGTTTAAATACTTCATGCATAAAGTATAAATGATCTCACATCTGCCGCAGTTCATCATTTTTTATTGAAATAAAATAACACAGTTGGGAGGGTTTCACATTTATTGTTGAACACTGCAACATGTTTCGCCACACAGTGGCTTCATCAGTGAAATCCTCCCAACTGTGTTGTTTTATTTCAATTTGTTATGGAGTTTCATCATGTATCCGCCTCGTCAATTCAAGTTTTTTATGTTTGGTTTTTATATTTATACTCTTTAAAGGGAATGATTTTTCAAAAATGTGTAAGAAAGTTTCATGAAATATATTAAATAAATCATTGCAATTTGTCTAATTATCAAGAAAACTCCAATTCTGGTGTGTTAATAGCTGAAACATGTTAAATTTACTGAAATGTATGATAGGCCTTACTATTTTATATGTTGGTTTTATATTACCCGATTTCAGCATGACTAGGAAATTAATCCCACTGTGTTCAGAGCTTAGTGTTATGGGTGAAGTTTCTACAGATACTGCTTAGAAATTTGAGAAAAAATCACCACCAATTAATAATAATAATCCTTAATTTCTTCTTCGCCTGAAGAAGCCACAGTGTGGCGAAACAATTGTTGCGAAAAATAAAACCATACTCTTTGAAAGTTTGTGTTTTACTTACAATACCTAACAGTGAATACTTAATTTCTCAACAGACAAAAATCTAATTACAGAGAAACATACTAAATGTAAATGTATATATACAAACATAAATACATATACATAAATCATACAGCATAATATACAGTATATAAATGTTAAAGGCTAATACAAATATGTGGTTGCAGCGAGTGTAAAGTTAAAGTAAACAGGCTTTTAAATCAATTTTAAACTTCATTGGAAAATAAATCATCACCATATTGTACTTCATATTTTCGTATCATCATGAGCAACGGCGAAAAGGAGTGTTGATTTGTGTTTGGTCTGTTATACTGAAATGTATGTTTGTTTCGTGAGGATTGTCTAGGTATAGAGATCATTAGTGAATTAAGTAACGTCGGACTATATTAGAAGCTATAAATAATCTTATATAAATCATAAAATATAATCTATCTGAGTCATTAATGAACTGAGATCATTTCAAATTCCTCAAGCAACGATTCATAATCGACGTTATATGGGGGATATATTCAGTGTTTATGAAAGTAACGAAATTTTAAAAATCGCTTTTGGCATCTTTCAAGTAAGGAGATATATTTATTATAACCAGGAGACCACGCCGAAGCACAATATGTTAGTTTGGATATAATAATTCATACATTTTTTTAATCGCAACATGAGATTTAAATTCCCGACAATTTCTGGTTATGAATTGAAGGTTAGTTTGTTATCAAACTTCACCCCAATATGGATTGCAATGTTGTCACTTAGAGCACAATTGAAGATGACGGGTTTTATTTCCCGATGAAATGACATACTGAAACATTTTGAAACATTTATACTTAGACCGTTTGAACTACACCAAGTATGCAATCTTTACAAAGCTCTATTGAATTCTTTACACTCGCATATATTATTTATCTCACGATATAGTTTAATATCGTCTGCATATATCAGAAAATTACAAAATAACAGAGGTCCCAGTTTGGATCCTTGGAGTACACCGCTTGTAACAATATAAGATGTTGATTGCACATTCATGTAGGAAACGTATTGTTTTCGATCAGATAAATATGATCGTATAACAGTTAATACATTATCAGTTATATTATAACGGCTAAGACTATTTAATAAGGTATTATGAGGTATCCGATCAAATGCCTAGCTGATATCCGTATAAATCACATTAACACGGTCACCACGATCTAGATGTTCAGAAACAAATTCTGTAATATTGATCAAGTTAGATTGTGTTGACCGCTTTTTCATGAAGTCATGCTGATGTGGTGTTATTTCACGGCATACTTTAGTGTTAATGTAATCAGCAAATATTCTCTCAAAAATCTTAGATACATTAGAGATTAGTGCAATAGGTCTATAATTTGATATGTAGCTTTTATATCCGCGCTTAAAAATAAGACTGATACGTGTAGTTTTCCAACAAACGGGATATATTCCGTTACCCATCGTCATCTTCGGTTTAAGTTTTCGTATTGACTTGGTTACCAAAACATCTGAAATATGAAAATTTCCTATTGTGTCGTAAACTGGCTCATTGCGGAAGTTTCTGTCAGTATTGATATCCTCATAAGAGGCCTTAAAATGAGTTACGAATTCATCCACAATGTTCTTAGGAGTTTCCAGAAATTGGTCTCCGAGTTTCATGTATCCTGGGATACGGGATTGGTTTTTCCGTTGATTTATAAATGACCAGAACTGTTCAGGCTTCTCCGAGATGTTGCTCTTCATTGTTTTGATGTAACTTTGATAAGCAGTTTTTTTCCTATGTTTTAATATACGTCTAGTATTCCGCAATTGATTTAAAACCATAGAATCATTCGAATTTTTATACAGCCAGTTTTTTCGATTTATTAGGTTTATAATATCCTTAGAATACCAAGGCGGGTAATGTTTATTATGAATTGCGGTACTTCTTTTGGGTACATGTTTATTTAACAATCTATACAAAATATCATAAAACATGTCACAGGCTGTGTTAGCATCATTACGTTGGTAAACTTCCGTCCAATGAGTAGCAGCAATGGCAGAATATAGTTAGGGTAAATCAGCTTTTTTGAAGTTATAACTGCTAACATTTATTTCGTTCCTTGGGAAGTTTACAGATGTTTCGTATTGAATATTAATTGCCAGAGCAGGGTGATGTTTATCTTCCCCTACTAAAATAGCATTGCTTCTGTCGACTGTACAGTTAACATTTTCGGAAACGATTACCGTGTCAAGAATTCTATTATTTTCATTGGTTACTAGATTGCGCTGTTGTAAAGAGTTGATGGATAAAACATGTAAGAACGGCGTTACAAAGTTGCAAGAACTTTTCTGGCTTAGATAGTTATTGTAATTAGTTAGATTGAAATTTCCTGCCAGTATTACATTTACCAAATTAAAATTATGCTCAATATATTTATAGAAAATATTACAGATTTCCAGAGAGGTAACTGGCGGAATATAAGTACAAATGATTGACATTTTTCTTTTAAATATTATAACTTCTACAGCTACCACATCGATGTTGGGAATATAATGTTCAACAGGTAATGAATGAGATGTTATGTTATGTTTTAAAGCTATTAGAACACCGCCATCTTTGCGATAATTTCTGTCAGATTGGTAAACAATACAGTCGTTAGGAAACAATTCACTATTAAATACACCATTTTTGAGCCATGTTTCACTTACTAATATTATATCATAGTCAGATATTGAAACAATATTATAAAATTCGTGCGTTTTCGAGTTAATTGGCATTCCATTAGCATATTGATAGTAAATGTTTATTGACTGTTGAGAATTTATTAGTTTCCCAGTTTTAAAATTTTTGGAATTATCACATTCATTGATATTATGATAATTTGTTCCAAAATAGATAAAATTATATCACAGTACATATTAAAATTACCAGAGGGCCATCGATATGTCACTATAACAGTGCAATTAAAATCAATGATATGGATTGCTGATGTTTCTCTCAATTTACCGCAAACTTCAGGAAAACAAATGGTCATATACCACGCTTAATTAAAGGTGTTTTGATTTTCGAGAGCCATAGTTACCACACGACCGGTTTTTGTACGCTTCGATAACAAACAACTTAAGTTGGCTTTGCTTCACATTGAAAATCCTAAAAAGCTGATTAGCCTTTTCTTTCTGGCTCATACGCATAAATCCATGATTCGTCACCTGTGTCGATGCTGTATACGACTTTGGTTGCACCACTGTTATATTTTGAAATCATTTTACGGCACCAAGCACTTTTTGAGCATTTGTTAACAAATGTGGAATCCAACGCGCACACATCTTCCGAACACCCAAATATTGCACATAATATTATGTATGCTAGTCATACTAATGCTTTCGATTTCATGATATGTCACATGGCGATCTTCTTCAATTACTTTTCGCACAGCATCGATATTTTCCGCCACAACGACTGAAAACGACAACCTTCTTTAACTTCCTCCGTGAGCGAACTACGTCCACGTGTGAATTCAGTGTACCAGCAATATACAGTAGTTGTGGATGGCACTTCATCGCTAAAAGTTGAATTCAGTAGATTGATGCACTGTTCTTGAGTTAGACCACGTTAAAAGTCATAACTAATTATAGCTCGAAAATTTTCGCGAGTTATTCCATCTTTTGGCCGAGATGAAAGTTTCAACTTACTGTAAACAACACAAATAGTAATAATAATAATAATAATAAACGTGTTTATTCAGAAAAAAATGGGCGAAGTTTAGCCATTAAGGCTACTCTACCACTTAACCCATAAAACATAACAATTTCACAAAAAAGAAGTACTCGCACGTCAAAACGTTCTGAGTACCTATAGTCAGAAATGTCAAACTTTACGATAGCAATATAAGATTTCACCAGTATTGTCAGTTCTCAATACTTAGATAGCAACGCTGGTATGTGCTAGTGGTATTTTTTTATTACAAACAATGAATATCATCTTCTCTTTTGCGATTACTCCTGTTTAAAATAACACAAAATGTACAAGCGTTGTTTTTACTCACTCAACTTCATTTTTCTGGTCACCGACATGTTTCTGGAAAGTAATTGAAAAAGAAATTTAATGATACGAATCTTAAATAAACAATTATATAATAGATTACTCAAATGTAAGGTAAAATATAAACAAAAATTAACATCTCACTGTTCTCTTCACATAGAGTAGTCAAGAACAACTAAAAAATATAAGTTTTGTCAAATTTTAAAATGACTTTTTTATTTAACTTCAGATAATGTACAAACAAGTTTTATGAATTGATAATATAAAATTATTAATTATTATATGGGCAGTTTAAAAATTAATCTATTTTGAAAAAAGTTACGGATCGCTACACTAGTTATAAGTATGGCATCGTAAATTCGCGACAACTAGGTGCAACTAACCTGCAAATACACACTAATATATAAAACTATAAACACCAATTTTGAAAAATCCTTCTTTCGATAGAAATCTTTTATAATAATTAATATTGAGAGTAATAAATCTCTATGAGCATTACTGCACTAATGTTTTACATAATAATGTAAAAACTCCAGCTAACAGTTAAAACAACTACTCCCCGTACTAAAGCACCGCCAGGCATTGAATGATATAACTGTTAGCTGTCGTTACATGTCTAAAATTATATTTAGCACTATGTAACAATTTTGTAGTGTTATCGTTTTTACATTATTATGTAAAACATTAGTGCAGTAATGCTCATAGAGATTTATTACTCTCAATATTAATTATTATCATTAACAACTGCACGAAATATTTTAATATTTCATTTGTATATTTAAATGCCGAGAGCGGGCCTTTTTTGTCCGTGGTGATATCGTTTTTTAAACGCGCCTCGAAAATCGAAGATCGGCAATGTTTCAATTCTAACTGGAATTGATTCATTCTCGTGGCGGCCTTCCAACTGGAAGGACGCACGTAATTACGACATAGCTGCACTGATGAGCTGTGATACAGCGAAACACGTGTCTGCAGATTGTCT